>CP137677.1:3049222-3508182 GCA_037976565.1 Mesocentrotus franciscanus | reverse complement strand
GATGATTACGAGCAACTAGTATCTTATTATGTTTATTGAATCATTGTACAATTTAACAAAAAACACTCCAAATGCTCACTTGATGACCTTATTTTCTTGCATTCCATCCATCTAATTAGTCCCCACCCCTTATGATATCATTACCCCGCCCATAATTCAGTGTCTGGATAAAACGCTACGCCTTTACATAGCGCAACTTGCGTGAAAACATGATGAAAAAATTGCATATTGCTGGTTACAAATACTCATCGTTAACTTAAACAAAAATATTAAAACGGGCAGGGACATAGTATTTGCAGAATATTATGTTGTCTAAATTTGTTTTCATTTTTGTTAAATTTGCTTTTGTTTCGTTTAATTTTGTGATGACAAAACACTTATTTTTAAAATAACCATCAAATATAACATGCAAATGTTCCAGTTTCGGGTTACACGTATGAGAAACCTAGCATTGTTTATCACAATGACTTCATGTGACCGTGGTATTGTCCAAGACACGTGACTTTTGTGTTCTTTCACTCTCATTTTATTTTCATGACACGTGATTAGGAGCTGAACAGTCTTCTAACTATACCTGATCTTTTTTCTGAACATCCTCAATTATATACATGTATTAAATCCCACTCGCTTCTTACTCGTAAAGCTAATATATGCATCAATTTCTTTTTGTTATAGCCGAATTGTTTTCACCACACTACACGACTGTATTGTGTAATGGCTTTTTAATTTTCTCTGCTCCTGTTTCAGAGATTAACCATTATCATCAGCAACAAAAATCTTCCTCCTCTCTTTCCGTCTCACAAGAACCCAAGTTAAAGTTCAAACCATTTTACCTCTGAACGTTTGGAACTGACAGTGAAACAAAAAAAAATTATCATTCTTTGTCAAAAAATAAAATATAAATGTTTTTAATCAGCGAGAACATAATAATCACGAGAATGATAATGATGCGTTAAAAATAAGCCTTAAATTATAGATCGTCATCACTATATCAATTTCATTTTTTTCCTTCTTTTCAACATGCATTTTCAAATGTTATATCGTATCTGTAATCTTGTTTTCTTTCACATTAATATCTTGAGAAGTGAAAGAGGGTTAGAGGGACAGAGGGAGAGAGAGAGAGAGAGAGAGAGAGAGAGAGAGAGAGAGAGAAAGATAAAGTGAGAGAGAGAGAGAGAGAGAGAGAGAGAGAGATAAAGAAGGGCGGGGAAAATAGAAATCAATGAATTAGGACTGAGCATCAAACAGAAAACCCTGGTAATCGGTGAAAAAAAAATGATGTCTTGATATACAAATTTTAAGAAGTGTGTCATGGAAAATAGACAGGAGACTTGGCCTACATGGATAGAGTGGAGTGCGTGGGAAGAAGAAAGAAATGAATTCAAAAGACATTTTCAACCATCGCTTTAACCCTTGAAAAGCTCGATTTTAACCCTTTCTTTTCATTTATAGGATAAATGGAGAGAATGTTTTGTGATTCCTATTCCTCCTACGCGTATAATTATATTGTTCAAAAATCTCGAATTTAAAGAAATCTACTGAAGAAGAAAAAATTCCTCTTAGAATTAAAATATTGATGGCATGAGAGAAAGAGAGGGTTGTAGTGAAAGAAAAGCAAATTGAAGGAGACAACTAAATTTATATTTTTCATCGCTTTTCCGTTTTTCATATTTACATACAAACTAATAAAAAATCAACACACATCGTCTTTAAGGAAACGAGACAGGGAGATAGATAGATAGATAAATAGAGAGAGAGAGAGAGAGAGAGAGAGAGAGAGAGAGAGAGAGAGAAGGAAGAGGAGGGGGTACAGCCAAAGATGTGTTTTCCCGCCAAAACCTTAAGCGAACTATCCCAAGGGAAATGAAAACGTCCGTCAACGCATTAACAAGGAATGAATTATGAAGTTACAAGTTCTTCCTCACTTTGCCGCCGGTAATTTGGAACTTCTTTCCACTAATCAAGTCTCTTTTTGAACCAGTAAGGAATAACAACATCTCTGAGAAGAGCCGACATAAGAGATGATGACAGGATGTTCAGTCAAGACCATTTAGAAAATAAATTCAGCGAATCTATGGCAGGAAGAAAACAGTGGTTTTCTGTCGCCCATCAGTCAAACATCTAGAACGTAATTATAGTAACGTTTATATTTATAAAAAAAAATATATGAGTTGTGATTCTTTCTTTTCATAACTGTTTTTTTGTTTGTTTTAATCCTTATTGGGTTCTAATGGTTTAATAATGATTCTCTGTTGTTTTGATATACATACACCTATATCTATATTGCTATTTACACTCTTCTTCTGCCCATTATTCTTTTTATGTCTCTCATTATACATAAAACGAGAAATGGGAATTCCTTTCCTCATTCCTTTTCCTCGGTTTTAAAACTCAAATGTGGCACTAAGTAAACTTACGGTTCTTGTGTCTCCTGGAGAGCTGTGGTATATTAAGTTTGTGCATGTTGTTGATAATGATTTCTTTAAATTGTATGTTTAATCCCTCTTTTCTTTCGCTTTGTTTCATTCTGTTATACTGTACGACTCTATCTTTCTTTATCTCCTCCTTTTCTCCTTTGTTTCCCTTCTTTTTTCTCTGCCAAAGTAAGTATTGTGTTGATGGAAGATATGGCTTTGCATCAATTTAAAGATAACATAAGGTTGTTATTTTTATATTAAATATTTTTTTTGTAAAAAGTACTTTATGTTTACAGCAATGCACTGGAACTGGGACAGAAGGCTTTTTTGCAACAGTTATTAGGTTAACTTTTGTCTGTCCCTGGCATTCCAGTGGTGTATTATCTTTAATCTATACTTGATCAATTGTCTATTTAAACAAATATTTCTTAAGTATATTCTTTTTGCCAAATAAGATAACAATAATAATAATAATGATAATAATAATAATAATAATAATAATAATAATAATAATAATAATAATAATAATAATAATAATAATAATAATAATATTTATTATTATCATTATAATAATCATAATATATCTATCGACGTTGATCTCTTACTTACTACTACAACTACTACTACCACTACTACTACTACTACTACTACTACTACTACTACTACTACTACTACTACCACTACTACCACTACTACCATACCGCCGCTGCTGCTACTACTACTTTACCACTCTTCACTACCACCACTACTACCACCACTACCACCACCACTACCACCACTACTACTACTGCCACAACTACTACCACTACTACCACCATTACTACCATACACCACTACCACTACTACCACCACCACCACTACCACTACCACTACTACCACTACCACACTACTATACCGCTGCCGCTGCTACCACTACTTACCACTTCACTACCACTACTACTACTACTACTACTACCACTACTACTACTACTACTACTACTACTACTACTACTACTATTACTACATGCGTATTTCCTACTCTGCCTAGCCATTTTGCTAATTCCAACGTGATTTTTGCCCAATCGCCAGTATGATAATTACAGCTTGGCCGAATAATATTATGGATCAGATAAACAAGCGGGTATTTTATTCCCTTGTGAATGGTAGAGTGCGGAAGTGTCGCATCCTTCCGCTCATAGTCTATATCCGCAGACTCTTGTTTGTCATAATGTGATGCTGGCTGGTAGAAGTATTATATAGGAGATGCACACTTCATTCAGTCATGAAACTTGGCATTTTCATTGTTATTATTATCATCATTAATATTATTAATTTATTGTTAGCTCGTTTTATTGCTTCAGAACATAGGCTCCCCTTAACTATATACATTAACAGTTTATGTTCATCAAAATCTCGAAACAGCATTCCAAATTCGTTTACATAAAAACAATGTTCGAAAATGAATGAGGGTACTACTAATATATTGTACCCAGTAAAATCACAAGAAGTTCTGTTGAATTATTGATAATTTTAACGTGATAGATCGTTGACACTGAATTAGCCTCTTATCTTTGTATAAGTGAAAACTAAACTCCACGTTAGCAGACTAGGAAGACGGTAGTGATTTCTCGTATTTCCGCTTCCGTTCCGTGGTCTCGACGCTTAGTATAAGATGGTCATCTAGTACGTCCATGGTATAGCTGAAGTGGTTTGGTCAGATCATTTTCCGTTCGATTTCGCTACCGCATCATAATGACGAAACTATAACAGTCATGGTCAGGGATAACAAAAAGTAAATAAAATTAAAGAATAATTGGATAATTAAGATTAACAATTGTTGCCAAATAAAAACAGTATAATAATTATAGAAATTAGTATAGGGACTAGGAGTAAAAAAAGAAATCTACAAATTACATGGAGAGAAATCGAATGTTGCATACTGGTCTTGTGTAATATTCTGTGGGATTGTAATCAGCGGTAATACTCAGAATTTGTCACCCTCTCCAGACTTCTCGTTTACAACAAAACGCGCCAAACGAAGAAAAACATCTACATTTTGAATTATACAGGAATAAAATTGTGGAGCCTATGGTATTAGAGCAGAAAATAAATGATGAAACAAAACTATATAATATTATATGACGATGACTCGCAATGAATAGTAATTATGCGAGAAAAGTACAGCACAATCATTCATTTTAGCGGTGTTATTGCCAGATGAATGTTATTCATAAATGAATTTAATATCGAACTTGTTTTTGGTGCCAATCAAAAATCACCAGGTGAACAGACAGTATGATTTAAAAAACCCACCAAGGATGAATATTTGCTGTAGCATAGTGTGTGTGTCTATAGTTATCGAGGGGGGCACTTGTAAAATGGGGGTGGGGGCAGCACTGGTCCTACTCAGTAAAAGGAAATGCGAGAAAACGAGGCCATCTAGTAATGGTGTGGGAGGGGTCGTATCTCGTTCTTGTCATTATTTTTCTCTCTCTCTTTACCTCCAGCTATGTTCTTTTTCAAAGGGGGAGGCACCTTCCCCCTTGTCGTCCCTGTATCTACGCCACTATAATTATATTGGCAAGACATCCAACAAGGCGCTAGGGGATTTTATCTCCCGTCATTGGTCAATATAGGTATTGCACAAGATATTCTGATGAATACACGCTTTGCCAATGATTTATGATTCATCGTCAGTCATGAGTGACGGTCTGCGGGATTTGGGAGATTTGTGGTGGATTCGTGACAAAAAGAAGAAGATTAGAAACAGTTTTCAGATAGATAGACCACCACTTCATTTTTGCCGGGACATGGAGTCCTTAGATGCTATGGCAGTACGGATGACCAACGGAAGCTCCGAAAAGAACAACATTTCATCTACCGGCTGCATGGCTTCTTACAGTCGGATGGACTCAATGTCACTTTTCACCCATTTCCCCGTTCTTGACTTTTTTTCTCTCTCTATATCTTGGATTTCTCTCTTTCTCTCTCTCTCTCCTGTCTTATATGCCTATTTATAAGACAATCATATCTCTTTCCTATAAGCGCTTTTTCGTGTCCTCTTATTTCTTTGTGACGTGTCCTCTTTCTCCTTGCGCCTCTCTTTCCTTGAGTAAATAAAACTGAGCCGGACGACAAGCTTATCTATACTGAAAAAAATAGAATTGCTAAAAAAAAAGCTATTCATATTAGAAAAAGGGCACACACTTGTATGATTATGTGGAAGTTATTAAGTTATAGAACAGTGCTATATATATAAAACACCATTGTGGCTGTAACTTTCCGTTATCACTGAACTTCTAGAAAAGAATAAAAAGGAAAGCAAAAGTGTTTAACATTTCCTCTCAATCTGATTGTAAGATATAATTGGACCACTTATAAAGTGTTAACTATTAATCGATAACGAATGTCCTTTCATTCCTTTAGTTTGGGGTTAATCTGGGAAATGGCAAGACTTTTCACAAGATTTTCTTACTAATTGGAACAGAACATTTATAGATTACATATATATAAATATAATTATGTATATAAGAATTTTTGGCTAAGATTTCACAAGCTCAATATTCAACTATGATACACCCACCTCTCTCATGAATGTATTCGTGATCACCATGATCCGACTAGTTTCCATTTTATGCCCAGTCTGTCTTTACGTACGGTGGTGGTGGGGCGGCTACAAATCACCCCATACCCCCACCCTGGTGCAGCCAGTGTTTCACAAGTACTCTGTGGTAAACATAAAGCATATATATATATATATTGTTTTACTATCATGTTATAAAAAATAATAATAATAAATTTTAAAAAGTATTACGAGTAATTTAATTTATTTTCATTCCTGTATTATATATTCCAGAAGAGACTTGCAGTCTAGTACGTTAATTTTTGTCATTCTTGGTTATTGTAATCTTTACTCTTTCACTCAATTATCTATGTTACACTATAATTTTGAAATTTGTTATCCGATGGTATACAAAATTTTAACCAATGAAACTTTATTGAATTGAATTGAAGTACTTGCACATCTACAATACATGTTGAACCCCCCTCCTGTCCAATCTGTTTTTGTATGCTCCGGTCTCATGATAACAGTGAAACTACCAATATAATAATATTCCAACTCCACTTATGTTAATTATCGACCACTAAAACTTGAACATATGTTTCCTTGGTTGATGAAGTATAGAGTATCATTATTTAATGCTGAAGTGGCTTTTCCGATTTCCTTCACATAGATCTAATGACGATAACGTCATAATTTTACTTTCGACAACAACAACCTCTCTCTCGATACATTATACCAATGTTTCGCAATCCGCTATGATGAAACACCCGATAACACTTTTGTTTTTATCTCTATAACTATAGTATTCCTTAAAGCGTTGATTTCATTGTATTTAGTTCAAGCATGTCAAGGCAGCTTTACTTCTAAAATAAGAGCGATACAATAATGATTGATGATCACGTGATCCGGAAGACGGTTAAGACAAGTCAAACACTTGGATTGAATTCCTCCATCGCTTGCTGGTTGTTTTAAAAAATACAGTTACAACCAAACATGTTTGTTTTCTTTCTTTCTTTCTTTCTTTTATAGCTTTAGATTTATTTAAGACAAGTCAAACAGTGGGTCTTCCTACCCTCGCTCGTTTTAAAAATTGGGTTCCAACCCAAATATGGATGAAGAGAGAGAGAGAGAGAGAGAGAGAGGGAGAGAGCGAAAGAGCTGGTAACCGGAAGCTTTGCGACGAAAACATCAAATTATGAGTAATATGATTTTCATTCACAAAAGCACTCACTCAATTTAACGTCAGGAGGAAGATGTTGAAAATAACAAGATTGTGACGGTGAAACATCATGATTCATCTATTTCTGTTTGATGAAGAGAAGATTGCATAGTTGATTATCACTCTCCTTCCGATTAAACTTCACAGTGGTGTATATCCTCTCTTCTTCTTTTTCTCCTTCTCCTTCTTCTCGTCCATCCCCTTCTTCTTCTCCTTCTCCTTCTTCTCATCCATCTCCTTCTCCTTCTCCGTCTTCTCATCCATCTCCTTCTTCTTCTCCTTCTTCTCGTCCATCCCCTTCTTCTTCTCCTTCTCCTTCTTCTCATCCATCTCCTTCTTCTTCTCCTTCTTCTCATCCATCTCCTTCTTCTTCTTCTTCTCCTTCTCCTTCTTCTCATCCATCTCCTTCTTCTTCTCCTTCTCCTTCTTCTCATCCATCTCCTTCTTCTTCTCCTTCTCCTTCTTCTCATCCATCTCCTTCTTCTTCTCCTTCTCCTTCTTCTCGTCCATCCCCTTCTTCTTCTCCTTCTCCTTCTTCTCATCCATCTCCTTCTTCTTCTCCTTCTCCTTCTTCTCATCCATCTCCTTCTTCTTCTCCTTCTCCTTCTTCTCATCCATCTCCTTCTTCTTCTCCTTCTTCTCATCCATCTCCTCCTTCTTCTTCTCCTTCTCCTTCTTCTCATCCATCTCCTTCTTCTTCTCCTTCTTCTCATCCATCTCCTTCTTCTTCTCCTTCTCCTTCTTCTCATCTATCTCCTTCTTCTTCTCCTTCTCCTTCTTTTCATCCATCTCCTTCTTCTTCTCCTTCTCCTTCTTCTCATCCATCTCCTTCTTCTTCTCCTTCTCCTTCTTCTCATCCATCTCCTTCTTCTTCTCCTTCTCCTTCTTCTCATCCATCTCCTTCTTCTTCTCCTTCTCCTTCTTCTCGTCCATCCCCTTCTTCTTCTCCTTCTCCTTCTTCTCATCCATCTCCTTCTTCTTCTCCTTCTCCTTCTTCTCATCCATCTCCTTCTTCTTCTCCTTCTCCTTCTTCTCATCCATCTCCTTCTTCTTCTCCTTCTTCTCATCCATCTCCTCCTTCTTCTTCTCCTTCTCCTTCTTCTCATCCATCTCCTTCTTCTTCTCCTTCTTCTCATCCATCTCCTTCTTCTTCTCCTTCTCCTTCTTCTCATCTATCTCCTTCTTCTTCTCCTTCTCCTTCTTTTCATCCATCTCCTTCTTCTTCTCCTTCTTCTCATCCATCTCCTTCTTCTTCTCCTTCTCCTTCTTCTCATCTATCTCCTTCTTCTTCTCCTTCTCCTTCTTTTCATCCATCTCCTTCTTCTTCTCCTTCTTCTTTCCAATTTTTACTTCCTCTATCTCTCATTTACTCCTGCTTAAACCTCTCCCACTATATATATGACTGTATCCAGTACAATACATTTTTATATCATTCTATTGTAGTTTATCATCGTATTTTAAAATATCTCCTCTCTCTCTCTCTCACTATCTCCATCCCTCTCCCTCTCACTCATCCCTCTCTCTCCCTCTCTCTCCCTCTCTCTTCATATTCTTCGGGGGGGGGGTGTTCTTCCTCGATCTTTCCTTCTTTCCCGATGACCTCTGTCTCTTTCTCCTTATCTTCTCGTCCTCCGCCTCTCGTGTCACTCGCTCTCTTTCCTCTCTCACTGTCTCGTACACAAGATTTAAAAATCTAACTCATATAGCAGCAGAAACAATATTTCTGAAAAATCAAATAATCGGAATATTTCTAGAGACAAAGACAAGTAAGGAAATACAGGAATAGATTAATGCAAACAAGGATAAAGTGACTTGTTTACTGAATAGCTCACGTTTCATTGTCAATATCTTGTGTATATTTCTATATTTGGCATGTTTAGGGTATTTTGGTTGTTTGTCAGTTCGTATGGACTCTATACGGAAGTATCTCGATGGTCAAAGTGAATTCTCTAAGCATGACTATATTATTATGCCTCCAATCAGCCTTGATTGATTGGTCCAGAGGAAAACATACATTTTCCTAAGTATTATCTCTCCCTCTGTCTCTCTCTCCCTTGCCTTTAATTTTCTGAATTTAGTTCATCAACAATTTTCCTTATGGAAGAAAGAACACACATAATAATGGGAACTGGAATGCAAAATACATCGAATTTGCATTAAATACTTATACTTTGTATTTGTATCGTTTCGATATGCTGCATTGTGTACATGTTTCTCATACAAACGCTTTTTACTACCCGTCATCTCTCAAAAACTTCTTCTTTTACCGAATTTCTTTCTCAGTCTTTTCTTTCCCTAAAACTTATGTCATTATATGAGCACAACTTTAGAGTAGGTCCATGTGGCTGTCTTATTTAATTATTTCTCTCAAAATGTTGCAACCATGCTTATAATACTTTTTAATATCACTTTTGGAAACGGTAGGTCAAAGGTCATGATTATGAAAAGCGCCATAGTACTGAGAAAGTAAAGCATGATTTCGTTAAAATTGTGAAATATAGACAGCTTCTTTTAACTGGCACCCAATTTGAAACCCCAAAAATTTTTAACAAAACCATTTGTAATAGGGTTTGGTGATGAATATTTTTCGGCATTGTCTCATGAAGTTGCTAATCCTTTTAGGAGACATGTATTTCACGCTCTGTCTATGTTGAGTCGTGCAGAGGGAGATGATTGGTTAACTTATCCGTTGTGGAGAAATAGCTCAATACAAATTGGACAAAAATCTGTATTGTTTAAATCTTGGTATGAAAATGGCATCAGATGTATAAATGACTTGATTGATGATAAGGGAAAACTTTTGACTCGCGAGCAATGTGAACAAAAATTTTGCATGAAACTAAATTATTTGTCTTATTATTCTGTAACTCAAGCTATAAAGTGTCGATATCGAATGCATATTGAAAAATGTGAACAAAATGGAGTAGACCCTTTAATGCCGTCACATATCAAAATACTAGTGCATGACATAAAAGGTTGTCAATATATTTACAAAACTTTTCTTGGAAAAACAAATTGTGTACCCTCAATATGTCTGAAATGGGAACGACATTTAGATTATACCCTGAATGTAAAAGAATGCAGAAATATCATAGAATGATATTTCGTTTTACTCCAGATATCAGTTTAAGATATTTTCAGTATAAGATAGTAAATAGGATTCTGTATTTGAACAAGCAACTGTATAAGATGAAAATAGTGAATAAATGATAAATGTTTGTTTTGTAAAAAAGAGCTTGAAGATATTGTACATTTCTTTTATAATTGTGAAATCAGTAAATCAATCTGAAATGAAACGGTGAAATGGATAAATGAAGGTTATCGAGTACAGTTAGAGTTTAATTTAGAAAATGTAATGTTTGGTTTTGAAGACAAAAGAAATGATGCTTTAAATTGCATGGTGACTTTGATTAAGCACCAACTATTTGTACAAAAGCTTAATAACAAAATTCAAAATTTTAGTTCTTTGAAGAAGAAAATTATTCAATATTATGAAGACGAGAGATATATTCATTCTATATCTGGTATGTTTAACACATTTTTTACTAAGTGGCAGGCACTTCATCATTTGTTTATATGAAGAACAAAAGGAGAGAAATGTGAAAGTATTTTGTTTTATTTGAGTTAAAGTAAGACTTGATTTCATTGAATTATAAAATGTTTTGCTTGATTTTGATTCAATAAAATAGCCTTTGGAGGGCTAAATCGTTAAAAAAAACAAAAAAACAAAAACAAAAAAAACATAAAAAACATAAAAACGGTCAATTATTATGAATTACTTTTCTCGACTGATGAAAAAAATCGTGTCCTCGAAGAATAATTATTATGCGATTCAACCAAAAATAAATCTAATCAATTTCGAAGGTTTACAAACACCGCACAGGTTCTTTCACTATCTAAGGAAAATAAAAATCAAACATGGGATTTTTTATGTTTCGTTTCATGGCATTCCGTTTCAATTCTAGGTTACATGATTACAAATGATTTCTTTGCAATACCTCTTTATTCCTTTTCATTAGTTTCAAAATTCAACAAGTTTGTCATGCGCCTCTAATATCCAATTACAATATTGTTTGTCTCATACGTTAGAAGTTCTTACCCTGCTAGCCAATCAGAATTCCGCAAAATGACGTAGTTGGTACGTCGTGAGAAACGATTGCCAAATATGGAATTCGTGACGTCAGATAGAGCCATTGTCTGATGCGATCTAGAGGTCAAATCGGTTGCTCTCGTACAAAGTTCATGTGAATTGGTACGTACTCGGTGTGATATGCCATTCTGCTTGTATGCACAGGGAAATGGGATTTGTTTTCACAACAATGCTTGTGCGTAGACCTGCCAAGAGAGTATGATTTTGTGTTGACTGAATGAATAATCACGTCTCTGTTTAGATTCAAACATCAACATCAAAATATAGATGAAATATCATTTTCGATTAGAGGCGGCTGAATGCTATATGCATTCACATGGCGAAAGTCGAAAAAGTAATGTCAAGTTTTCAGAGAAACCATATAATTTGCAATAATGACGTTAACAATCAACTCTACATACTCATTCATTCTGCCCCCGCCAGAAGAAATAGAAATACAGTCGGGTTTTCTCACCGGAAATTACGAAGAGTCTCATATTAATATGTATTGGAATAATACATTCATCCAAGATCAGATTCCCTTCCTGATGCAGAGAAACATTGGTAAGCTTCCAAAATGTTTGTATAAAACGCGACTTCAAGTAGGCCTTGGTTATGATGGAACCCATACAACAAAAAATTCTGAGCACTTCAAAAGCGATACGAGGAAAGAAACCATAAAAAAATAGGCTGATATTGATAATGCAAAACAACACACCTATTTTGACTCAAAATATTTAACACATAATATCCTCTATATCTTATTCTCACGCCATACGTCAAACAAAATTAATGTTTGTACTATAATTCTAGAGGCATCAGGTAAAAACAAGATATATTTGAATTGATGATAGGAATAAATACGGCTAGCTATGACGTAATTATCTCCAAATTTAAAGGAAAATTAGTAAAGACTTCATAAATAGCGGTGCATCATTGTATTGTGATTTGATGTTGTTGAGCTTGACAATAATGAGCATGGCAACATTCTATTCAGCCCAATACTTTCAGTGTAATAAGGAAAGCAAATTGTTTAAATGAAATAGAGAGAGAGAGAGAGAGAGAGAGAGAGAGAGGGGGGAGGGGTGAAACTAATAATGGAGCAGAATACGCTCAAGGGGCAATCGCGGTCAATACCCTTTAACCCTACAATAATCGAATTTTTAACTTTAACCCTGTATCGAAAACTGTGACATCAGTCCTAAGAATGAACATATAAAATGAAATCAAATTGCAAACCTAACCCTACGGCCTAAAAAAAAAGATATTGTATTGCCCTTTAGGTGCCAAAACATGGGTCGGTCGGTCGGAAATACATATATATATATTTTTTCTCCCTCTTTGGGCTGATATTTCTCAGTTTTGAATGCTTTAATACATATTTTTTTTTATTCATTAAACATTTTTCTTCTTCTAAAAGTCGGTAGAAAACAAAAAAAATTTAAAAAGCCGACCGTAGATTTCAAGATTTTTGGGTCGGTCGCAAAGGGCAATACAACATCTTTTTTTTTTGTAACGCCTAATGCTATAGTGTCTCAACTCCTGCTTTGATAGAACAAGACCCGGATCATTATTGTCACCGGAGAGTAACCTCTTATCACCACTTTAACTACCCATCACTGAAAATAAATTCGAGAGAAAACTTTTTTCTTACTTTCCTAAACGTGACGGCATTCCAAATCGACATATTTCGAGAGTTAAATTACAGCTGCTTCTCGACCTTTGTTACAATGACCTTATCATCGTACTCTCATGGCAACTCGGGTCATCTTCACATCATTCTATACCCTTTTCCAGTTCGCAGGTCGCAGGTATATTTAGAGCTTCAAAGTTCCTTGACGGATATCCGGAATTTTTTGCCAAAAGTCTTTCGATTTTTAGTTACAAGTATATGATTGTTCTGTTTAACGTTTTGATGACACCCTGAAGGCTGGAATATTTTGTCTTCAAGTTTTTGGAATGGTATTCAATCACTTCTCTTCCATCGACAAATGCACTGAAGAATAAACTTTATGATATCAGGATAGAGTTTGACAAAAGAACAAGACAACCATTTATGGAAAAAGAAAATAAAACATGGGCATGTACTCAGAAAACTAAAAATAATTCGATTCAATATTGCTTCTACGAAAGAGTCTGTTGTGGTCCGGAATATTCGATCTGAATTTCTCTTCCAGTTTTGGGAATGTTATAAACCGCATCATTCTGTCATGGTCTACACAATCGTGTTTCCTTCTCTTCTATGAAACATTAAACAATGTTGCAGCAATATTGTTTAACTGACCCCCAACTGATTCATTATCTGTTTAGCAGCTTACTGTCTGTTGACGTATTTTCAATAAACCCCATATAACTTGCTTCAATCCTTACAGATAACAGTCATGTGTTACTATATTTTCATAAAACAACAGCAATATTTTATTGGCTATCGTAGGCGAATACATGATGGGGGTAAAGGGCCCTCGGAAAATGATGAATTATGAATTAAGTTGCAATGCTTTTATGTCGGACAACATTTCTTCTACTCCCCCATGCAGTTCATAACACTACCTTTTGGAAGAATAACGACGACGATAACTACTACAACAACAATTACAACAACAAAGAAACACCAACAACACAAATAACAGCAGCACTAGATCTACAACAGCAACAACAAAAGTAACAACGATAACAACGTCGACAATAGCAGCAACAAAAAAAAAAAAAAAAATAACACTGATCAGGAGTAAATGTGGTAACGTTACTACAGATTTAGTTTCTTTTGGGGGTTGGGGTTGGGCGAATTTTCAAATAATATAATGATAGTACTTGCAATGCGGAGGAGGGAAAGTCCTTTCGATCTTTTTTTCTCAGAATAAAATCAGATATCTGAAGACGAGATTGTTGTCGAATGTGAAACTCTGTATCTAGAAGGACATGAATTACGCTGGCGTTTCCATGGAAACGATTACATAACGTCCACACTCAGCTGGGTAATTATAGGTTGACATCAATAATCAAAACCGCGACAACGATCATTGAATATTGTAAAATCGCATATGCTCTCAATATGTTCATTCGAACCAAATTCATGACCCCATACCAAAACTTTGTAATACCTTTAAAGGTTTTTTTTCTCTGTGGGGTATTCATTAGCAAGCGGATACACAAATATATTTCAGGCTTCGGTTATTATCGACAAAATTCAATTCAATTTGCCGTATTAACTTGAACATTTTCCGCAAACATTTGAATATAAGAGCTCAATTTTGCTTTGATCTTTAAAGGGATATGCCTGTTTTACTAACGTAGTTGAGAGTGTAGGGGGGGGGGGCTGGTCTGGGGCTTGCTAGTTGCAGTTCTAGATGTTTGTTGTTTTGTCTAGGTGTCTTTATTTATCCGACTACAAGTAGAATTGCTGTGTTGTGAAGTTCACTTTTCATTTAATTTTCTGAACCCCAAGGAAGAACAGTTTTGTCATAATGCTATCCAGCCATTTACTGTATTCCTGATTTGTATGTACTTTTCGATTTTGTTTGTATTATTTTTATATTTGGTAAATAATTACTATACTATACCACTAGTTTCTCACTGGTGATTTTGTTTACGCTGAATTCCTAATTATAGGCTACATCAAAACTAAGAGAAAACAAACGTGAATAGAGAAAGAGACATAAATAGACCTTGAAACTGATTTTATATGTACTTTTCGATGTTCTTTCGTATTGTTCTTGTATTGTGATTTGGAAAAAAAATTCTATACCTTACCATATACCACTAGTTTCTCGCCGGGGATGTTTTTTAAACACTGAAATCCTAATTATAGGCTACATATCAAAACCAAGAGAAAACAAACGTGAATAGAGAGAGGGAGAGAAATAGACCTTATAGTGTTATTGAAACCCTACTGCCAGTACAAGCGAAAGAAAAAGCCCGTACTTTGAGTTAGATGATAACGCGGTATCATATAGGTTTTCTTCTGTTATTAATTTATATTGAGTAATTTCTATCGCATATTCGTTCGATTGCTATGGGTAACTGCACGTATCTCAAGATGGCTGTCAAACCGGCGTATGATGAATCAATGCACAAGACTATTGAAGAAAAAAAAAACATAATTGACAAGGGGGATTGACATGTTTTTGTTTTATTTCTTGTATGTTTTTGTTTACGTGCCTCAACAACCAGGGCAGAATGTTGATCTTAAAACATCATTCAACTTTCAAGAGTGTAGAATGATGGGTAAAAAATAATGCAACAAATATCTTTATATTTCGTAAATCACTCACTAATATCGACAAAACCACCGAAAACAAACACGAAAAGAAATATATTAAAAACACACAGAAAACAAACACCTAAAAAAAAAAGGAACGGCAACAGCAAAAATAAGAGGGGAAAATGAAATATTCTAGGATTAGATAACGTTAACAAGACAGATAGAAAGCTCTTAAATTCATCTACACAATTAGATTAGATATTTTCAGTCAGCGCAAATTGAAAATTTCACTCTTTCTTCACCCGAAGGTGACAAACGTCTGGGGGCTCATTTTTACAGAAAGCAAATGCAGGATACTACAAATTTGGTTTCGGTACAAAAATATCTATTATCATCGTATTGATGGATTTCTAAAAATAATCCGAGGTCATGTTTGTAAGTCTTTTCTTTGATTTGCATTACAATATTTTGGATTTCCTCCGTTTGTCTATCCTTCCGGAGGATATCTGACAAGTCGGCAAGGAGAGGGGATGATAATGAAACTCTTCCTTTCCTACAGGAATATCATGGTGATCTAGCAAAACAAGGAAATGATGGCAGTCAGTACGTATATGGACCATCATCATGATCGTGCATGGTGCACTTTTATTTATACATGTACTTATACTGTCTTACTTACTAACTTATGATTAACATATTTTTGGGGGGAGGCAGCCGAAGTTAACGAGGAGACATTTTTCTGTAATATGGGTATGCTCACAGTGATTTCTATTCTTGAAAATATATCTCTTTTCAGAATAGCTAAACACCTTCTCATTTCATTCCCTCGTTTTTATTTTAAGTTGAATTAAATATCATGTAGGCCTATTATATATTTTGTAAACGCCATGATGTAGTTGTGCTATATGTATAGAGCGTACCAAGTGCTATATAGTTATTATTACTATTATTATTGTTATCATTATTACTATCATTATTATGCAAATGTGCCGACAAAATTATTTAATAGAGGCGAAGGGGCTCAATTTTGTCAACGGGCTGGTGTCTCTTTATTTTTATAGCACTTAGGACGAAAATGCCGTTACGCACCTAACAGTTATGACGAATTTCTCATTTCAAATATCTCGTTTATGAATATCTAGGGCCGTTCCTCACGAGGGGACAATGGGAAAGCCTGCCTATTTATATTTTAAAAAAGAATAATGATGACTGTGGTCTCACCGTGTTTGTATCTCTTTTTACTGTACGATGTGACGGGGGCCTGCCCTGTGTCCTCAGATATACTTTTCTATTTCGGAAGTCTATTCAGGGCTTTGATAATGGGATAGTTCCTGCTATAGAGGAGAAAATAGCAAGTAAGTCTAAAGGCGAGTCGTATAGTTGCTTATAGAGATGTGATAACGATCTTCTAAACTTTATCCATTTTAATTCAATATTCCTTCCTTCTTTGGCGCGTTAGGTCTAAGGAAATTAAATTGGTAGATGTATTTTGTGAAGCCATCGTAGCCAATATGCTATCCGAACAAGAATCTTCCTGTCAGTAAAAGATCTTCCGAGTTGTCTAAGGAAGCACCCTCTATCCGGATATTACTGGCCGTCATAGTCAAATTTAAAACAGATACGTTTCCAGGCACTTGATTGAGAATAAAAAAGAAATCCCAAATCAACAGGGAGGGTATTCTGAAAACAGTTTTATTTCTCATGTTGTTGTATCTTCACCATTAACAAAAACTTGGTACTCTGAAAATTGGGCTAAATCTGGTTGTAACATTATTTTTGTTTGTTCTTTTCTTTGATTTAACCCGTCCCTCAATTCGTCATTCGTGTTTCCCTTATTAAAAAAATAAAAGATAAGCAAAATTGCTCAACAAAAGATTTTTTTTAATGTGTTTTTAAAACACCCCCCCCCCCCAGGTATGAGAACCTTGGATCCACCATCACTATTTGTAAAAGAAAAGAGTTTAAATGAATGTAAAGAGATCATTGCGTGATCACGTATCTGTTTATCATTGTGCTTATCAAGACCTATGTTTGATTTGATTTATAAGACATTGTATCAATTTACTTAGACGGAGTCAACAAGCTCGTAATCGTGTTAAATCATTAACTATAGTAGGTTTGTTGTTCTCACCAGACCTGGGCATTATGTAGACTTTGGCCTAGGAGCGATAACATTTAAGACTTACATTTTGTATTCTGTATCCATTAGAAAACTTCATTCATATGGAACATGATTATTTTGTTTTACAATACAAAGGCATAATAATTATTACATATTATATGGACAAAATCATTGGAAAGATACATGAAGAGAATATAAATAATTGTACAAGAATGTATTTATATATTAATTAAGATTAGATCAAATGTTTAGAAAATGACAACAGTAATTCATATAAAATTTGTGTTGTTGATAATTTACCTGCTTGAAAAGTTAGAAGAGGATTTCGGAGCCCTTCTACATACACGGCTTTCATGAAGTAAAAAAAAAATAGGCTGTAATCTTCAGAGATGTTCATGATGCCACAGTTAATTTATATAGACCTTCCTTGCTTTTGAAAAAACAAAACTTACAGTATATGATTTCAAGTCCTTCGTAGTTCTACAAAGGCTGCTCTAGTTGAGATTCATGATGTAGTTTTTTTCTTCTTTTTGTCTCAGGCATGTCAGTTATAATTATCCCTTACATATACCTTTTTTGTTTTTTTGTTTTTGTTTTCTTTTTTCCTTCCCTTCTCCTTTCTTTTCCTTTAAGAAAATATCTCATTTATTTATTTACTGTATATAATATTCGTTGATTTAGTCGGCGATATTCATTCTCAGCACTTGTCAATTTCACCATACAAGATGGATAGGCCAATGGAGTATCCAGAAACGAAAATCGGAGGGGGGGGGCGGAATCCTCCTCGGATATGGGGGGGGGGTGGTGGGCTGATTATCTGGGCTTCCCGCCATGAGTGAGGACAAGGTTTATTTAATGTTTGTCTCGACCTTCAAACGGGGGCGTCCTCCGGATCCCCCTCAGCTGGGTTCATTTTTCGATATTCATATCTTTAATATGCACGTTTCAGTATATACAGGCTTCATTTCTATAATATTAACCTTCCAGCGTAAGAAGTATGCATCTAGAAATTTTATTCCAACTAATTGGATGTGGTGGTGATGATGGCTGTAGTTTTTAAATAATATGATTGACAATGACTCTACTGAAAGATAACAAGTGTATAGAACATATGCTTAATTTTTTTCACACTCTGTAAGGTTATACATGGTTTAAGAAAGTGCATGGTAAAATACTTGCGATTGTGAAAATCATTTTGAGTATGATCCTACAAATTCTTAAATGCAAATACAAGATTTTTTTCAATTTAATATTACAAAAAAAAAAATCGTATTGAATAATTCCCATTTCCGTGCTGACTAGTGACTCTCTTTGTAAACTATATCAAATATTCTCTCTTTGAAACATGTATTAGAAGCGAAGGGTAAATACAGGGTTCTCGTATGAATGAATGAAGCAACTTCCTCTCAGTGAGGCAGTGAGGCATTCTGTAATATATGAAATCAAATCTTCTTAACACTTGAGCAAGTTTATATATGAGAAACACGAAAAACAGGAAATACGTAAACCCAATTTTTAAGGCTTGACTCCTAGTGTGTCTATTTATGCATAAATAGCATGTTCATTTTTATCATGGGTAATGATAGCACAACACTTGGAATTAAGCGTTGTATAAATGATTCTAGTATTATTATGATGCGGATGAAAATTGCCTATACTCATCTCTACGCATTTCCTCCTTTACCACGCATATTTAAGATTTAAGACTTCAGGGTAAAGACTAACATTTTGACTGAAATATCAACCGACCCACATCCTCTAAGAAGGAAAGAAATAAAACAAGATGAAACAATAACAGATAAATATACATTCTGTCTGTTTTCACTTACGGTTAGACTCGTCAATGCCCAAACTAAAAAAAAAGAACAAAATATCACTACCATTTATGTCGCTAGTGGCGTAGCACTATTTATGGAGTGGGTAACGGCATCAAGGGGGAGGGGGGGGGGGGCACTGGTCTAACTGTGGGGCCGAATGCAAAATAACAAGGCTACTTGGGGAGGGGGCTTTCGGATGTGCTCGTATCATCTTCTTTCACGTTTCACATCTCCCTTTCCTCTCCTTTTTTCCTTCTCACTTTTTTTCTTCCCGCCGTTTGATTGGGGGGGGGGGCACGTATCCCATGCCCTCTATAGCTACGCCACTGTCTATCGTCATTACTTTTTCACCATGTAAGGCAAAGGGAAATACTTGCCCTTTCTAATGCACATCGGAAGGAAAACGAATCCAGATGCAGAATCGCACCATTGTGTCACAAAATCATGTCCCTGGTCGTTGAGAGCCAGGGAGATTAATCGGGGTATTTGAACGGTTATATGAGATGAGAACGTGTTAATTAGTTACTTCCCGATACAGATAGAAGAAAAGTGTTTCTGATGGGTATGGCCTTAGAACCATAACGTATGTATGGCATGTATATTGGCATATTAGAGAACATAGTCGGTAAGAACGAATAAACAATTTATTTATATTTTTTTATTTTTTTATCGGAGGGGAGAGGGGTTGTAAATGTGGTGTTTATAAGAGAAACTTTTCAATATCTGGATAGAATGGAGGTGGATGAGAGAGAAAGGAGAGGAGAAAGACCCCAGATTGAGAGAATAAATTATTTAATAATACTGTACCAGACTAGCAGTATAAACAGATAAAGGGAAAACATGAAAGAATATAGACAAAGAGATAAAGACAGCGAATGAGAGGAAAGAGAGAAGAGTCAATCAAAGATGGAGTGATGATAATGGCATGGAGCCAATAACCAGTGAGGTAAACATGACTATAAAATACAGGAAATCAAGATATAGAGCGGGTACGTTTTAAGTCATTACTTTTCTTGCCACGTCAAATTATATTTCCGTTTCGATTATTGAACCATGCAGAGCTCTTCTGCTGGTCATGCTGGTATATGGTTAACCGATAGTATGATGTGAAAAATATCACATTACATATGATCACTATATCATTCCCATTAGGCATTTTCATTTTTTCTTTAGGTTAAACTCACCATCTATAGTTTTAGAATTTATATTCTTTGTTCTAGAAATCGACAGATGGTGCGTATACAGAGGCAAAGGAAGTCATATACTCTATTGGCAGGTATAATAGAACTCACAAACATTATTTATAACATTGAAAAATAACAGTATATTAAGAATTCGCGAAAAATAGGTATCATTATGTAAAAAATAACAAAATTTTCAAACTAAAGTACTGTTAAAGAGAAGGTTGTGTTATGGGAAGAGGTGAAAAATAATTTGTGATTATGCAAGTGTGGAAGAACATCAGATAAAAAATGTTCCCTGAAAAGCATGGCTCTTCAAATGCCTTAATATTCTAAATATGGCATGTAACAGCATAAAAATCGGGACGGATTTTTATGCCACATGTTCGTGTAGTTCCATATACATATTTCTGTGTACAGTGCTTGTAACTTTACCAAGACTGGGCCAAATTTCTTATCATGTTGACGATTCCAGAACCTTGCAGTACACACCAATACATGATCAACCTTTTCTGATCGATTCTACACCATTTCTTTCACAATGCAATCGCATGACCAGAACTCAACTTTATCTTTAAGTGCATTGCTATAGTTTTATCATATACAATTTGACCGTCGAAAAGCATAGCCACCCCGACCACACCATATACTTGCGAACAATACCAATGCATGGTGTATCTCCAATCAGCCCCCTCAGTCTCAAAATGAATATATCTTTTAATGGGTGCATAAATCAAACTAAATCTTTTAAGCAATTAAAAAAAAAAAAATCATTATCGGTGTTATAGCCGGCCAGACCCCGATCCCGTCCCGTTTATCAATATTTGGATGATATTACTCTCCTTATGGACATTATGATTATCATTCTAATTGATATTCACAAAAAGAAGCAGATTCGTTCATCAGAGTAATAAAAAGGAAATAAAGCACACGTTATAGTCAACCCCACTTTGTTAGCCCAAGATAGGACTAGAATATCAAAAGAAAAAATAAATATTATGGCAAACGTTTGAATATACATCTAAATGTACTATATAGTAATGAACTTTAGGCTGACATAAAGACAATGAAACGAGGTTATGTTGGATAGATAACAGAGTTTTTCTCTTGAGCACAAAAATCAATGTATCACACTTCCCCTAATTATTTTGATGGTTGAATCCAGAACGTCGTAAGGGTTGTATTGCCATTAGAGATGAATTATGCTCTTTTCATATTGTATGTGAATCACTTTGTATAAACCAATAAAGGGAGTGTGATAAGCCTTGGTTTAAAGAATAACAAGATAACCCTATATCAGCCCAATAGAGTGAACCCGATCTGTCATTAAAAATACGAAACAAAAGTTATAATAATTCACAACCACAGGACATAAAAACATAATTATATTGTATATCTCCCACTTAATACGTGATCTGCAAATAAGACGGTAGCCTTCACTGGTCACGTGATCATAATACAATGATCAAAGCTCACTACGATAATAACATGGTGGGGTTAAAGTATCATGGAATACAAAGATGGTGGAAAATATGTTTGCTGTTCTTAAAATAGTATAATGATAAGTAGATAAGTGAATTGTCAATCGTTTTGTTCATCCATAAGTTAAAGTTGAAGGTATAGGTTGAAGTAATAAAGATTGGTTTAAGTGCGTTTAGTTAAAATGTATCGGGAGAAGAATTTTTGTTTTCAGATAAGGTTCCCCCTTTATTAAGGTGCGCAGACTTCTGGCCACATTGCCACATTTTTCATCATTTTCCTGACGATCATGATGATTCGATCCCATGTAAAACTTACACTACGTTATCATTCATTTTTCTATACAAACAAATATATTACAAAATCACGGAATGGAGAAAAGAAGAGAAAGAGGGACTATATGCATGGCCCTTTGCTTTGTAACTACAAAATCCATTACAATCTGGATCAAGTAAATATCATTTCTTCAGAAGAAGTTTTATCTAGGTCACTGTAGATGTACTCAGTAAGATATCATAACGATAACCACTTAGCTCACGCATGCTTGATGCAATCATGAAAAGGTTTTTCACGATTATTTGTTTGAGTAATCCTGTTTAATGACATAACAGGAGTACCATTCCAACTTGTCTGTGAACTGTTCTGTACCGCTATGTTAGTGCTATCTATTTTAAGATCATGATTTATCATGGAGATAGAGGCAATTAATTATGACACTTCCTTAATTCGCTAATGAGGCCCGTGTGTGGGATTCGGCTTGGATGAAAGGGACCGATCTTGTCATACATTATAATCGCAGTTGCGTTACTGCATGAACCTACTTTGGTGGTTGTGAATGAGCAAGTATGAGAAAGAGAGGGAGGAAGCGGGAAAAAGAGGGACAGAGAAAGATGGAGAGAAAGAGAAAGAGAAAGAGAAAGAGAAAATAGTTAGATCGATAGATAGAGAGAGAGAGAGATAGATAGAGAGAGAGAGAGAGAGAGAGATAGATAGAGGGAGGGAGAGAGATACATACTTGGAAACGGCAAAGAGATAAACCATTTCTATTCATGCAAACCTTTTTTTTTATAAATATATTTTCATCATATATCGTCCGTATTGGCACCGACCGATAGATAATGATATTCAAGTCATGTTTTGATGAAGAGAATGATGGACTTTATTGTTCAGTAATCTAATATCTAATCTAATAACCTAACAGAGGAAAAAAACATTTTAACTAGCAGTAGCATGCAGTTTATCACCAGCATAATCACCAAGAATTACATCCACTATTCACGTTTAAACAGCCACACAATTCCTCTAAACTCACACAACCTTTACATCATCAAATTACTTTCTCCGGGAGGGAGAAATGAAGAAGATTACTTTCAGTTAAATAAGTGAAATAATTCACTCACTATGCTCTCTTATAATCGCTTTCTAGACCCACCATGCAACGTTAATTGATACGTTTGTTAATTTTACTTTAAGTCCTGTATAAATCGCAATGGTTTTCGACACACTCGGCACAAAATCACCCGGAATACACCATGCACATTAGAACAAAAAAAGGGGGTGAGAGAGAGGAGATAAATATGGAAACGTAAAAACTTTTGTTTGATTATCATTGGCCCAAGGACATGTTCTTTATTCATAAATAATCTTGGCATTGCATTTGTGAACAAAATCATATACAGCTTGACACATATTCTTATCGATCGATTTCACTTGTTTTTCATTTCTTTTTCAATTCCTTTGAATATCTCACGCCTTAGCAAAGCAAACCAAAGGAAGATAAAAATAGAGAATTGAATGCAGTTCACATAAAAGTTTTCAACGGATTTATTACCAATGCTTTTAAGCATAATCATAAAAACTATTGTCAAAGAAATAGACCATCAATGAAACTAAATTTGTATATCTTTCATGGTTTAACAATGATTATGATCAAATTAATATAACGAGTAAAATCATGATGTAAATAGCTTTAAAAGTGAACACATAATTATATTGAACTCATTTGAAACGAATATTGCACGGCTCTGCCATGGCAAGCAAAAATGGTACAAAACTACAAATCAACAGAAAACAATCAAAAGCTAATAAAAATCAACACATTTTCTTACTGAGCATCCATTACAAATGCAAAAACATAAAAACCATGATTTTATTTCTTTCCCACTGATAACAAACGTACAAAATTACAAATTTTCCTTCATATATATAATAATGTGAATATCAAAGTTTGAACGATTTCAAAAGCACCATGACAACAATATTTGCATGATCACTCAACTTATTGCAACAACAGAACAATAGTAGTTACTAGTTAGCACAACGTTACCACATATATATCTAATACATGTACAAAAGAATGCTGTAAGCAATGTTCTCTTGGCATTAAACGTTGAATCACGCCCCTCTCTCCTACTCCCTTTCATCTCTCTCTCTCTCTCTCCCCCAACCCCCCCCAGTCTCTCACTATTCAAATTTGCTTTAAACAATGTTTTTTTAAGATAGATGTTTAATTTTCACAAGGTTTGGGACGGTATCGCATATTTGTAATATGTAAAGAAAAATATTCGAAAATGATTAATGTCAAGATATCATACTTTAGGCACTATTTCATCTGTACTCCTCGAAAGCAATATTTCATCTTTTATCGAGATATAAAATCAAATTATGAACGCATAAATATGGAACTATTCAAGACATTAACAAAGGGCCCTTTCAGGTAATCGTCGTAAGAAATGTAATAAAATGAAAGTAAAAAGGACAGTTTTCCTCATGAAAACGTAACAAAGAAACAACAAAATTTATCAGCCTTTAAGTTAGATACAACAGAACATCCAGAGTTTAACAATATCAAATATGTACAACCTTCCTCTGGTAGGATGAATACTGAAACACATTGAAAATATACAGAAAACTTGCACATATCAACCAAGAAACCTTCATCATCAAATCATGAAAAAATTCAACTTTTATAACCTTTTCCCTCAAGGAATGTCAACATTTTGGCGAGATTTCGGTTTAAAGAATCAGTTCGGCCATAAGAACAATAAATCGCCTGAAAAGTGTCAGTCGTTCGTTGGCAGAAACTGAATAAAAAAGTAAAGTTTAAAAATAATATGATGACGACCAAGTCATGTCTTGGTTTGTATCACATGGGAAAGAAGATAGGACTCGGTGTTGGACTAAGATCTGTGCATTCCAAGGCACACGAATGAGCTGAGCCGCTTTTCGGTAAGACGGGAAGATTGAAATTGAAAACCAAGCTCTGTTTCCTGGTGTCCGTACCGACAGGACTGGAGTTCTGACTCTTGGATAGAGACACACTCCGAGCCATCCTCTTTATCAACAACGGAGAGTTACCCAAACTGAGCTGTCTCGTGGACGAAGTTTTTCCCGTGGTCGTCATCGTCGTGGTGGTGGTGGCAGGACTTAACGTCGGTGAAAATGCCGAGTCTGAATACTTGGTGGTTGAGCTACATGCGGTATTACTGAAGAAAGTTTTACTGGTATGGTTACAAGGTGAGTTCTGATCGGTGTTCTCTTTTCGACTGCTCGCTAGTTCGTTCTCAAAACGCAGCAGTTGCAACATGAAGGCGAGGTTGGGTGAGATGACGGTACGCTCGCTACGGACGAACTCGAAGGCTTCCTCAAGCCGGATTTGTCGGACTTTCATGAGGTATGCCAGACATATCGTTGCTGAGCGGCTGATACCGGCATGACAGTGGACTAGGACACGACCTTTACATCTCTCGATAGAATCTATAAAATGACAAGGGATAGGAGAAAATAGACATTAGTAAATATAATCTATTTTCTGCTTTAAAAAATATACATGTATGTATAGCACAATAAATGTGGATTTATCTTTGTTGACATTTCTGTTTCCATAAAAAGCCATAACGTGTTATATTTCAACATGTAGTCTAGAACATCAAAAAGGAAAGTAAAAAATCTGAGGCTGCTCATCAAACCAATTATATGGGCTTCAACATTTTCTCTCATAATTTCTTCTATAGATGATCATTCTGTGATAAAAAGAGGCTGATAATTTCTTTCAACTAAACTAATAATGTAGACGAACATGTGCATGTAGATTGTAGATATTCATCTCACTCTAATTTTGTTGCTGATGGTTTACTATAGATAAAATACAATGTCGATTTTTTTTTCTTCTTTTCTTCTTTTACTCACCGATGAAGTTATTGGCTTCCTCGAACCACGGCAATAGATCTGCATCTGTGTTATCATCGACTGGAATCTGCATATATCTGAAACACGTTGGGAAGTAGTTGGGTAGCCTGGATACGTTCAATACTGCTGTAATGCCGTGTTCTTCCAAGACAGCTAATCTCGACGCGTGGAATTTGCTCCCCAGGTAGAGATGCGGGAGTAGCCTTACAGGAGCATTGCACTCGTATCCTGGACCAGACTGTCCACTCTGCGGATATCCATTCGGCACTTGAGGTGTGGTAGATCTAGAGGTTGTTGAGGCAGTGCTGTATTTGGACGATTTGGACGATTCGGGTGCTTGGGCACATTTGATGGTTGGCAGTGAGAGGGCGGGGCCACGTCGTTGCAGCGGAGGACGCGGGCTACGTTGAGGAGCGGTGGGTGTGGAAGGGCGCTTGTCCGAGGATTGGTGGTGACATGTCGGAGGGGTAAGGTTGATTGGAGCAACAGGTGGAGATGGCATGTTGAAAGTTGATTGGCTTGGTGAACTCACACACAGTGAGGGGAACTCCACAGAGAACTGGTTAAAACCACCTGTGTAAGACAAAATAAGATAATTCGTGGTTAAAAATACTGCTGAAGAAATATAATCTGGGGCACTAATGTAGGATCACATTTTTTGGGGGTAAAACAAAAAACCGGAAAGGCATTTCACTAAAAAAAAAAATCATGACACGTATACAAACTGCTTCCTGAAAATAAGGACATATGGATTTGACGGACAAAAGAAAAACATGGGATCCAAGAGCTGCTATAATCCATCACAAATCTTCAAATCATTGGATTGTGAATGGACTTGCGATTGAATGTAAAATAGACTGGATTTCAAATGATTCAGATCAATAGCAATGTTCCATCACCAAGAAAATGAATTGTTTATTATCCAAAGTGTTGAAAATAGTCACCATAAAAAAAACCCATCTCATTCACAGATAATAAATAAGCAAGTATTCTGTAGTAAAACGGGTGAGAACAAGAAAAGGAAGAACACCAAAACAACAATTAATGCGCTAGATAATGAAACAATTTATCTACCTGCTAATGCACACGAAGGCATATCATCGATGATCATGAGTGAAACACTATATTACTTATTCCAAAACAACCGAATTCAAATCAATCCTGAATGTATAGTAACAAAATATATTCCAAAGTAAGGCACAAGCAAGAACCGAGACAGCGTCTGAGTGATTCACCACGAAGCTCTCTATTAAATGAATGTCCTCAAAACACTAACCACGTTTTTATACTTCCCGCACACACACAAATGCACACACCCCTTTTCATTCACGACGTACGTATACGTAATCTCAAAATAAGTACATGACTGTAATGTACATCCACGATCGAGCGCGAGCTAGCTCAGAACCACCGGAAGTTTATGCATCCTCTATGACTGATTGCGCGCGCTGCTAACTGGCTTTGCTTTCCTGCAGTCAATCACAGTGATTATGTTAATGTTACACAAAACCGCAGAGAAGGTACATATTTGGGTCATGAACTGTAACACGTGTCAAAATGTGTGTTTACATTCCCGTATTAGGATCTGGAAAGTGGGATGGTTGTAAGTTTTTAAGTAAAATTGGGTAAAATCATTGTAGTACCACTATTTTTGTACTTACTCAACATTTATGATCGAGATGATTATTTCGTTACTTTTTACCATGAAATGTCCTATACCTTCATTTAATAGTTTTACTCCTTGTACACTAGGATCATACATGTCCAGTGTAACAATAATTTTTGAGAAATCTGGAAAACAGAATTCTTGATTATATTTTTATAGTCTTAATAACTTCGTCGTAAAGCGGATGAGGGCCTATCATTGAGTGACCATTATAGAGTAGTAATATCCTGTATAGTGACCATCAGACTGGTGATGGTGATGATGACGAAAAAATAGATGAGTACATCCTACATGAACTCCGCCTACTCCGGGCCTACTCGTTCGACTAAACGAGGATAAAGATTAATCTCTTTAGGATCATCCCGGGAGAATAAATACATTCCATGCATCCATCCATTCAGACACATGTCAAGTGCAACAAACTTATGCTCGCCGTATAAAGACAGTAGTGTGATTCATGTAAGCTCTTGTCGAACAATGGCACAGAAGTACCTTTATGTACACAACCATAATGGAGTCATAATACCTTAAGCTTAGTCTAGTCTGACTTATATTTATTCAATACATCATGCACTGTCTTGTGATCACAACTGGTTCATTAAAATGATATACTGTTGAGATTACTACGTCATTCGCTGTGATATTTTACACCAGTGCTCTTCATTGTCAACGTAATTCGCCAACAAACTCTCGGACGCAATGATCTATTGCATTCTGGCCCATTTTCGTTTGTACCTTTGCCAAATGTTTGGTACAGAAATTCGTAGGCTGTGCACGACTCGTCATTTTAGCGTCAGTTTTGAATGAAAAATGTAAACATAAAAGATATCAAAAATAAGGAAGGGGCTTGAAATGTGACGACTGTATGACAGGAAAAGGAAGTGAATCAGCGAAATGGGAAAGGACATGTAGGATTAGGGTACAAGCCCCCCTCGAAAGGAAAAATAAAAATATCATACAAAATAAATACGTATATTCTTGCAAAACAATCTTTTCAATACACGGGCTTTGAAACTGCTCTTCAAGGAGATTTTTAGCTTTTATTTTTCGCCGGCTTTTTAATAGCGCATCGGGACTGAAAAAATAAAATAAAATAGAAAATAAGGAAACGGAGCATCAAAACATGAAGCTGCAGCTGTTTCGATTGAAGCCATACCTCCTTCTGACGTGTGTTTTTTTGCCTTTATCGTCAGTCAGCTTTTAAGATTTCATTCATCATGTTTTTCTAAACAATATATAATCGCGCAGGAAGGAGATGCAAAGAAGTTCAGCCACCTCCTTTGCAAATATCCACACATCTCCAGTGCCCTCCCTACATCGGTAAAAGAATCACTACACAATCATGTACAAGGATGGAGGATGGCCGATGGATAGTCTATAAGAGATGGATTTAGGAGAGGAGTGGAAGGCCATGGAGTGGTGCTAATGGAGAAGGTTTAAAAAAGAGGGATGTAGAATATGATCGACAGTAACGACGTGGACCCTACCAAGAAATGGAAGATAAAAACATAGAGAGACAGAGAGAGAGACAGAGAGAGAGAGAGAGAGGAAGAGGAAGGGGGGTTCTGCGAGATATAAACACTCAGACTCGCCGGGCAGACAAGTGCTACGACCAAACATGCTAATTAATATTTCAGATACAGTAATTAATGTTTTACTTCCGTCGAAGAATTAACAAAAAATCACCATCACAAGAAGAAAAAAAAATACATGTCAGTTGTAGCCATTTGACTCGTCAGCTGAGAGGAAAGTTGGATTTACCTTCCCAACAGGGGTGCAGATTTGGCGCGTAAAATAGAGTTGGCGGGAAGTGAGAAATAGCTGTGCAATATATCAATTTCCTTCAGCTTACTATGCAGTCAAATATAGACCTCAAGACGTTGCAAAATGCTTGTCATGATTTTATGTAAATTGCGGAACTAATTATCGAGTGTAAGGAACACGTAGAGATGATTTTATTTTTACCGCCCAAACGGGGGAGATCATTACGATGATTATGACTGGGTATGATAATAATTAGTCAACCAGTTGGAAATGAGTTAATGAGGTGAATAGTCGGTGATGATGAACACATTTCTCTTCAGAAGTGTCTAATCCGAGAATGTGAGAATCCTGAAAAAACGCAGCTACGTAAGCTGCTTAAATATTGAGCAAAAAGTGATAATTTTATCATTATTATTTTTTAATAATTCGAAACACTTAAAAGTGAAATATTTACACGTGGGTGTAATAATTATAAGTTATAATGTCCATTTGCTAAAGCAATAATTAGATCCAAATAATCAATCTCCTCTTCCAAACTAATTTTACGATATAACAAGGAATATTAAACCGTTGACCGACACACAGCCATGGGGAGAAACGTAATATGTTATGCCTCGGTCAGGGACGAATGGAGTTTAATATGCATGACAGACCCTCTCAGCGTCTGTTTACTTCGGCACTGAACTTGAGATTGAGAGACGGAAAAAAAAAATGCGTTCATTGACCTACAGGTACATGTACAGCTGAGGACTCTTTTGTTTGAGAATGGAGAGAGAGAGAGAGAGAGAGAGAGAGAGAGAGAGAAACGTAAACACCCTTTAATCATACCGAATACCGAAGTAGGGAGTTCCATAGGATCTATAAATAGACTATATTACCATATTATAATAGGCCCCATACATTGTTGCGTTCTTTGTCATTGTTTCACCACAACAATTACATTGCTTGGACAATAATACTGCTTATGACTCATACGGCACCCAAAGTCAAAATGAAAATGATACTCATTGTGAAACAAGCGATTCGAATTCAAAGAGCATGAGCATTTTGTATGATTGATTCTGTATTTCATTATAACGTCTGAGAAGAAATAAAAAAAGGTATTCAGTATTTCGAGCTACGACGCACGTTCAGGCTGCATTCATAAAATCAGTAAATGGGGTCACCTTGTCTGAAAAAAGCCATCGTTTACCTTGACCGGGTTGCTAACGTCACTCGTATTGATTGACCCAATGACGGACTGACCTCATGCAATGATTAAAAGGCTTCCAATTGTTTTTCTCTTTGTTTCCTCTCCTTTTATATATCGGGAATATTAATCAGATTCGCATTCCCTACATTATACCAGCATTCGATGAACCGATTCTCGCAGAATAAATTTCTCTTCTATAAACTATAAAAAAGATAAAACATAAAAAAGATAACCAATCCGATACGTAAAATTTCGTCAAAATAACCAATCAAAATTAATTAAAATAATTCGGTAGTATACCTTCCATGAGGACCTTGTTTAAACTGAATAACCAATCCTAATTATACTTTAAACGAGAAGGAAAGAGAGAGAGCGAGAGAGAGAGATAGAGAGAGAGGGGGAGAAAGATAAAGACAGAGATAAAAACACTGTTTGCTAGCTGAGTTTGCTGAATTACGTCGCTTGTTTTCCTCCTCTGATGACAGACTACTAGTATCTAGTATCTAAAAGAGAGGTGTTGTACAATGCTCTACCTTACACTTGATTTGAACATGTGCCTGTTGGTTGACAACAAGATCTTGGAATCAATAGACAGCTAAACCAATCTTAAAGCGGAAATTGCCACTTCGATGAAGCTTGAAAAGTAATTAGACCGCACTCAAGGCACCGCCCATATATTACACATAGCTAGGTAAATGGATTCGTAATCAATGACAGTGTAATGGGAATGAGAGAGAAAGCTCAATGATCTCTCCGCATAAAGGCCCCGTTCTCAATAAGGCGTTACAACAAAAAAAAAGATGTTGTATTGCCCTTTGCGACCGACCCAAAAAATTTGAAATCTACGGTGGGCTTTTACGGTGGGCTTTTAAAAAAAGGGTTTTTTCGCCCGTTTTTTAGAAAAACAATATTTAATGAATAAAGAAATATGTATTAAAGCATTCAAAACTGAGAAATATCAGCCCAAAGAGTGAGGAAAAAACAAAACAAAAAAAGATTACAAAAAAAGAAGATTTCCGACCGACCGACCGACCCTGGCATGTTTTGGCACCTAAAGGGCAATACAACATCTTTTTTTTTAAAGGCCTAACTGTACACTTGAACACGTTATTTGAGTATCACGCGTTTTTTTTTTCGTTCAAGTTCATAGTCTGAATGAGATGGATTTGAGAGAAGGAGAGAGAGAAAGAGAGACACACACACACACAGCCTAAAATATGAATTAAAATTTTGTTCCCAAATTTTTTACCACTAATAATTCTCAAATTACCATGCTAATAACGTCTCCATCGCAACTCTTTACAGATTTCCTACTAAACACTTATCTGTGGAGTATTTGAAATTTGAGAAATGGCAGTCTAATTATGGCCATCACTGCACTGAGACGTTGATGTGTTTTTATGCAATCACTATTTTTACAAACTTGTCAAACCTTCAAAGCACACGGTCGATTACCCGCGCGGAATATCGACCGCTCTTGGTAACTAGATGTTTTCAGAAAACTCTCTTTTCTTTTCCTCGCATTCATATTTAATATCGCCCGGAGGCAATATTGTAAATTCACTTCCGCCGCAAAAGGAAAAAATTATACACCCGTGCATTAAATAAGCCACGACGAACCAGTGCTTCGTTTCGCGTCTCGAGAGATGCGCTTGAGCATCAAGAACTTGAGTGCATCCATGTTCGGTGTGCGCAATATAACATGTACAGTACATCACATAATTAAACAGGTGCTATGTAATGGAGTGGGGGGCAACCCCCCGTCGGAGATTTTATACACAATACATCACTCAAGCAAAATTTGAGTCGGGATGAGCTATACTTTTTCTTCTTGTTTTGCTTGCTTGTCAGAGATGTGCATCTCCAAAACTTGGGAGCTACCCATAATAATCATACATGGAAATGCTTGCAAATCGTCAGCTATATACATACAGCATAGGAAAACCATTAATCCAATATTTTAGCATATCTCCAGGATTTACATGCACTTATAGCTGCCCATTTCTTTGCACGTTAATGTGGCTATTATGCTGTATAAAAATGACTATCAATGCAATTGAAATAATAAAAGCTTATAAAACACTAAGTGATTTCGGAAGCCTGTTCTACCTAACATGTACATACTGTAAATTTTGTTTGAGAACGAAACAGACCAAAAAATGCAACGTGGACGCACATGGAGGATTTCCGATACCTTTGAAGTAAAAGGCGCTGAATATTTATGGCAGGAAATTACTAAAAAAAATACGCTGGTACCACTACCATCGTAAATCATTGGTGAGGACTGGATTTTTCACACCAACCAGTCTATGTATAACATTGTATAATGTTTCAGGCGAGTGTGTATAATATACTCTCAAGATAAACAAATGGAGTTTTACATGCGAGAGTGATGATGTGACTAACTGACTATAATTCTTATATATTTTTTTTGTTATTGGCAAAGAATATTATGAATGAATCACTGAATTAAAATAAATTCCCTCAGAATGATTCGGCAATGCAGATTTATTGCCGGCTTTCAATTATACAAACGAATTAATGTGTAATGTTCCTAATGTAAAAGTCTCTTGTGTAGAGAAAACATTGTATTTCCAGTCTTATAACTGTATCATTCTCTTCTGTATCTGTTATTTGGAAAACATTGCAGGTAACGAACGGATATTTTTGGATGTCCGCGTGGAAAAATGAGACTGACAAACACAATTACTCCAGCGCTGCCCGTTTTTTATTGTGCATTTAGAGGATTTCAAGAACCCAGTAAGGAAGTTAAAATGAAGCAAAATCTCACTCTCTGTGGATGGGTAAATACTAGAATACATTCACAATATCGAAACGTATGTGCAGGAAAGTCCCTTTTTTAAAGTATCTGTAAAAACAGTAAAAATATGGATTTTACTAAAGATATTAAGAAAATGCATGTAGATTGTTGCATGCATCGCTGAATATTTCAATCACAATACTAGTATACCCGTGAACTAACTGCTTGGAGGTAGAATAATGCATTTTAAATTCACAAGTGAGGCGAAAGTAATGTAAGCCAAGAATTAAACATTTATAATGGATCTGCTATGATCAGTAGATAGTTACTAATGGCTTACTGTATCCACACGACTGAAGTATAGAACAGATGTTGGTATTTCGCCAGAGGGAGTCGGTGAGATAGAAGCCACACGTGTTGTAAGGCTTGGTAATGCCGCATAATGAATTTTTCAGATTTTCCACATTTCATAGTTTCCGGTGCGTGTAATAAACAAACTCAGCTGGAGTGGGAAGGGGGTGGAGAGCGAGAGAAAAAGGAGAGAGAAGGGGAGAGGGAGAAAGTAGACAGAGAGGGAGAGAGGGACAGATAGAAAGAGAGATAGAGGGAGGCGGGAGAGAGGGAGAGAGATAAAGAAAGAGAAAGAGAGAGAGAGAGAGAGAGAGAGAAAGAGAGAGAGAGAGAGAGAGAGAAAGAGAGAGAGAGAGAGAGAGAGAGAGGGAGAGGTGATGGTGTTTTTTTGGGGGGGGGTTCAACTCAAATGTGACCGCTGATGATGTATTGTTGGGAATTTTCTGTTAAAATGGGGAATTCTGTTTCTGTTTGTGGTAAATACCTAACACGACTGAGTCTGCCAGTCTAAATGGCAAGTTATATTTGGATATTTGATGTGTGCTGCAATAGTATTTACGAAACTGATTGGTCATAAACTTTTGAGTGAAAGAAAGAAGAAAAATGACAGGAAAGTTATAACATCCTGAATAATATTGAATGTAGTCCTTGTAAATCAATAATGACATTATAATGGTATCATTAAACTGATTAAAGGTAATGCAAAGTTCTGGGAAATTTTGAAATTGGATGAATAGTAATTCTTTAAATTTTTGATATATTTGGATGCCCCTGTGGATGTATTATAAGCACTAAAAAATTTAGCCCCTATAACACTTCTGCTTTCGAGGAAATTGAATAATCAAAATTTACCGGTGCTTCCGGTAAATATCAAATATTTCAAATAGCGCCTATAATAATTTCCAAACGGGAATAGCAAATCGGTCGATTGTAGTCAAGAAACACTGTTTTAAAGCTAAAGTAATATCAGTCTTGAAAGAGCGCTGTACAATATAAAGAGTTTATTATTTACAATTTCATCACTTTAAACTCGATTTCAACCTATTCAATGATCATTGAATATTGTAAAATCGCATATGCTTCCAATATGTTCATTTGAACCAAATTCATGACCCCATACCAACACTTTGTAATACCTTTAACCTACCGGAAGTACAACCCAGTAATCAAGATGTATGCACATGTGACTTTTTTGTTGTTGTTGAAACAGAGACTTAATACTGAAACTCGTTCACAATTTCATTCATTCATTTTTTTTTTAAATCAACAAAAAAAAATCATGCATGACACAAACGCTTTCATTTTCGTATGAAATTTTAAACCTTAGGTCATTGAATAAAAAATGAATTTAGAAAATAATCAAATTGTTATGCCTCATTGAGATAGATAATATCAAAGTTTAGGTAATGTGTTTTATGAGGAAATAAGTTACTGAACAAATGTAAGAAATGACTTCAAAACAATGCTAGTAAATGTATGTAAATAGTACATGTACAGTGTGGTGTCTATGTCTACATATTACTTGTTTCTGTTCGGTTCTGAGATATCATGTTCTTATCCTTTTTGTTTCCTTTGAAAACTCTTCACGACAATCAAATGTTCTCAAGTCAATCTAAATGATTTGTTCTCGGATGGTGACGTTAAAGGTCGGTCCCCAGACGTAAATAATCATATCTGATTGATACACGTCTGTAAAAACCCAATACACACGTTTCTTTTTTTGGGGTGGGAAGAGGGTTCCGGTGTGGGGTTACGTTTTACCCCACTTTTTCTTCGCTTTTCACTATTTAAAGAAAATAATTTGCTCTTTCTTTACAAGGTAGGCCTATTTATTGTTGCCATTTTCTATTTCATTAACACTAGACCACAACTCATGCACATCAACTAACACAAATCGTCAGAATCAGTATAACAGCAGATAATGTATGGGAATCAATGACTTTGATAATGGAACAATAATGACAGGATCATTGACATAGTACTAGACCTATACAAAGCGAATGAGACGATGTACATGTAGGTTACTCCTGAATAACTTTATTTTAAAAAATAGAATAGTGAATTATTTTTAATAAATATTCAAATGAATCAATGTGATGCAGAATTGCAGAGCAAAATGAAGAAGGAAAAGGAAAGATACCGATCAAAGAAAATCTCGACTTGGCTAGTGGCTACAGATCCATGACGTCGACGGCTCAGCACCAGCTTGTACGAACACATTCAAGATACATGATGTAGGGTCAGATAAATAGCAACTTTTGCCCGCTTTTGGCAAAAATAAATCCCACAACAATCACGTCATACTTGACTAGTCAGACTTGAATTCAAATACAATGCAAGTTCACTGGGGTCACGTTAAATTGACATTGAACTTTGAAGCAATATGCACATAATACACACTGACCCTGTCACACTTCATCAGATCAAAATTATTAGAGAAGGAAGATGGACTTTGGGTGACAGAATAGACCTGGAAACTCAACTGCAGATCTCTGCATTTTTTCAGTACATCCGGTAATATTATGTAATATTAACGTATTAAATAAAACTTTGTCCTAATGTTGCAATATCATGGAAATGGCATTTAATCAGGTAATAATCAATGGCAATGCAGTGCTAGTAGTAGTAGTCCTAGTACCATGGTAGACCGAAATGTTCTGTCTCTTTCGTTCGTTAGCCTTTTATTTGGGTAGGGTCGGTTCGTCTCATTTGGGTAGGGTCGACTCCTCTCAGAGGAGCCGACCCTACCCAAATAACAGACTCAGAGGCTAACGAACGAAAGAGACAGACAATTTTCGGTCTAGTTCCAATGTTCCATGGGTGCAGATCTCTGCAGAAATCTAAGTTACACCATCACTTCAGCCTCACTTACCAACAAGAGAAAAAACCTTCACGGAGAGTTGAAGAAGTGGTTCCTGAAATAACGTCTCTAAAACCCAAGTCATGTTCCCTTGTGATACTTCGTTGGCTGTCTGCACTGATTCTTCATCGTATACCAACACTGCCTGGTAGAATCCTGCAAGCAGTCTCGACCGAGCATCAGCGCACGTTACGAGGTGGTCCAGCGGCAGCGGGCCGTTGGAGCGCCGCTTCAGCAGCAGTGGGCAGTGGACGTTCAATGCGTCGACGATGTGTAGATTGTTGTAAGATACAAACGATCTACAGTCCAATAAAAGAACTCTGAATTCTTCCGTTGAAAACCATGATTTTAGCTGAGATCCTGTAACAGGCTGAACACGAACAGAGACGGTCATTGTTAAGAGAAGAGTTTTACGACCCACAGTAGGCCTGTCTGTTAATATCGCTCTTATAAAATTATAACTCGGTACGGGCTGGTATCCGGTAGGCTAAACATCTACTCTGCACAGGCATGATTTTGTAACGTACTGGGTCGTGTTGTTGTCTTACAACTTGTAGTACTCTAACCCATGTGGTTCCACTTCAATATTTACACTATGTGGTAAACTTCCACTTGTGGCTACTACCGTAAAAACCACAAACTTGCACAGGAAGTCCTTGCATTTGTTCTCGGGTTATTGTTCCCTCGCAGCTTCCGATACAATCGAATCATGCATGCAGACTAGACAAAACACGGCGAATTTCCACTATAATGTTTACGCCATAACAATGAAGTGCTACATTTCACTCTATATTACAGCTATTTACTTTGATTTAATTTCGTTAGACATTGCATTTGAAATAGTAGTTTAATAATCAACCAAAAATTGCAATGCTCTAACATCATTCATGTTTTAAACGATAATAAAAGAATACCCTATTCACAAAAATCACTACAATCATTTAAAAAATATCTTTGCGCATTTATGAATGAAATAATGACGTCACATATTCGCGTAGTACGGGACTATATTCAATTCAATGAGACATAGTTAACTTTGTTATGTTTACAAGAGTCGTGATACATAATACTATGCAGATAATGAATACAAATGATAAATACAATTAACACAATGACTAATTTTTTACACTGAAGAAGAAGAAGAAATGTGTGAAATGAGGCGTAATATATTTGATTTCCTTATCTTCTTCATGGATGGGTATGCATGTTCATTACTACACTGAACCAACCTAAATAAGTCGCCCAGAGACAGTATACTTTTGTAGGTAGAAGAATAAGAGACATAATTCAGTATGTCGGTTATGACAATAATGATCTTGATTGTTCGTGTGTGTATTTTACTTTTTACAAATTAATTTTGTACAATCATCAGCAGTGACCGTGTTTATAAATAAGTGGTATGTTAGTGGTATGGAAATAATTAAGCTCTCGAGCTTTCGTGGGTTATCCTGTTCAAGCTGACTTAATTATGTTATTCTTGTATATTGTTGTATGTTGGAAGCTTGACGAATACAAATCAATCAATCAATCGATCCATATGTGGCCTTTTTGAAAGTCCTGACTACGCCAACCGAACGAAGGAGGCTAATGTGGCACATTTTTATTGATTCATCATTATTACGATAAATTGATAAATAAAAAATTGTATTTTCACTGTGTAATCATTTAAATGAATTGATTGTTGTAAGCTTCAAATCTTTTTCGAGACGTCTAAGGTATAGGCATATGTATGCAAGTATATAAGGGCAATCTAACTTTCTTTATTATAAAGACAAATTCCCTAAATGCAAATGAAGGAAAAGAAAGGGAAAGTTATTTTAAAATTGTAAACTCCTGCAAGATTGAAAAATAGGCGATTGATAGATCATGAGAGAGAGAGAGGGCACATTATTTACCAGTAAAAAAAAAATGTTTTCTTCTCACAAAGAGGCTTGGGCCCCCTGCCAAAAACTTGAGGGGTGCTATATGATTCGAATTGTGAAAGTACTTTTGTTATGTTTTATTTGAAGGAGTGTTTTCCTTGATACTTTTTTCTATTATATCCGTGAAGTTTTCTATTCTTTATGTTTGTTTTCAGGAAATTGAAATAATCCGTCGTGTGTATAGGTATTAATCGGTATCATTAACCCTATAATGAGAAAAGTTTGTTCAGTTTAAAATGAGGTTTCCGTTTTTCTAGCTGGTATGCATACAGGAGGTTTTTTTATTTCCGTTATTGTATGACTGTGTCTCTACCATTCACCGATAATTATGTTGTTTATTTGTTTACCCGGTGAATGGAATTCTTGTAAGGATATTGTTTATTTGTGGTTTTTTCTGCTCATTGCCCTTGAAATTGATGACAAAATGTTTAGATGACAAAACAATCAATAAAAACCTTGCATATATCGTTTTCCCGGTTGACGTTTGTTTTATACCCCGCTCTCAACCTCCCCCGCTCTCTCTATCTCTCCCCTCCCTCTCTCCTCTCTCTCTCTCCTCTCTCTCTCTCTCTCTCTCTCTCTCTCTCTCTCTCTCTCTCTCTCTCTCTCTCTCTATGTCTCCCTCTCTCCCTCACAGGGTCAATACAGTTATATCTTATTGCTACCTGAATTTCAAAAGTAGGCCTACAAATTTGTCTTCAATCAAGATGGAAATAAACGGGGCCGGGCATGGGAGGGGTTGATTGAGAGGGACAATAATTATTATGAGCCAGAGAGAGTGAGGGAAAGTATAAAAGACTTGGCATGGCAAGAACGCAAATGATGTGTGTGAAAGAGAGAGAGAGAGAGAGAGAGAGAGAGAAGGGGTAATACAAATTATAATGATAAAAAACCATTCTTGTGTAGCGCATAACACAGTACAAAAGTTCATTAAGTATGCATGTCGCTATGCGCAGGGGCGTGAACTGAGTGATTGAGTTAAAAAAAGACACATGTTAGACCAGGAAGGTAACCTGGGGTGTTTCATAAAGCCGTTCGTAAAGTTACGCATGACTTTACGAATGACTTAAATATGAAGTGCCAGATTGGGATGCTGAATCATTTTTAACTGCATCAACTAAAGTTGAACTGTGCAGAATTAGATTAACATTCTTATTATAACAAACATTTTTAATGCAAAGTATATTTTTTGCCATAATTTAATTAAAGTTATTGGAAATATAGTCACACTATGTTAAAACATCAAGACAAACTTTGGACATTCTATCTGGCACTTCATATTCAAGTTGTTCGTAAAGTCATGTGTAACTTTACGAACAGCTTTATGAAACACCCCCAGGTTAGACCTAGCGCCAAGAGCGCCCAGCAGATGCGGACACCAGCGTTATACAAAAAGCCATCATCATCATCATCATCATCATGTTGCAATGAATAACAATGTGACATGAAGAGACTGTTTTTTGTTTTAGAAGGACACTGTTACAATGACTACTCGAGTTTTGAAAGTATATCCAACATTTGATGTTTGTTTGTATTTATAACAATAATGCCAAACATGGGTTGTTCAGATCCGAACGAAGAGAAATGATGTTGTTTGGCAGGTCGATATCAGGAGGCGCGATAGCTCAGTTGGAAGAGCAGTGGTCTCGTAATCCGGCGACCAGGGTTCGAAACCAAGACGATGCCCTTTGGTAAGGCATTAATCCTCATTACCAGGTCCCTCGGAGAGGACCTTAAACCGTCGGTCCTCTGGTTGCTTACTAACAAGCATTTATGCTTTCTTAGCAGTCAGGTAAAATAACCACCACTACTCGATTTAATCACGAGCATTACGAGAGTGATAGTGAATATCCAATGTATATTCGTAAACTTGTAGAGGGGGTACTTCTCCGACAATTCAATTACGAAATCAAGCACTGTATACTGCCTTGAATCTAATTACAATTTCTGCGTTCATCATGTATACCGATGAAGTGTATTGATAAATTTGTCATGAGATTGAAGAACACTTTGTGGATACAGATATTACAGACACACAGTGGCGTAGGGCGGGTTCAGTTATTGAGGGGGCACCAGACAAGTCTATAATCTACTATATCAGCGTTTTCACCCCTTTTTTAGTAACGGCACTCTTTTATGAGTTGACAAGTTTCGCGTCAACCACATCCAAAATTCATCAAAAAATTGTTTTCCATCACTTGTATACATACACGTACGGGCACATTTGCGCGATAGGGCCATGAGGGCCTCTTGCCCGAAAATACTATCCGGATCTGAAATATATTATTATTGCAAGCGAGCGAAAAATTTGCACATTAATATGGCAAAAATGTTATTTAGTCATCAATATACACTAGATAAAAATGTAATATTATATATTCGTTCATCTCGTTTCCAGGAATCATCCTGAATTATCAATTTTGAGAAGTGAAGCGAACGATATTTGGGCAGCGAGGTGCTCGAATATCATCATAATTATCATATGGGGATCAGCTCATAAGCCTCGCTGCCTGAAGCTATCCCATTTTTTTAATTTTACGAGCGAGAAGAAAAAAACAACACTTTAATACTATCTCTGAAATGTTATTTCTTCATCAAAATACCCAGCGAGATCTCTATATAATTATATTTGGGCATCTTGCAGTTTCTGAAGTTGACGTAATAATTTTTCAAAAATATCCTTTTGATATAACTAAAATACTCTCGCGGCACCCCGGTCGAAAACGCTGTACTATATAGATGGTCAAAATTGGAGGGGACAGATTGATTAGGCCGGGAGGGGATAAAGTGATAAACCCCTTGCTCCTTTATGGTGGGATTTTTTTTCTATTTGAAATTGAAACGGTGACACATACATTGTCAAAGTTAGAAAATGAATGGCAAAAGGCTAATTTGACTATGAGATGTGCAAGATTACGAAATTTTGGGATGAAAGTACGAAGTTGAATGAAAAGAGTACATGTTAGAATAGACTGAAAACCTGTAATAATGTCGTAGAAAAGCAATATGGCTCGGTTTTTTTATAACAATTAAAATGTATACATATATGAATAACAGTTCCTATATACCAGAAAGCAAATAAAGATTCATGATTCAAGTTTTATTGTCCATAATATATAATACAGATATTCAATTTCCATTGGTGTTACATGCAATATAGGCCTTTAAACATTAAACAGTACAACATACATGCAGTATCCTGTGCTGAGAGCTAGAAGGGCGTAAACACTGTCTGAGAAAATGAGTAAGCAACTCTCCGGCTCTCAGCAGACGAAAGGATAACAGCAAATATAATAAACTCTCATAACATAACACACATTCAATTTAATGTAATAGCTATAGGAAAACCGATTACAAAAACAAACAAAAAACACAGAAACGCCCCAACAAATGCTTTCAATTGTTGGAAATAGTTTTCTACCCAATACATGTACATGGGTTTGGAGTATTCTTTATATCTTATAATTATGTGACATGTTGACAACATTTTAATATTGGTTATTCTTTTCTCTTTCCTATACAGATGATATATATGTATACGTCAGTCGCTTGCTTATTTAACAACATGTAAGCATTAAAGGTACTATGTCCCATTTGCGGGCCAAAAAAATGAAAAGGTTGAATTCCAACGGTATTTGAAAGACAATACTAATTTAGAACTTCCCTAAAAAAAAGAGGGCTTGAAAATGTCTTTAAGTGGGAAAATAACGACTATTAGTTGTCGAATCGACTTAGGAGCTATAGAGCCAGTAAGTAATAGTCTGATTTTCAGACCATTGTACCGAATGGTCGTACGTTTTATGCTGCCCAAAGATTCAATCAGTTTAATTTTGGCCATTACAAGAAGTGGGTTATTGATGTAGACAAATGCTCATGTACCCTTTACAGCTCATTTTATGTATGTTATTACCAAAGATGAAAAAAAAGCCAGTCAGTCACTCAATAGTGTCTGACAGTGAAGTCTAGCAAGTAAACGGGTTTCCTTGCATAATTTGAATATTAGGACACTGTTAACGTTTAAATTTCACGACATATTCATAATTCCTGCAAAGTTCTACATAATTTGATGTTGGCTGCAAAAGGGATATAGTATCTTTAACATCATTTTCTCAATAAAAATAATATAAAAACAAGAAAAGAAAAAAATGGGATATTTGCACAATCACACATTTTGGCAAAAAAATGACAAAACTCACCTAAGTTTAGGTTATTATTAAACATTTTCACGACTTGTACAGAGTAATTCCTTGTGAAAAGAGGGGTATATTATGCAACCACCCCATCAAGAAACGCTCATCATATCTACATTTCCCAACGAGGAAAACAAGTTCATACTTCAACATTAATTTGCCAGCACATGAAAATTTCAAATTTAATACGAGGGTGTTTAGGTTAAAGGGCAATCCAACCCTTGTAATAAGTTGATTTGTATGAAAGCAGAAAAATAACAGAAACAGAATGGCAAAAGTTTGAAATGAATCGGACCAATAGTAAGGAAGTTATGAATGTTTGAAATATGAGATCACTAAGTCTATGCGAATCTCAAATTGGTAGTTTGGTCAGTGGATTGTGACGTAGGACGTGGACTACTCTCCCATTTGCAGTGTACAAAAATATCACTAATTTCTATTTTTCTCGTAAGTTCCTTCTCCCTTGGGGCACTACTCAAAATATATTGTAGATAGCATATTATATAGGTCCTCTAAAAGGATAGACCCCTCCGAGCCATTATTTTTTGAAAAAATTTAAATTTTAGAAATTTTATATGATGGAACAGATGGGAAAGTAGTCCGGCACTACATCACATTGACATGACCGATTTAGCCAATTTGAAGTGCCCATACGCATAGTGATTACACCTTTCAAAAATTCATAACTTTTTTACATTTAGTCAGATTTAATTGAAACTTTCATCAGTTTGCTTCTCTCATTTTTTTTGCTTTCTTTTAGAGTAGATGTCTATTTGGGTTGGATTTCCTTTAAGGTTATAGTGTGTCGTTGCCCCCCTCCTCCCGACATAATAAAATGACAATGACCCTGATTCAAGTAAAAGCCGGGCTTTCATGTGGGCGGAGAGGGCAATACAACGAGAAAAATTGTTTTAACCCTTACTGTACTGGGGGCCTGGGAGCCCCCCCTCCACATTTTCGGAGCGCCGCAACCGCTTGGAATTTTAAATTGTAGTTTCATGACCTTTTTTTCCTCAAGTCTTACGCACATTTTGATACCATTTTCGTCGAAATGGGATATACCTGTATGTGTATTATATGCGCATGACTTTTGTCATCAAAAGGCGCTATAATTATTGCATATATTCACAAGCCGAAATGTGAATACAGGTTTTAGATGTATTTCTTCATAAGTGGAAGATATGAATTGAAGTTGCTATGATATGTTTCTTAAAGTGACTTATATTCCAGAACAAAAGAATACCATTAGAAATAAAACAATCGATATAATAAGAAATAAAAAAACAATAAAATAGGCCTACATAAGAAAATAAAATGATGAAATTTGCGTATTCATAATCTATGCAAATCAACTTTGCATTTTCAAATATCATACAAATAGTGAAACTTCATGAATTTGAAATGAAGGAAACGTTTATTCAATACACTTTCAAGATTCTTCACAAGTCTAGAGACAAATAATATGTAGAGTTTTCTGTAAAATGCATACAATTAGTATTTTGCATAATCAATTAGGTTATAACGACCAAAATGCGCATATTAGGAAAAAACTATTTATACCATCTTGTTCCATACGTGACTATCTACCAACATGCATGTTCATCGGACATTCAACGGCCGAGATCATAGGGAGAGGGGGGTCAAAATAGCCCAGTACAGTACTAATTTTTCATGAAGTTCAAATTATTCAAATTGGCATTCGTTTTGATTTATTAATAACCATCGACTCTATATTTTTCTTGACCTTACCAGCCATCATCATGGCCTTCTCCAAAGCATCATCGGTCAGGGAAACCGAGACCAACTTAATGTGCACCCTGTTAGTCAGGTGGCTTAGCGTCAAATTTATCGACTATCGTTACTTGCCGGATAAAAGCATCATTTTTGGTACAGGGCTTCCTTAGGACCTACTAAACGATATTAGGCTAGGAGCCCCCGGCAAAAGTTTCAATTTAAGGGTGTGAGGGTGGGGGCGTCTTTTTGGAGCCCCCAAATGATTTTATAACATTGATTTGTTGTTGTACAAATTCCATTTTTGGTACAGGGCTTCCTTAGGACCTACTAAACGATATTAGGTAGGAGCCCCTGGCAAGAATATCATATATAAGGGTGTGTGGCGGGGCGTCGCCTCGTAGCCCTCAAATAATTTAGAAGGTAATATAACATTTATTTGTTGTTGTACAATTGCCATTTTGGTACAGGGCTTCCTTAGGACCTACTGAATGATATTAGGGTAGGAGCCCCCGGCAAGAATATCATATAAGGGTGTGGGGCGGGGGCGTCGCTTCGTAGCCCCTAAATAATTTAGAAGGTAATATAACATTTATTTGTTGTTCAAATGCCAGTTTTGGTACAGGGTTTCCTTAGGACCTACTGAACGATATTAGGGTAGGAGCCCCCGGCAAGAATATCATATAATGGTGTGGGACATGCAGGGGCTTCGCCTCGTAGTCCACAAATATTTTTAAAGGTAATATAACATTCAGTTTTTGTTATACAACGCCATGGGGCCCCAATCACACATATATGAATATTTATGCCGGGGGCTCCTACCCTACCATCATTCAGCAGGTCCTAATGAAGCCCTGTACCAAAAATGGCGTTTGTACAACAACAACTCAATGTTATATTACCTTCTAAATTATTTGGGGGCTACGAGGTGACGCCCCTGTCTCACACCCTTATATGATATTATTGCCGGAGGCTCCTAACCTTATATCGTTCAGTAGGTCCAAAGGAAGCCCTCTACCAAAAATGGCATTCGTACAACAACAAATCAAGGTTATATTACCTTCTAAAATATTTGGGGGCTAGGAGGCGACGCCCCGCCCCACCCTTATATGATACTCTTGCCGGGGGCTTCTACCCTAATATCGTTCAGTAGGTCATAAGGAAGTCCTGTACCAAAAATGGCATTTGTACAACAACAAATCAATGTTATAAAATCATTTGGGGGCTCCAAAAAGACGCCCCCGCCCCCACACCCTTAAATTGAATTTTTTGCCGGGGGCTCCTAGCCTAATATCGTTAAGTAGGTCACAAGGAAGCCCTGTACCAAAAATGGTGCTTTTATCCGGCAAGTAACGATAATTTCACTAAGCCACCTGACTATGTATACTCGCGTAATGATGAAAAGATGTAATGTGTGACTGTGGACTATAAGGAAGAGACGTTACGTGGCATTTTGGCATAAGGAAGCCACATAATGTACATGTACATCTTTTAAAAAAAATATTTGTGTGTTTATTAAAACTTTCAATCATGACCTTACCAGCCATCATTATGGCCTTCTTCACCATTGGCCAGGAAATATAGGGACCCCCAGAATGTCCATCCGGACGTCGGGCCGTGGGCTCGTGTCACTCACCAATGCATATCTCACAAAGGCAGGAGATAGATGCACAGTGGCGGATCCAGGGGCCCCCGGGTCCCCTCCCCTAGAAAAAAAAACAGGTAAAAACACCCTTTTTTTAAAAAAAAAGAAGTTGGGCCCCCTCCCCTGGCGCCCAAGGGGGAGGTGGTGGTGGAAAAAAAATTACCCATCCCGGAGGGAAAAAAAATTTTCGGGTGCCAAAAAAAAAATTGTGCTCACTACCCTGGCGCCCAAGGGGTGGTGGTTGAAAAATTACCCTCCCGGAGGAAAAAATTTTCGGGTGCCAAAATTTTTTTTTGCTCACTACCCCACTGAGCGAAAAATCGACCGGCACGATTTTCAAATTTTCGCACGAAGTGGGCCCCTTTTTAGGCCCCCTCCCTTGCCGCCGGCTGGATCCGCCCCTGTAGATGCAAGCGCGACTTTTGAAATACACTTTATTCGTAACAGGTGGATGAAATAATTCGTATGGAGGCACTCTAGTATTAATTTGGTTACATTACGAAAATGTCCTAGTTTATATAGGCCTACCTCAAATACGGAATTCTAATGCAAATTAAAACTGTAAAATGCTTTGTGCAGTGCTCTTCAATCTCAACTCTATGTGCAGCAGCTCTGGGTCATCAATAATAAGAGTAGCCTTATATACGGGCTTGGTGATTTATGAAAATGAAATATATAAATCACCAAACTCGTAAAAATATAGTCAAGAGCTAAGGTAATATTCTGTAAAAGTAGACACTTGCATACATCGAATCTAAAAATGGTCTATTTAACTATAGAGCTTTCTGTTTTTCAAAGGCAGCTTCGTCGGGAAGGTAATCAGAAATTGTCTATCAGGGCACTACGCAATATTATGCATGTTGAATGACCACTGACATAATATTCACGGTCACCTTCCTCTTTTTCTGCATGGGGGGGGGGGGTAGGGATGGGTCAATACAAGGCAGGGTCTTTATCACTTGGTTCATGGATATGCAAGATATCATGAGCACTCCAGAAAGAAAGAAAAAGATGCTATTATATACTACCAGTAAATAATTATAATAATAAGAAGAACAATAGAATGATGATGATAATGACGATGATGATGATGATGATGATGATGATAATAATAATACTAATAATAATACTAATAAAAAAAATTTAAAAAGGAGAAGAAAAAGAAGAACAAGAAGAACAAGAAGGAAAAACAAGAACAAGAGCAAGAAATAATAATAATAAGAGGAGAGATAGGGAGAGAGAGAGAGAGAGAGAGAGAGAGAGAAAGAGAGAGGAGGGAGGGGAGGGGGGACGAGCGGGGTATAAAACGTCAAACCAGGAAAATAATATGCAAGGTTTGTATTGATTATTTTGTCATCCAAACATTAATCATCAACAATGTTTCAAGGGCAATGAGCAGACAAAACCACGAATAAACAATAAACTTACAAGAATTCCATTCACCGGGTAAACAAGTAAACAACATAATTATCGGTAATTGGTAAAGACAACACAGTCGTAGAATAACGGAAATAAAACCTCCGCTGGTATTGAACGGAAACCTCATTCAAACGGTAAAAACTGTTCTCATAATAGGGTTATGAATGCCGAAAAATACGTACAAACGACGGACTATCTCAATTTTCTGAAACCAAAATATAAACAATAGAAAATTTAACGGATATAGTATAAAAATAGTCATAATAAAAATACTACTACTATACTACTACTACTAATAAACATTATTCTAAAGCGCATGACATAACACTTTATACATCAGTATGTCCCTATTATGCGCTTGGGGTATGAATTTGATGAGCTTAAAATTAAAATAAAACATGTTAGACCAGGAACTCCCACCTCTTAGACTAAGCAGGAAGATGAGACAAATCTTCCTGGACTAAGGGCCAAGAGCGCCCAGCAGATGCGGACACCAGGGTTATACAAGAAGCCACCATCATCATCATCATGTTGCAAGGAATAACAATTACATAAAAAACAAACAGAAGAGTGTATTCCCGAGTGTATTATCTTTGGAGAGTGTGACATGGCCATGGGGAGACTGCTTGTTCATGCAAAAAGGACACTGTCACCGTGAATTCTCGGGTTTTGGAGTCATATCTAATATTTGATATGTTTGCTAGGGATTATGACAATAATATCAAACATCGGTTGTTCAGATCCGAACCAAGAGATTGTTATCTGGCAGGTCGAAATCATCATGAGCATTATTACGAGAGTGATAGTGCCGAATGTAAGCATGAACTTGTAGAGGGGGTACTTCTCCGAATGATTAAATCAAGCACTTTAGTGCCGTCGAGCGTACTGGGAGAGGGAGGGGGGGGGGGTACTAGGGGCGCTCAGAACCCCCGAACCTTCCACGACATAAAAAGATGAAAGGAAAAAAAAAGGGGGGAGGGGTGGGGGCAAACAAAAAGAAGGAAATAAAAGAAACAAATTAAAGGGGGAAAATTATTTTTTCCACGCCCTTACGAGGACCCTGCCGTCTGTTTTCTAAAGATCCCCCAACCCCACCACTAAGCATTCTTGGGATCTATTCTAGAGGATGGAATATTTTTACAAGTAAACTACACCTATAGAAGAGGCACCCGTGTGGTGACTGGGGCCATTTCTTTCTGCCTCGAAATCAGTGTATTGATGATGCAGTGGTGACAGACCAAGATATTTTTTTCTGATAAAAACCTATTCATAAATATGAAACACTTAGATTACCAGTCCAGACGAATCACACCCATGATTTCGATGAGTTTAAACCTACAAGTGAAGTATTAAAAGTGTCACAAATCTCTCTGCAATTAGGAATCCATTTATATCGGTATTATGTACTGTATCTATCTATACGTGGCATAGGTGTGCGCATGCGCGCTGATCCTCATTCGCGTGCGTGGAAGTGGATACGGATTAGAAATGGCCAGAATAATTTTATCATTCATTTTATTAATTCTAGCCGTCGTGCCGGCATGGAGCTTGTATTTTCACATAGGTGAAACAGAAAAGAAATGCTTTATAGAGGAAATACCAGATGAAACAATGGTCATAGGTGAGTATAAGACCTGTTAATACAATTATTTTTTCCAGCTGTTTCCGACAATTTTTTTTGTACAGGTGGGACTGAGGAGTCAATTATGTAGCTAATAAAGTAGTGATAGATAGACATTGGTCGTGGTTGGATTCTCAATTGACAAGTTAGTGGCTGTAAATCCGGGTTTGAGATCATGAGATAAATATCATTTAAAGAACATTATCATGAAGTTTAAGAAACAAGTAAACACTGGCTCTATGATAGTATGTACAAATCTTGATTTGACTTGTCTTTGACTTTGACTTGACTGAGTTTGACATTCAATTTTGTCTTGAGTCTGAGTTGAGACTTGAATTTCCTTTGAAATTGAAGTTTGTCTTGAGTTTGAAAATTGGGAAGACTGCTACAGAATTTCAATTGAGAAACTAAACTGATTTTTTCATGATTGTTTGAAGTGATAATGATGATGATAAAAACTGAATGTTATTGATTGGTTATGAAATCCTGAAACAATAACGGGTCCATACTCTGGAACTATGTTATCTAGACTAAACAAAGTCTAGACGCTATTGTGATTGATAGTGAAAAGGATGTCAATTATCTACCAGACTAGCCTTAAAGGAAACCTCACCCCAAGAAATAACTTTACTTATTCTGAAAGATTGATTATATTCTTGCCCATGGCATTAAACTACAAGATTCCTCGCCAAAGTGTACGAGCGAGGCATAAAGCTAACTCCAGGAAGCTCCGACCTGACGCCAAAGGCATTGGAGCTTCAGGTGGCAGACAAGAAAATGTACAGTTTCTCAGCACGACATGCATGGGCATCGCTATTTTGTATATGGCATTTTCACAATAGCCAGAACGCAAATTGCATAAATAAGTTGGTGCTCTTCTGGGGTGAACGTTTCTCATAAATGAAATAGATTTGTCAACTGCTATATTTCAGTATTTTAAAGTGAATTAGTTACAATAAATGTTATATATTTTTCACCAAATATAATTTCTATCTTCCCAGCTATGATTTTTCCTCATTGAAAAGTAAAGGATTTGTTATTGATTTAATAAGTCTTTCCAACTAAAGCTTGGTGCATGATACATGTACAACTTCACCTGGTACGGCACATTTTCAAGAAATGGCTGCGCCCATGTCATGCTAAAAGGCATCGCATCATGCCAAGAATATCTTCATTAAGTTCATTTATATATCTCTTGTACATTTTTGTAATGAATATTGTACATCGAAGGGCAGGAATACATCTCATTTTTCTGAATACCTACACTTACATGTATTCCTTGGGGTGAGGTTTCCTTTAATTCAAAAGGTCTTGGTGATAATGTGAAATGTAATATTGATATCACCAAGCCTTAATTGACATCCATTTGCCTGCTTGAAGAGTGACGTAAACAAGTACTTGAACAGATTCTACATTTCCGCTTCACACACACACAAACACCAAACAGTGCAAACTGGCTTTGGAGTTTGCAAATACCATCCTTTTCAAACTATTCCAAAAAACTTCGCAATTCAAGGTTAAAATAACTCGCCTTCGGCACAATGCTGTGCATGTGGAATATTGCCGTACGATTTACATGATACAACTCATACAAGCATTGACCTCTAGGCTTTTACCTGTTTGTTCCGGAATGTGCTGTCAAGTGGGTAGTGCAGCACTGAAATATGGTGATGCGGGATGCTAAATTTTAGTGTGCTAATCAGTTTCATGCATTTTGTTTTTAATGTGAGTGGACCCCTATGAAAAGCAGCACTCGTGCTAAAAAGGTTGTTCCATCCACAAGTGGTAAATAAATAAATAAATATGTACGCGCACTCGCACATTCGCACTGTGCAAGGGATCTGATATTAGCGCACTAAAATTTAGCATCCCTAGATTTCACAACATTTGCTAGACACTGGGGAAACAGCTAGTGTGATGACTTGAAATGATGATGAGGAGTACACTAACAATAATGTGTTGAAGAAGTTGACTCAATCTAATATTTACATTTTTTCATCCTCTGATCCTCTCTTAATTACAGGAAACTACAAAATTCAGATATTTGACAAGAACAAGAATGATTTCCTACCATCAAGCCCTGGCATTGGGATGCATGTAGAGGTACGAGATCCTGAAGATAAAATGATTTTATCCAAGATGTACAGCTCTTCAGGAAGATTCACGTTCACTTCACATACACCAGGAGAACATACGCTATGCCTCTACTCAAACTCTACCAAGTGGTCAATGTTTGGTGCTTCTAAACTGGTGAGTTGTCAGTTTGTTATGAGTTACTTGAGTTAGGGTTGAGTAGACTATAGTTGGCTTCTAAGCAGTGTAAAAAAGACTTTTTTGTTGGCAGGAGTTCTTGTGACTTCATTTTAAAAAATGTAATTTTCTCAGAAATTTTAATTAAAATTTTTTTTTTATTACACCCCTTTTCCAGCTCTTTTGCATTTTACCTGAGGTCTTTTTGAGCTGTCCAGAATCACTCATTGTTCCTGTGTATTTGTGTTGTCACTGCTTCTAGAATAATTGAAAATAATTGTCTAAACAATTTTATGATGAAATACTTGAACTAAGTCTAAGTGTAAAAAGGGAGCTTTGTTTTGTACAATATAGTTAAGAAAGTGAGTGGAAGGTGAAGAAATTTCTTTTAATCTCTTTAAAGATTCTGGAAGAGCAATTTTCACTGTTAACATCATTATGAAAATAGTCAATAAATGTTGTTCTTAAAAGTTTCTTTGATTTTGTTGTTATTTCAGCGAATTCATCTTGACATCGAGGTTGGAGAGCATGCTAATGATTATAAGGAGATTGCTGAGAAAGATAAATTAACAGAGCTTCAGCTCAGAGTTAGGCAGCTTTTGGATCAGGTCGAACAGGTCAAGAAGGAACAGAACTACCAAAGGGTGAGTAAAGATCTATTAATACCTCAGTCATACCAATAAGACTGACCAGACCAACAACAGGCCAAACATAAAATTTCATTACCCAAAAGGAAAAGAATTGGTTTGTTCAGAATTTTTTCATTTGGAATTGGTGTGATATTGGTTTGGCATTGTGACTAAGGTATAAAGCTCTTTAAATATCTGGTTCTTAAAAACTTTGGTCAGACATTGTTACTTTGTCTGAATATTGGCGATGAAGATGATCACCATAAAAAGGCCACTTTGTGCAGCAATGGCCTACCGATGTATGCATACACTGTATATGACACTTGCACAATTTCTTCAAAATGCAATTTTATTTCCAGAAGTAAAGATCTATAACCTTCAGTCCAGTAAACTTGTTAAAATCAGCTTAGGTTAGAGGTTGATTTATAACGTATTCACTCATTTGTTGTTTGCTCTAAAACTGATGTACTGTCTGTTGAAGATACAGAGCTTGTTTCAATTAACCTTTTCCTCCACATCTGACAATCATGTCCTTTTGACTAAATATCAATTTGATTCTTTATTAAATCGATTCTTTCTTGTTCCGTCTTTTATTCAGTATCGTGAGGAGAGGTTCCGAACGACAAGTGAGAGTACAAACCAGAGGGTGCTATGGTGGTCCATTGCCCAGACCGTCATTCTACTAGTCACAGGGTTCTGGCAAATGAGGCATCTGAAGGGATTCTTTGAAGCAAAGAAATTAGTATAGTCAACATCACCATCAACTTATAATGTACGCCAGAATCACAGAGGATATCATTCAGCATGTCAAAGTTGCAATTTGTTCTTGGAAGCCCTCTTTAAATTTCCTGGACAGATATGAGATTTTCGGATGATGCTCACTGTCTTTGCTTCTTGTTTACAAAGTTCTGTGCAGACATGCTAGCTCTACAAGAGCTTGATCCCTATCCATTTCCATAGAAACGTTGTTTCACAGTTGAGTGAAAAGAAGATTATGAATGTTGTTCGGTTTACATTTGGTCAATTGGATACCAATTTGACATACAATCTTTAATATGACTACAAAATTGAATATTCCCACAAGAAAATAAACATGTAGAAATCAGTAAACTTCCTCCTTAATCACCAAATTATCTAGTGCCATAAACATGTGAATAGGTCCTTACCATTAAGATGGTCATTGTTTCTTACACCATATTCATATTTATGTCATTGAATTCTTAATTTGGAATTAGCATGTAGTATATCAGATGTATCCTCTTTGATTCTGGCTTACATTATAAAACATTGCCTATTTATCATGCCTCTTTGTACCTTCTCCATAGATTTTGTCCCTAATGTATTAAGAGATTTGTTTTTTGTTTTGTTTTTTCTTCTTTTACCTTTCATTCTAATACAGTTTTTCCTTGCAATAATTATACATGTGCATAGCATTACATCGAACATTGTACCGCGATCTGTGAGACTTGCACTATATGTAGAACATAGCTTAATTTTCTCATTGACAGAATCAGTCTCTATTTCATGGAAAGGAATTGTAACAAAATGAGCTTGATTTGGCTTATTTTACGGCACAAGCCTTTCAAAGTATTACCTAAACTTATTCACTGATTATACCTTGACATTGTTCATGTGAATTAAATTATATGAGAAAATGATTAATTAGCTTTGCATGTGGTTGTTTTCATAAACTTTGAGCAGTTCAGAAGTCAGAACCTGTATGTTTGTACACAGCATGTTCAAGAGTGAATTATAATGCAGGCCATGCATTTGTACTAAGTTTCAAAAGTACCGGTATTGACAATTTGAAATGTAGGGATGTTGAAAGAGACAGCTGATTCTCTTGTATGCTAAGAGCCGGAAGGACATCAACTCCAATCCTTTAACACAAAATAATGTCTCTCTGGACTCTGGCTTTCTATTGACTGTATGGTATTTCAAGCCATGAAAGGTTAAAAACAATGAGTTATTCCTATTTTAATAGTTATTAAAATGATTAATAGTTTACTTCTGGACACACCTTTATATGTCATATGTATACCCTTATTTGCCAGTGGTATATCAGCTAGTTGTGCGTTCCAGTGCAATTTGTCATTGCATTTCTTTTTCAACTTTTTTCCAATATTTTATTTAATGTTGGCTCCCTACATACTCTAGACCTATTTGTTTCATGAATGTAATCCAATGTTTTAAAAAGTGTCTTGTACAAATACACGTACATTTCCATCATGTTACCATTGTGATATTGATTGTTATCAATACCTATTGTAAACTAGGTGCTACCTAGATTTGTATCGTGTTACTCTGTTTTTTTTTCTTATCGTTTTCTTTCCTTTTTTTTCCTGTGCTGTAAATGAGCCACATTAAATGTTTTGGCAATAGATTTACTATACTTCTGTAAATAATATTCCATAGAGATGAAAAAAGAATAATGTTTAGAAATTCGAAACTTGGATGATGTAAATTCTTTATCTTTCTGTATATATCGTCCTAAAGTTTGTGACTTGTTTAGTCATAATTTTGTTGCTGTTTGTAGAATAGAAATTTCTTGGGTTAGAGGGATATGTTCAAATGAATGGCATCCATTTGTAGGGACATGTTAACTAGTCTTCATCTCCTTAGTTTCAAAGAATTATTTGTTTTTGCAGAGATTAGTGAAAGGTTGATTTAAAAAGCTTTGGAGGGATCAGAATAACACTAGAATTGATATCAATTGCAATTTATAATGTCTTCACAGAAAGCAATTGTTTCCTGTGCATCTTTGCTTTGTAATGTGAAGGTTTCAAGTTATTTCAGGGGAAAATTGAATGCCATTGATTTTGGCAAGAAACAGAGAGAGATGCTTTGAATTAATGTTTTATTGCATCCCTTTTATTTTGTTCGAAATCGGGTTTTGTAATATGTTCTACAAAACTATTGCAATGTCGGAAAACACTTCAGCAAATTGTCACAAATTCTTGTCTCTGAAATTTTCCTGTGACATCTGTAAATTATAGTAGCAGTGCAGTTAAATAATTAGATTTGTGTAAATGCAGTAATAGATAGTAAGTAAAACTGTTGTGACATTTTTACTACATATTTGGTTTATTTTCTCTTCTTTCAGCCATAGATGTTATTAGATATATGTAGATTGAAACATATTTCTTGCATTTATATTTATGTAAAACCAGGGACAAGTAAAGGGAGATTGTCGGTTGATACGTTAATTTCAGACTTGCTTGATGGTTTCATAATTTTCTAAAGGAGCATGCTGTAGTAGGCATTGCCAGTCAAAACAACTTTTGATACAAGAATGTTTATTTACATTCATTATCTGCCGTAGCCCAAGGAATAATAAATTAATGAATTCCATATTTATTTTGTTTTTCTATTGCTTCTCTTTATAAGTGAGTTTGGATGTCTGATTCAATACTGCAATCACACCAATGAGACTGACACTAGAGTGACTAGACCATACAAGCAGGTACACAACAACACATGGCCAAGAATCGGTCAGTTTGGAAGTCACTTTGGCCGGTGTGACTGGGGTATCACTGTATGTATCGGGAGCCTAATTGAGAGGTGAAATTAAGGAGTTATTGAGTTGATAATTCTTTAATTGTGGTATGGTTATTAAGAACATTATACTGTAATGATATGATTGCAGGGCCATCACATAGGCTACCCTGGGTAAACAAGACATATTATTGTTATAATTATTATTATTATAATACTAAACATGATTGCAAGTTAAACAAATTAAATAAAATTTGATACAAATTAGGAAGAAAAATGTAGTTCAGCTTGTGTATAACACAAGCTCAAGCAAGGAAAATTAATAATTTCTCTTAGCAATATTTTAATGAATGTTGTGCACTTCGTGATATTACACAATACAGCAACAACCATTAAAAATAAAAAAATAAATTCCTTGGTTTTGCTTCTTGTAAAGAGACATGGGGAAAATAGTCATAACAAGCAATTACAAAACAATTGGATTTTATTCAAAACCTCATTGAAAACATCACAAAATTTGAAATACATTGTATAAAAGCAATGAAAGACAGAAGAATATCTCTGAAAGAAACAAAATGCACAAGGTACATGACTGACCTGATTTGATTTACATGACTGATACATATAATTGTAGTATTTAGTGAATGATATATTTACAATAGATAAAAAGAATATAATATGAATTAATTTAGATAAACTAAAGTACCACAATATAGATCATGAAATACTATTTAATCTCAAGGTTATTTCATGATTAAAAATACATTAAAAAAATCTAACAATAATTGCACACAAATGTAAAACAGGACATGTTTTACAATAGGACTTAAAATTGAATAAAAACACTAATTTCAGGTAGAGTTATGAAAGACATTTTGAGACACAAAAGTAAAAAACTGAAGACTGATTCTTATGGCCCATGAATGAGAACTTTGTAAAACACCTTCCATGAAATGTATACTCTCACAACATACATAATATAAACAAATACTATCAACACTTTATATTTCTATACAAGATACATGTACAGTTAACAACTAAATTATTCACACCCCTTGTAAATTTGATGTGTGTGTTTTTTTTTTTTTTTTTGGGGGATGTTTTTTGAAACTCAAGAATGAAAGGTGGACTGGTTGAATTAGGGCCTTTCTTGAATATTTCGAGATGTAAGCTTTAATAAGTCCCATTCTCAAGAAACATAAATTGGGACAAAAGAATTTTTTCACATATTAAAACAATTACAAAACTTGGTAAGGGTATGAATAGTTTAGTTCTTAACTGTAAAAATGCACAACATTCAACCTCACACATTTCAGTACATGTACACACTGGTCACCATAAGTTTATATTTTGTTCATGACTCTTAAGTATACATTACTGCATATCAAAATTCCAATTCAATATATGGTGAGATATATTAGTTAACGAATAACTAGGTATGTACAGGTATTATTGGGTTCATAATGCATACATTGGCCCCTGTACTTGAAAACAGATGGAGTTAAACTTGACTCAACTTAGTCTAGTGTTTTATGGAAGGCCAAGTGTGGACCTGCCTACTTTCTATACAAATTCCTGTATTCTGATAGAAAATGATACATTATTCAATGGGAAATTTATTTCCATTTGATGACATTAGTATGGATATTTGAATAGGATGAAGTGTTCTGGAATTGGTGCTCCATAATTCTGTGGACCAACTCGACCTATCTAATTAGGAATGAAGCCTAGCCAAAGGTTAGTCCACCAGAAAGAATTGTGGTCCATTTGAACATCTTCTTCACTTTTGTGACATCTAATAGATCACCAAAAGAGAAAAGGCATGATTGAGGGAGAATAAAAACTCTCTTTTTACCCTACCAACTCCCTGTATCTCTTAGCAATACTGATAGAGCAGTGGATTAATTAATATCATTCAGAAGAAAATAAGTAGGAATATGACAGTGGCAATGCTCTGTCCGTGATCAGTTTTCTTTGTCAAGGTACATGATCAGGACTATAAAACATCTATCTTTTCCCTACTTTTGCACTATGCACCTGTATCCTGTATCCTCTTCCTCATAAACAGATTGGATTTCATATATTCTAGACATCTAACATCAGTTTGGCTCAAATTTTCCTAGTCGTATTACTTGGCACATGTTTAGAGAAGTACAGTACACACCTTACAGAAATATAATAAACCTATGTTTTGAAGTTGTTTGGTCCAGTAGAACTAGTAGTAAAGGTACATTAAAGTTGAACTAAAACCTAGTCATTATTTTTCCATATTCATAAATACATGTACCTGATTAAATTCCAATTTTGCGAATTGCAAATTTTTTCCATGATTCTAGCTAGATAAAGAAAGACTTGTATTTTTTTCTTCAAAATCCCTCTGCTCCTTTTTGACACTGCAACAGAACAATTTGAAAATATGTCACAACGATCTATAAAAGTCCTGAGCAAATCGACATAATAACAACAATTACCTGCCTTTTTTTTAACCAATACCTCAAGTGATATTGAAATATTTGATCCAGGTACTAAAAATAAATAAAACATTATCAAAATATTGAAAGACTGTTACAAAAAGGTTCTCATGACATTGAAAGTAATATCTGCATGCCTTGCAATATCATTACAAATCTATTACGATTTTATCATTTAGTGATTTATCAATTTATTTAATATGGTCTACACAAAATTACATACTACTGGATTTTGATGCTATACTATATAATTCTACATGGCACTTAAAATAACACTTAAATGGTTTTTAACGTATGCAAATTGTATCTAAAATTAAATTTAAGATTTGAACAATTACCCATATCATAAACTAGGAAAATAAATAGACTACGACTAGTTTACAAATCTATTTACGATGCACTACTTATAGAGCTATATAACTAAATTTCCACCGACTTGACTTTATAGATAAACAGAGTGTTAATTGATAATGAAAGTATTCATAATCCTAGAGTTTTGAATCGCAAGTGGAATGTTATACAGCAATCTCCATTTATTACAGATATATACAATAGAATATATGTTTTTGGCTATTCTCATATATATGGCTCCCTGAACCATGAAAGACTAGAAACTCATTAATATTCAACTTTCATATTCATACATGCATGAATCAAATAGTTTTCTGAGCTGAGAAAAACAGGTATCATACAAGTATAATTTCACTATAAACAAAGGCAATAAACCATGGACTGTTCCATTTGAACAGATGCATAAATAGTTAAAAGATAAATAATAAATGTTATCAAGTTTCTGTTGAAAAAAAAGAGTACACATGCAGTCTTCACTTTTATGACAAAAATATGTACAAAAGAGTGGGTATATATTCTACAGGAGGCGCGGTAGCTCAGTTGGTAGAGCAGTGGTCTCGTAATCCGGTGACCTCATTAACCAGGTCCCTCGGAGAGGACCTAAAGCCGTCGGTCCTTTGGTTGCTTACTAACAAGCATTTATGCTTTCTTAGCAGTCAGGTAAAATAACCACCACTACTACCTCTATACAGTGAAGTAAGGATAAGGCATCCAGGGAAGAATACCTTCCCGTTCAGGGTGACCCACAAAACCATCTAACATGGTTTGACAGTAACAGGCATCCTGAACGCAGAGGCCTGGACCCCTGAAATTTAAAGATATGAACATAGGGCTCATGCATACAGACCCTAAACCTGTAAATCTGGACTCCTCCCTCCCCCCAAAAAAGGATGGAGCACTGCATTGAAAATATATACACATAATGTATATCTATTGTTCATGTGATTATTGAACATGAATCACTGCCATCATATATGTAAATATATAAAGATTTTTTTTGTCTACAAGGCAAATGTCAGAGAATGAGATTTAAATCAACTTATTGTTGTGTCTTGGGCCACGCACCTGACTAAGTACCGGTAATGCTCTTTTACCCTTTCTGGGTCCTTCTATACCTTTCCTAGGAAATTTCCTCTCGTTATCCTCTGTGCCCTCCCCATCGCTCCTATCATCATACCCTCCCCTCCTCCTCTCATCGCCTGAATCACTCGTCTGGCCCAGTGGCTCAGGCCGACGGGAATTGGAGATGTGGGGCAGGGGTGCAGTTCCTCTCATAGAGGAGCTAAGATCTGTTGATCTGTTGTCACTATCATAGGCTTGGTCTGCTGATCGTAGAGGTGCCAGCTTTTTGGCTTTCTTCTTCTTCTCTTTCTTGGTCAAGCTGAAATGTGGCAAACAGATAATCTATTGTAAACATTTTTAATTGAGAAACTCATCTGTTCATGATATACAATTTATGAAGAGATACACTGATGTACACACAAATTTTATTGCAAAAGAAAACAACACACAAAAACAATCATTAATTTATTTTCAAAATAAAACAAGAGCTCTGATGAAAGCAGGTCAATTTATTTCAACTTAAATAAAACTTGCCCTTTTTTAATAGTACATGTAATATACATTAAATCAACAAGAAAGAAATTGAATCCATGCATGGTAAATTAGCAAAACCCCTTTGTTATCTTACTACCATTCAAACAATCCTTTACATTTTTTAGAAGTGTTTGTTCTCATAATATCAATTTCATCAATTATTCCTTAACAGTTTATAATTTACCAGAGATATGTATTTGTTAGAGAGTCTATATTCCTATATATAATATGAGATAGCAGTTAACTTTTACCTGTCAGTCTTAAGCTTCGTTGTCTGCACCTGACCCAGTATGGCTTCCTTCACCTTTTGCTCCAGATCTCCCCTCTGGTTTCTTGCTAAGGTTCTGCAAAATTTTTAGGAAAAGTTCCCTATGTGTTAGAACACCCACACACAATACAACAAAGATTGTGCAATTACATCAAATGGTGTTAAATTATTTCAGGCACATGAATTCAAACAGGAAAACCAAATTAAACATATCCAAACGTATCAATGAAATTAAAGGCAATTTTGGTTTAGTCCAAAGAAAGTAACAAATATATGGAAAGAGTGAAGTAAGTAAATGGTAATGAGATGCAAGATAATGAATAATTAGTGTGGTGTCCATACACAGCAATGAAATGCACCCACAATATTTCAAAGCATAAAGTGTCAATGCAGCAAAAGACAGATTTTGTGTTTGATGAGTCCATATTAAAATAGATAAATTAGTAAGAGTACATGCAGTATTAACCAGTTAGAATGAAAGTCAGGATATGGTAAGAAGTGAGAAAGAGAGAAAAATAAAAGTAGTAAGCATGGTTGATCATACATATTCATAAGCTTGGTCGATCATGCATATTCATTTCATAAATCAGCTGTTAATAAAGCATGAATCAATTATGGAGTAGGACAAAGATGAAAATACCTATTCTAAAGATTCTACAACATGATGGGCTCCAGTAATGATTGCTCCACAGTCAATTTGTACGTTAACCAAATTCTAACTTCAACCCTCGGCCATCTTATCTCTATCCTTAACCCTAACCCTAACCATTTAACTTAATCTCAAACCCAATCACCATGTCCATAACCCTATATCTTTGATGAAATAAATCACAAAGCAACTGTCGTCGAAGCAAGTGTTTGGTCATCGTTCTTACATGCATCTGATTACTGAGCGTAAAATTGCATAGTCCAAAAAAAAATTAAAATAATACACTTTCTACACAAGTTAGATTTTCATTTTAAGCCCCTTGTTTCTCGCAAGAATATAATGTAGGGTTTGGATTTAAGAAATGACCACATGAATAGTGCATTATCTGCCTGTTGTCATAATATATTCCCAATTATGCAGATTGACATGCTTCGTTTTTGTGGAGCCAACATGGAAATTCAACATCAAAAAGAAGAGCTAGGATGCGATGTGGGTAGAAATTTTTGCCCTTTCTATCCATGCATCTGGTATATTTTGTAGGTCTCTGAATCAAAAGTTATTGAGCCAAACCACAAAATATGGAATGATCGTGGCAAAAGGGTAGACTGTCAAGATATGCAGATTAGTCATGTCAATAAGGGCAGAGTTTATTTCTTACCCATTACTCTTAGCCGGTGAGCTGTCCGTCTCATCTCCATCTTTCTCAACCTTCTCATAAAGTTTCGCTAACATTTCGTTGATCTGATCATGTGACTTGGCAGGGAAGAGAAGATGAAGGACGTTGATCAGCTCCGTCTTGTCGTAGTTACCAACCTTGACGAGCGCTGACAGGAAATCCAGCTCCTGATGAGGAAATAGGGCAGAAATAGAACATTTAAATAGTGAAAGATAGTTCAACTTGATCAGAATGCTTGATATACTTCACTTTTATTCTTGATAGATCAGATATAGATAATCATAAATTATATCTCTTGTATATCAAAATCACTTTCTATTGCTCTTCAACGGGGTTTCATCATGTGCACAAGCTGCTTTAGAAATGATAATCCTTGACATTGAAATTCAAACTAATCTGTGGCCTACTTAAAGTTTATGTACCTGCACTGAGAATGTTCACTTAATTACAATAGTAATGTATTGTTTTCAATTTTAGTGTTGATATTATCAAATGGCATATTTATATTTTCTTCATATCTTACAACAAATAGCTTTTAATTTCAAAGACTTTATTGCCATGTAGCTACCTGTTCTTGTTGTTCGTTGATTCTTGTCATTTCTGACTGTCTTCTGATTTCCTCCAAGGTTTGTGTCATCTCAACCGCAAGCTTGTTCCTAATAGAGAAATAGGGGTGGAAGATGTTTATGATGTTACAAATGCATTTCAATGATCTTTATTACAATCAGACAAACAACTCCTTCAAACCAGAGCTACTTGTGATATTATTCATCACATTTGTTGTTGTTAACAATATTGCTTACTTAAGTATTAGAAATAATTTATTATTGTGCCTTGAATGATATTTTATCAGAAAGAGTGCAGTAGAAGTACTTATCATTACCATTTATTCACACCACACACAATTATTTTTTTACTACATGTATCATCTGTCGATTTCGGACTCCTATTGGTTCACACAAACTTAAGAGTTTCCTCCTCTCTATTTGCTCTATTCATGGTTTCCGTGGAAATCAGTATATATCATCTTGTAAAGTTCTGTTCTCCAAAGCATTTTTTCCAGTACAAATGGTGCGTACATGCAAAAAGATTACCATGGCTGTGTATCATCAATGGTATCAATAGCCTTACTGAAGGGAGCCGACATAAGCGATTAAAGAAGTCTTTTTGCAACTCACTTGAATTCTTCCATCTCGACCATATGTTTATGTTTGAGAGCGACCCTCTTGAGTCTTGCGGCCGTTCCATTCTTCTCTCTCTCCAGCAATCTCGCTATCTCCTCCTCATGTTTCATAGCAAGGGCTTTCACCCTCTCCGCAGCTTTCTCTTTCAATTTTTTCTTGACGATCGCTTCCGCCTTGGCTCTCTCTTTCTTCATCTTCTGTTCCATTGCCTCTACTTGCTACACTCAAAAGAAACAGGCATGTATAATTATAATTATATAACACACTTATATTCCACCATATATCTTGTTCAACTTTACTGAAGGGCATCACATATGTTATCAAACAAAGTTATATCACAATTGTAATATCAAATCAAATCCCCTCTCTTCGCTCTTCCTTTGTCATCCATCATAGAAGCTTTTTCCCATTTGCTTATCTTAAGTAATGTAGAAGGAAAATCACTATTCTTAAACAAAATCTCTCTCACTGGATTATGATAATTATAGCCAACTAGATTGATTGTAGAATCAGCACTGAATGCTAAAATAATTGTACATGTTCAATTTTCAATAAAAAATTATGAAGCAATCGTCTTTGAATTGCAATCAAGGAAAATTTCTACCATTATGCCAATAAAACAAAAAAGATTATTCTAATGCTTCCAAACTCATATCATCATCATCATCATCATCATCATCATCAAGTGCCAGGTCTGTTGCAGACATCGGCAGTCATATGGCTCCTAAATTACAATGAAATCTTGTCCAGATCCAGTATCTATCGTATTCATTCTCTTTCAACCATGATTTATTTGTTATGGATAAGGCAACTGTATAATTCAATGTACCTTCTGGTGTGTCTCAATGACTTTCTTGCACTGAGCATTCTTCATGATGCCTTTCTCTGTCAGCTCATCCAACATGTTCATCTTGAGTTGCAAGAGGGCTTTGTGTTGTTCTTCAATGGTAGCAAGCTATAAACAATAAATACAGATAACACATTATCATCAATCAATTATACATGTATGCATGATGCAAACTCTTAAATTGAATACATTGATTTGATTATGGATAAAAGTAACAATTGAAAAATCATGATCATTTCAGTATTTAATGGTATGATAAACGATTAAGCATTTATAAGTGTTTTTGTAAACAATAAAACAATTGTAAGAATTAGAATAAAAATGTTAGGATATTACACTCGATCTTCCCATCTTTCACATTTCCAATTTCTGGTAGTGTACATCGTGCAACAGGTCTGTATATCTCTCACCAAATTAAAGGTATTTCTATCTATCTATCCACCTATGTCCCATAGCTTGGAGGCCGTCGGGCGACAATGAAATAGACCTTGAGATGCAAGTTCTCCATAATTTTTGTCTTCGGCTGTTCTAGATAGCTGCTGAAATGACATTCCCGTCCACTGCTTGATGATATCAGTCCTTTCCTAGTTGGTCTGCCCCTCTTTCTTCTCTCATTAGCTCCTCCTTCTTCCTTGAGGTATAGACTTAGTAAACTGAAGTCCTTGTTTAATTTCATACCGGTAGACACAACTCAATGACTTTAATTTCCTATCAATGACTGATTTATGAAGAGGGACAGGGTTGAAATTCTTACCTCTCTAGCTTTCTGCATCTGTAACTGAGCCATGAGAGCTCCTAGTCTATCTTCTTGTTCCTTCAAAGCATTGGCTCTCTCATTCAACATCTCAGACCTCACCTGTAGAAGAAATTGGGAGGAATTAATGCAGGATTCAAACAAATATCCCAAATGTTATCAATGAAGATGAAGTAACATCTGCCAAATATATTGCCATTATGCATTCAGTGTTATCAAAATGTTGACTGTTGCCATGACAATATCATCAAGAGGATGATGATCAACCCTTTTGGACAATATTCACCAACACCATAGCCACTGCCACTACTAGACATGTGCTGCCATATACACAGGTTCAAAATTTATTAAAGTTCTATTAGCCTTTCATAATATATCCGCTGCATATCTTATAGCTTTGAGAAAGAATGGACATTGGTGGTACACAGTAATATCTCTACTAGACACATCCACACTGTACTTTACAACACAAGAGAAACAATACATCCTGCAAGTAGACTGTTGAAATTCTAATGTCTTGGATACTCTACGCTACAACACCAAAACACAACGAAGATGAGTTTTACTCACAGCTTCCATCTCTTCCTCCAATGTATCTCTGTCTTCATCTTCCTCTGTCATCATCGCCATGCGCTCCTTAGTGTGCTTCTGCATCATCTCCTTTAGACCGGAGTTGGTAGCATCATCATCCTCATCACTATCATCCAGCTTCCTGTCTTTGAGTTTACGCTGCGTGAAGGAAAGGAAAATTAAACTCAGGTTTACACCAGATGATAACTTTCTCAGATGATGAGAATGTAATACATTTGCTTTGGTTTGAAGATCAATGGGATAATGAGTCAGTTTACAAAAATAAGATAAAAACACATAGTGAGTAAGCAAGAGATAGAGAGGCTGAGAAAGAGAGAGAGAGAGAGAGTATACAATATATGGAAATATAGATATGTAGACAGAAATAGAGGGGAAAAAGTAGAGAGATACATTAATAGAGATCAAGAGAGAAATAGTAAGAGAAATAGTAAGAGAGAGAAAGAGAGTTTAAACTTTTCTACACACCTTGGCTTCTTGTTCCTGTTTCCTGGCAAGTCTGTTCATCTGTCTATTCTTTCTACCAGCCATCTTCTCTTCTAGTAGACGACGCTGTCTAAGCTTGGTGAGAGCTAGGCTATTCTCCATAGCAACCAGATGCTGTTCATGTTCTGCTAGGATACGGCGCCTTTCTTCTTCTGACATCGCAACCTGAGATGCTAATAGTCGCCTGGTGAGGGACAAGATGACACATGAATGAAAATTGTTTGAGAGATCCATGCATCCTTAGAATTCGGTGTGATAATTCAAGAATGCATCTTTCTGTTTAAAACTACATTAGTAAAAATGATATTAGTAGATTCTCATAAATATATCCCGATGTCATTTATAGTTAACAAACAGGTGTAATCATAATGACCTTGCAATGACTTACCCAACCATCTTTTCCTCATGTTCCCTGATCTGTTCTCTCTCATCTCTCTCTTCCTGCTTTCTCAAAGCAAGCTCTTTGCGCTGTTTAGCCAGTCTCTTCTACAATGGGGACAAGATATGATGGACAAGATATGTAATACCACCACATAAGAAAATTACTTGGCAAAGTCCTACTTTCAATACTAAGCTTAGTTCCATAACTTTCATAAATTGGGGAAGTGGATGGGTTTTATGAACTATTCTGAATGTTACATATAAAGGAAAAGTTACTACGTGTCTATCTTCATGTCAAAGAGAGACCACAGAATCATCTCCTCTTTCAATGTAAATGTGGAATCAAATAGAGGACTCATTCAAGAACAATAAGAAATTATAGTGTTTATCATCACTACATGAAGCACAGAGCAAGACACATATTCTGAAAGACATGATATTGCATAAATGTTTATAATATGTATCATTATCATTATAATTAATACTTTTCAGTAATTTTGAGTTTGATTTGTTTTTATATATGACCCCTGAACAAACCTTGATAGCTTTTTCCTGTTTCTGTCTCTGTTCTTCTCTCTGTTCTTGCATCTCCTCTACATCTCTCTCATGCTGCTCAACAATCTGTGCTGCTTGTCTTTCAGTCAAACCTAGCAACACAAAAGAGATTTTATAGGCAAACATTTATTTCACAGTACTAACTTTTCAGATAAACCTAGCAACACAAAAGAAATTTTAGGCAAACATTTATTTAACAGTAAAAACTTTTCAGATAAACCTAGCAACACAAAAGAGATTTCAGTCAAACATTTATTTAACAGTAAAAACTTTTCAGATAAACCTAGCAACACAACTCATTAAATCACCCATTTCAACGCACCAACCTTCAGCTAAACCTAGCAACAAGTAATCCAAGGCACTTACATATTTCAAAGCATGAGCTTCTCATTCAAATCCTGCTCAAATGATATCAGTCAATTATTAACTTCAATGCACACCCTTTAATTAAACCTAGCAACATTAGTGATTTTATTTAATAATTCACTTCAAGGAATAATCTTTTTAGGCAAACCTTGAAATACAAGACGTTACAGTCAACCCTCTATATCGTATTCCTATTTTACCCTTGTAAATATCTAATCACCAAAGTATTAATCTGATTCAACATAAGACTGAGTAAACTCATGCCTATATTGTTTTCTTATTTCATATTTATAATATGATTATGAAGCAGATGAAACATTTCTAATAAATGATTTATTCCACATAATAGTTTGACAAAAGAGAATGAGGAATCATTTCCTCCATCTGCACCTTAGAATAGATTAAAATATACAAATGGCATTTTACCAATGCTTTTACAATATAACTATCATTACAAAGTGAAATTACCAATCTTCTTCGCATCTTCATTCCTACAGCTTAATAACAGTTAGACACTAAATAACTATGGAAAGCAATGATTAGAAAACCTTCAGCACCTTTGTTTTGGAGATCAACATGAACCTTCTGTCTGACATTGGTGATTTGACCCTTGACCTTTCCTGCCATCTCATCTCTCAGGTTCTCAAGCTCCTCTCTTGCCTCTTCATCGACCTCTGTCTCAATCTCAGCCAGCTCAGAGCGATGACCAGCAAGGAGGCTGCTCTTGGAATCAAAATATTCTTCAAGGTCTGGATAAAACCACACCAAGAATGATTCATTAGATACATACAGTCATTTAAATGCATGAGCAATATATTTAATCATTATCTCTTCCTGTTCTTCAGGGAAGAATTCTAGAGAAAAGAGCACAGTTGCTGAACATCTATACACTTTTCAAACAACACTTTGCAGAAACCAGGTTCAAACTTAATTAAATATTCTTAACTTGTAGCAGTAGACAACACATTCATTATCGTGTTATAAACTGATAGCTTCATCTATTCAATCCTACCATTTATCAAATACTCTTTCTCAAAATGAAAACATTAAGATAGCTTACCCAGTTCACCATTGTCTACACTTGTTTTCTTCTTCTCAAATTCAGCAAACTCCTGCTTTTGTTCTCTTTCCTGTAAAAAAAATAAAGACACAATTAAACAAAAGTGAAAAACTTATATAAAATTAGGCAATTAGTATCATATTCTATTGTTTTACAGAGGTTTATTTCTGTAGGGGGTGTGGGTGGGATGCACTGTGGTAGGAATATTCATTTGATGTGTGTGTATAGAGTGTTATATGAACTGATCAGAAGTGAATAAATATAAAAATATATCAGAAATCATGACACGGGACTGAACGTAATTCATGAATCAGAATACCGTTGGTATACTGATTTAGATTGGGAAGCACAAAAGCAGTGAATTAAAAAATATTGCATATACAGAAATGACATTCTTTAGTTTATTCCTCCACAGTCTGCATGCCAGTGTCGCAAGCCCGCAAAGCCTAAATGCCATGTTTGTAATATGCAGCATTAATAATGAAGACTATTGGCTAATAAGTACAAATGGTATTAAGGGTGTTTGCCTGGAGGCTAATCCATCCATCATACCTTCTCCTGCATCCTTTTCTTCTTCTTCTCACTCAGCTTCTTATGAAGAACTTCCTCTTGTTTCCTCCTCTCCTTCTCATAGTTCTCTTTGATCCCTTTCACTTCCTTCATGAGTTTCTCTATATAAGCTTTGGCTTCTTCCTGACCGAGTTGTTCACTCTGCTCTAGTTCATTGATCGCTGTCATTGTCTGGGATGCCATGGTGTTCAGAAGGGTGCTGTGATGCTCCTCTTGAGATTCCTGGAGCAAGAAGAAGATAAAGGAACATTTTGAATGGGAGGAAGTAGTGCCCTAAATTTGGAAACTTCCATGGCCATCAATAATCATCATCATCGATAGCGATAGACCTGCCATTAACATTTTCATCATCATCACCAGTACAATTACTGTCATCATCAATTTCATCATCATTATGAGCACCACCACTACTCTCATCATCATCATCAGCACCACCACCACCACTTTCATCATCATCATAACCACTGACCCACCCATTACCATCATGATCAATGTTGTTATCATTGTCATAATCATCATCAGCATTACCCTTGTCATCACCAATATCCTTATCATCATCATCATCAAGGTTACCAGTTTTATAAGCACTATTATTCAAACTAATGACTTCACACAAATACGACTTTACCGTTGCCTTGGCGAGCAGTTTCCTCCTTGCTAGTTTCTCTTCCAGACTCATCCTCTGTCTAGACATCTCTTCATCCATCAGTCTCTCTACAGTAGACATATCTTGTTGGTGTTCAGACAGCAGCCTTCTAGTCTGATCCTCATCTAACTTTCCTTGGAGGATAGCTTTATCCATGTATTCCTGCTGAACAGCTTTCATTGCTATCCTCTTCTTGGTCGCATACTCCTGTTTCATATCATAATTCAATTGACAGATTGAGTTTAATGATCAATTAAGAATTCCATGGACAGGCATTTGTGAACTACACAAATAAACATCATTATTTTTTGTCAAATTAAATTCTCTTTGCAGCTATTTTCTGGTGATATATGCTTCTTTGATGAAGTTAATTCAATTGACAGATTGATTGATTAAATCAATTTCTACAGAGAGATCTACATGAATATGTATTACAATCATCTACAGAACTTTAAACAATGCTCTTTTTATAGCTATCCTCTTCTTGAATGCATGCTCCTACTTGATTAGATAATTGAATTGATAGATTGAGTTTTAATGGTCGATTAAGAATTCCATAGAGAGAAACCTGAGAACTACACGAATCATCACATAAAGATACATTGATGAAAGTGTAGGTTCATATCCCACCGCTGCCACCAGTAATATCATTGGTAGGCGCATGTGTACTACAAATATGTGTACAAAACCTGTGTATAAAGATCACTCAAGGAGACAACAAAGGTGGCCTTTACAGGCAGGTGGTTATCCTGTACAGGTTCCTTCTGCACACATTCCAATGCAGGGAAACAGACTATGTGGTCTTAATAGACAGGTGGTCGATGTATTAAGGTGGTTGCTAAAGCAGGTTTCTCTGTAGTTCCCATAAAAGTATTAAAGGGTATAGCATGATAAAATACTCACCTTGCGAAGTTTTTCTTGTTCTTCATCTTGTTTGAGTCTGAGTAGCTGTGTCAAGCTTGTAGCTCCGGCTGCCTGTTGTTTCTTTAATAAATCCATCACTTCTTTAAGATCCTACCAATTAGAAGATAACAAAATTAAAATGAGAGAGCTAAAATAAACAGATACTATATTCCACGATGTAAGATAGATACACAAGCACAAACAAACACAAAAAATGACCAAATCTATGAAAGAAAATAACTACATTTATTTAAACCAAGATAGAGAAACACAATTAGCGCAGGGTTCAACTAAAAGTGTGACAGGCAGTCATTATTATCATAAAATCATGTCAATGTTTTCCATTCCATCTTTAACATACAAGATCATCAAGAGTTATCACTCCCAGAGGCATTATGAAGTTCTGAAAATTGGGATAAAGATTAATAATACATTTAGTTGATTTACCTCTTTGGACAAACTCCTGGCTTGTGCAGCTTTCAGTCGAAGTTCAGCATCATGTTTCTTCTTAAGCATTATCAGTTTCCCCTAAAAATTAGAAACATGTTCAAAAAAGTTAATTTTATATTTGTGCTTCACATTAAACATTCGCATTAAATACTAAAAAATATATGTAATGAATGTCAATTTTCAACATTAACTATTTCATTTCATGTGATTGTTACTTTTACATGTGGTTCTGATATATCTCCTACCTGTAACTCTTCTAAATAGAAACAAGTGAAACGCTCTCGGCGGTCTCGCCTGCATTACGCAATTTGGCATTATGCAATGCGATATGATGAAAAATTGAGGTTGGGACATTATTTTTATAGGCAGGGTGGCCCATTTGCAGACCCCCAAAAATGAAATCCTCTGAATATAATAAGCATTTTGAAGTGAATATTGATTATGAATCATCAGAATACAATATAATGAGATTTAGTGTATGGGTAAGACTATAAATGTTTCAATGCTTGTCAGTAATTTACAAATAAAGTTATCTAATAAACTTTTTAAGAAAAGAGGATTTTTCAGCATTTTGTGTAAAAACAATTGGAAGGTAGAGCCCATCTACATCACATCATGTCTCATTAGCATAATGAGAACATTATTATGAGATATACTCCAATATATATTATCGAAACATCAATATTGTCACCTAGCTGTAACTGATCATGTACAAACACCGGAAAAGCGGCGCCTATGTCTCGCTTTTTGCTACGCAGGCGAGACAAAAATAGTGAACATCAACAAATCCAGGAAAATATACATTCTTTATGTCAAAGTCACAGCTCATTTTCCATTAACCGAGTTCAGCAATATGATAATGTATAATCTCCCATATCACCATTCCTCTTCTATGTACCTACAAAAAATGTCACATTCATACCTTATTTTCATTGCTGAGGTGTTTAATGAGCTCCCTGCTCTCATGGCGATACTCGTCATCAAGCTTCTTGACAGCATCCTTGGCGGATCGCTGGTATTTCTTAGAAAGCTTTGCTGAGAAATCCCTGGGAAGAAGATCCCTGAGGGACCAGGAGGCCAGGAGCATTATAAACATCTCAATCATGGTAGAGATCCGCTGCTCCTCCAGTCGCATGTCGGTTGTAATGGTACTCATGATATCCAAACTGTAACGTATCAAAATAAAAGTATCATAAATATCTCAATTATGATAGAAATAGATGCGTGTCTGTCCTTATGGCATTTATGATGTCCAAGCAGTAAAATATTGAAATAGAAGGATAACACTTTTTAATGCAGCTTTAAAAAAAATCCCACATAAATCAGTGTTTGCAATAAGTGATCAAACCATTAATGTACATGTACCAGGGGGGGGGGGGTGTTTCACAAAGATCCTAAGTCGAAATTAACTCTAAGTTGGACTTAAAAATTATGGAGAGCCATTTGTAGCCTTAAAATAAAATATATTCAAAAGCGAAAAATCAAGTATTTTAGACTTTTTATAAATTCCACATCAAGAACATGAAATCTCCTTGATAATAGAAAATATGAATGATTTGAATCAACATTTTATGCCTTTTAAAATAACTTTTACAAAATATTTTCATAGATGCTAACGGCTTTCCATAATTGTTAAGTCCAACTTAGAGATAAGTTCAACTTAGGATCTTTGTGAAACACCCCCCAGTACTCGTAATTATTTAATGAATAAAGCAGATTTTTCTTATATTAGATATATATATAATAGTTGACTAGAGCTGCCCTAATGTGGCGAGTAATATAGGATGATATTCAACACCATCCTATGAAACAAACAACAACAATGAATGACAACACAAAATCAAATCAGAAGATATCCAATTCATACTTTCAGCAGCTTTAATATGACCTTTGTACTTACTTTTCAAAGTCGAGGACTTTCCTTGTCTTGTCCTTCTGCATCAAGACTACAACAATGCTCTCATTGGCTGTGACAGAGCTGCACAAGGGTGAACAAAATAAAAACAGTATTGAGCAACAACTTGAACATGAATTAATACAAGTTCTAATATCACCAAATCATGTCAGGCATACTTAATATGTTGGTGGTAAGACATTTAAGCCACAAACTTGATAGATTTAATATGTATCAAGCAAAATTTCAGGCCAATCCATACCCACGAAACCTGTAAATTGGGAACTCTTTCAAATGAAAATGAAATCAAATAGTATTATATAAAAAAACACTGCTGAATCCTCTAACTCATGATAACTCTTTTTTTCTCCCTTTCAAATACTATATGGACTATAATATGTGGGGGTTGTATTCCTATAATTGAAGACTTTTGCTGGATAGCTTTAGGAAGTATGTATTTAGAGCTCAAATTCTTTATAGGATATTTCATTCTATATTTAAGTAGAACTAACCTGTATTCCTCCACCATGTCTACGCCTGTTTTGCCGACTCTAGGATTAATAATAAGACCATGTTGATTCTTAGAGATGGTCCCCTCAGGTTGCACAATCGCATAGATACCCCCAGCGGACATCTTAGCATAGATGAAACAGCAGAGGATGACGAGGACTAGAGCCAGGATGAGAGCAACGAAGAAGAAGAGAGCTGGGAGGCCATGGTTGTAGAGGAGACTCTCCTCATATGTGATGGTTTGCGTGATGCAGATGCTGTCTGTGACAGGACCAAAGCTAGTACCGGGATGCTACAGGAGAACAAATACATCATCATACTTTCTATTCCAAGTGAATTTGCTTGTTCACAGACTTGGAAGATTTAACTTTATTTCTCAGGAATATATGAGTTGAATGCTGAGGAAAATATTAATAATATATTACAACATCTTGAATGATACCTCACCGATGCAGTATTCAATGAATTGTGTCATAAAAAAAAAATAAAAAAATAATAATCAGCATACTTTAAGAAAATTAGAAAGCCAGAATATTCTAACACATTAATACATTCACACAGGTAGTATAGATTTGTTTATAGTACCATAGTATCTGAACCCTATTTCAGTAAATATTGCATATCACCTCTGCCTAAATTATAGGCCTATTATAATGAAAGTGATTTGCTGAATAACTCCACATGACTCATTTATTTTTCTGAATAATAAAATGATAATAATCCGGAGAATATACGATCACAGCAACGATAAATCAACTGTCTGACTCCACATAACTAAAACTACAGTCAAACCTGTCTATAGCGACCACCCAAGGGAAACACAAAAAGTGGTCTTTGTAGACAGGTGGTCTTTGTAGACAGGTTCCTTTAGTACATGTTTCAATGAGAAACCATTTTCAAGGGAAACAAAAGGTGTGGTCTTTGTAGACAGGTGGTCTTTGTAGACAGGTTCCTTTAGTACATGTTTCAATGAGAAACCATTTTCAAGGGAAACAAAAGATGTGGTCTTTGTAGACAGGTGGTCTTTGTAGACAGGTTCCTTTAGTACATGTTTCAATGAGAAACCATTTTCAAGGGAAACAAAAGATGTGGTCTTTGTAGACAGGTGGTCTTTGTAGACAGGTTCCTTTAGTACATGTTTCAATGAGAAACCATTTTCAAGGGAAACAAAAGATGTGGTCTTTGTAGACAGGTGGTCTTTGTAGACAGGTGGTCTTTGTAGACAGGTGGTCACTAAAGCAGGTTTGACTGTATATTATTGACGGATGAACATGACAAGAATGAATCTTACTGTATTGGTTTCCTCATCTGCTGGGAGTGATGACCATGTCAGCTGAGATTCTAGTTGAATGTCAGACTCTAGGTTCTCATCTACTGAACTCTGGGTTAGTCTTGCAGTGTACGACAAAACAGCCGTATCACCAACTGAATAAACAAATAACATAAAATTACAATTATTGGATGATCATTTAACTGAGCTTGATGAAACCCATCAATTAATTGACCCTCTGTACATTTTAGCAAAATGACTAATATAGAGTTATAATACAGATTAGCTTGAATATTCTATTAATTAATAAGATATTTAAGGTAATTAACACCTGAATTATATGTCTTCATGAATGACAGTTCAAATCAGGAACTTCATTGCTGAAATTGTAGTTCTGCCAATGAATTTGTAAGACTTCAGTTGTACATACAAAAAGTTAAAATAACAGATATCACTGTAACCCAAAACATATGATCATGCAGGAAATCATAAATTTATATGCTAATTACTTAGATAACTGGATAGTATCTTCTAAACAAATACAGCAACTTTGAATTCCTGTCCATTTGAAAATTTGATTAAATTCTATGATATTATATGATTGGCTATTTCTCTATATGATTCTATAATATTGGTTTCCAACTTTGTGTTGTATACATACAATCACTGAGTAAACTGGTTAATTTTCTTGAATCTTCTTTTAATGTAAGCTACGTCCATCACAGTGTAATACAGTCAAACCTGTCTATTGAGGCCAACCAAGGGAAACAAGAAAGTGAATACTGTAGGCAGGTGGCCTTTCTAGACAGGTTCTACAACATAAAGTTTTTTCTTGAGGGAGACAAAATACAGCGATACTATTCACAGGTGGTTTTCATAATATCTCTCTATTATCAAATAAACATTTACTTTACTTGTACTAAAGAGAACTGTTGCTGAGCTAGCGCCATGAGCATCCCTGGACGGTGTGTGCTCTATAAGTTTACACTATTATTATTACTATTATAAAGAGGTACGTGGCCAATAAGACACGTTTACTGCATTATATTATTTCATATCGTTTATTCTCCAGGGAATACATGTGAGAGGTATACCTCCTACCTTCCAAGACTCCAGGGTTCAGTGTGTACTGAGTATTGGTAATAACTGGTTTGATGGCTGATGAGAATGGATCTGGAGTAATGGTGTTCAGATCTACAGAGAGTCCTGATACTGGGTTATAGAATGAGACCTGTGATGCAGGACCGGTAGAGTTAACGGTGTGAGAGACGGTGGTGGTGAAACGCATGTATTGGTAGGTGTAGTCTTCATTCACCTCGGTACGAGAGAGCTGCGAGATGAGAATGATATATTGATTCAGAACTATAAACAAGTGACAGAAAACAAACACGAGAGCTGAGAGTGATGAAGCTATGGGAATTAAAGCGGGACTGCACTACTTGTAGCTACTTGCTATATACTTGTAGCAAACAATGCCTAAGCGGTACCCGTTGATCCCCACAGTCCCCTTTTTCTTATGTTAATTGAGAGCTGATTTGATGAGATCAACACCTGTCAGTGACCATGCAGGAAGGTCTAATCCCTCCTGGCCAAACTAGTGCAGATAGGCTTTAAGCCCAAGAAGAGTTTCAACTGTTTTTTTTTCAAAGCTCTTGGAAGAGAGTGAATAGTGTTTAAAAAAAAATATCTGCAGTTAAATCTCTATTTTCAACAGATAATCCAAATCTCTTGTGTATGAAAAAGTATTAATTACACTGCATATAATTTATGTACATGTGGTTATATAGTGTATTTGGCCAAGAGCAACATATATCTGCAAGTATAATACAATCATTTGGTACATCAACATTTTTGATGTTTTTGGCAAAATACAGGAGTTGTCAATACATCATAACTCATGTATAGTCTAAGTGCTTTTTTGTATTAATCCATGTCCAGATGAATATATGTTGCAGTTCAAATATCATACTGATATGCCTTGCAATCTAGTTTCTACATTTGTAATCCCTACACTTCCAGATTCCAAATTCCATTCCATATAATTATGAATCCTTATTCCACTAGCTGCCTGACAGAGTCAACATTGTAATTACATTATCAGAGTCAAGTAATTTGATTTTCTAGCATAAGTCTCTCTATAATATGATTATCAATGCATTTCTAGGGTACTACATATATCACCACGGTACAGGTGTATTATTGATATCCCTTGATACTGCGGGCCACGAGGGAATCTTTTGTTTTATAGATTCATTCAACACGGTTCAGAGAAAATCAAATCTGATTTTAATATGCAAAGAAGGTATTATTTTCTTGAGATAACCTAGTAAAAGCGAGGGAGAAGAAAAGCCTTCATTTTAAGAATCACTGGTCTGAACACAAAATCTGCCTTTCATAATGCAGGTCTAATTTACATTAAAAAAAACACAGGTTTGATAGTGAAGAGTAAATTTATGTATCTCACTTTCATGATAGTCTCAAATGAAGGTCAGTTTCATAAAAAAATCACTGATTTAAGAATCATAATGTAGTCATATCTAATATCATGGATAATTAATACAACCTAGGGACACAGATCTGCGTTTGGGATCATATTTTTGGGGGGCAAATTGTATCAAGTGATTATATGTTTAGCCTTTCATTTGCTATAAGAGGCAATAGGCATGATGGCAGGCTTGCCATCAGCAACGATCCACACTGAAATGGTGCTCATTAGCAGTATGATTGAACTGTGACTATGGATTAAAAAACTTTCAAATTTCAATCTTAATTGGCTCCATGAACACTCTCTAGCTTTAGCTTTATATTTGAAATATGAATTTAAACTACAATAGAATCCATTGCGAAAATACACCTTGAGAAATATGACATTAATGATATTAACTGAGCGACAAAGAATGAGTGAATTATACATCCCTTCACATTAGAATACAGATAGATTTTTGTATATTTTGTTGAAAATGTAATACACAGGCATATGCTTATGGATAAAAATTTCATTCAATAGACTTAAAATACAGAAAAATATACTTTGATACATACCATCACTACATCTGCTGTTATCATAAGATCTGGCTGTACTACACTTAACACATGGCTGTCTATGTGAACAGATCCTCCATTGAGTGCTATATTCTCTTGTACAAACACATTATCTCCAACACTCAATGTTCCATCATTTATGATGAAGGAAATCTACAAGAAAAGAGAATATTAGGCAGATCAGATACATGTATTATCATTGACAAGAAAGTAACCAAATAAATTATATATTGATATGGAGCAAGAGAGAGAGAGAGAGAGAGAGAGAGAGAGAGAGACGCTCAATGTGCCATCACTTATGATGAAGGAAATCTATAAGAATAAGAGAATATTTAGCAGATCAGATATTTTAGATCAATACGATCAAATTGTATTATTGACAAGAAAGTTACCATATAAATTATATATTGATATACAAATATGAAAACAAAGAAACATAGATGGAGCAAGAGAGAGAAAGAGAACGAGAAAGAGAGAAAGAGAGAGAGGGGAGAAAACAGAAAGAGAGGGAGAGGGAGAGGGAGAGAGAGAGAGAGAGAGAGAAGAGACAAAGAAAGGATAGATCTCTTGGTTCTATATAAACCAAGTAAAAAAAGAAAGGAAAAAAGGCGAAAGAATGGAAAGGTTAAAAAGGGGGAAAGAGAAAAAGAGAATAAGAGAAAAAGAAGAGAAGTATTCCTACATTCAACTGCATATAGTATAGCTACTAGAGACAAAATAAAATGAAGAGATAAATAGATAGATAAGAAAGAGGAATATGTCAAAAGCAAATCTAATTGAAATCAGACAATAACAATAATAAATTAAGAAATTTGTAAGTACATTACTCCATCTATCTCTTCCAATTTCCTGCCTTATATCATACTGCATGCTTTTCATTGTTCTTCTATTCATAATTAATAATGTACTGCCATTCACAATGCACAGTTTTTAAATGGAAAAGCTCTCAGGAGCAATTCTCATGCCACCATTCATTACTCCAATCGCATCTAATCAATACCATCCCCAGCAGAATGCGTATTATCCTCCAGGCTGTGTATCTATTTACACTGGTTGTCATAGCAATGATGCGATGTTGTAATACTACACTCTCGCTTGATTTGATGCTAAGTGAGGTGTAAGCATGACGATAATAGCAGCAGTCCATCGGGAAATGACAAATCATGAGCTAAGCAGAATGATATATCTTTAAGTTTTAGATAACTCTGAGAACGCATTGCTTGCATTGTAAAAAAGTAATTTCATTTCTTCAAATTTGCACAAAAAATTAGATTGCTTGCTCCTATTGCTTGCACTTTATATATATTACACAAGTTTAATTACAAAAATTGTATGCCAGAAGGATGTTAACTCCATGTTATATTATATGAGTTAATGCCCTTCTGGCTCCAAACAGACCATATATTTGAGATGAGGTACATGGTTTTAAAGACATGCATTTAGCTAATACCAACATACAGTTTTGAAAAATGTATAGGAAAATATATAAATGTATGGGGCTTTTAGCATGGTTAGTGTCCTAAAATATAGGAAAAATATTATTAAATGCACGTAACTTGCAAGATAACATAAATTATAAAAAGACCAAATTAGAATGAATCAAATTTACCTGGAGATCTAGCGTTCCATTGACAGCATAAACGTCACCAAAGTTAAGATCAGATAATGAACAGCTATCACTAACACAGGTAAAGCTAGGTGTAGAAGGCTCGCTGTATGTAATGAAGTTTGAAGTGGATGTAAGCGACATGCTGGTGAAATCCACGTTCAAAGTAGGTACAGCAGTGCTGGAAACTTCTGTAAATTAACAAGTAAATTTCATAAGCGCTCATGATTTCCACAAACATGGTGAATGATGAGAATATATAGTTTTGAGAGAAATAAGCCACTGTTTGTCTATAGTGGTTTTGGGATACCAGGAGTACTAAGTAAAAAATATGGTAATAATAAAAATGTATTTATATAGCGCATTTTCCATATACATGTTCGAATGTGCTTTACAGTTATATTGTAACAGAAGAGGTGGGTTTTGAGATAATGTTTGAAGGTATTGATAGATTGTTGGTTACAAAGAGATATAGGTAGGTTATTCCACAGTTTGGGAGCAGCAGTTGTAAAGGCTCTGTCACCAAGTGTGGGTAGCATCTTGGGATCGAGATGGGTGGTTCAGCGTAATGCATACGTAGATGTTTTAATGTGTAGGTGCAGGATTCTAAACAGAAGTTATCTACTACTACTTGTTCTTATAAAAATACTTTGAAAAACAAAAATAAAAATAATTTTCTGAGCAACATATTGAATATTGTACATACCTAGTGAGAAGGAGACATTAGATAAGCTATATGGAGGAAAGTCTAGGAATATATTGATCACAGTTTCTCTATCCACAATAAAATCACCATCATTGCTAGAAAAACCAGAGTTCTGAAACTGTGTTCTAATTCCAGGCCCAGCATAGCTGATATCACTTGTAACACTTTGTGATGTTTCATTCACATTCTCAGTAAACTGTACTACAGTGGAGAAAAAGAGTAAATCTCCAATATTTTCTCTTTTGTCCAAGAGATAAGCAGTAAATGAAATCTTGATCATATCTTCTTCTGTCAGATTGGATGAGGTATTTGAGTTTTGGACGGTCCCGAGATCGATAATCAATGACTGCACTTGATTGAGGGAATCGTTAAGAAGGCTTGATGCTACGTTGTCTCCTAAAGTCACTGTCACATTCTCATTTGCAGCTAGACTAAACTCCCAGGGGATCAGAATGACTACACTTGTGTTGTAGAGAGTGATGTTGCTAGCGAGACTAAGATTAAGAGACACGTCCACTGGGTCTGTGAGGAGAACAGATTCCGTCCCTGGTTTGTCCACTCCGCTCTGTGCCTCTAGGAGGAGAGACATGGATGGTACCGGTGATGATGGAGAATTCACTGTCTCCAGTACATCTGCCTTGATGGCATTCAATGATACAAGGAGGATGACGATGAATATTGATGAGAAAGGATCCAGAATTCTCCACCTAGCTTTCTGAGGGTTTTCCTGAAGATGTTTTGCCATGGTTGGAAGCAATGTATAGCTGGAGGCTGTGTCAAAATCACAGTTTCAAATCATTCACGTCTGTATACAAGGGTCCTTTCTATACCGTCTGTGTATCATGTTTCACCTGCAACAGACAATAATTAGAAAAGTTTTATCATTATTATTATTGGTATATTATTATCTCATATTAGATCATATAATATTATATTATAAAAACTATATTATATTATATTGTATTATTATTAATAAACACTTAGACACATCGTTGATATATCACCCCAGAAAAACGCTATATGTAAACACAGAACATTATTATTATTATCATTAATATTATTATATTTTTATCATTATATATCTTTTATTATTATCATTGTTATTATTTTATCTCTACATGGTTTATGACTACTTCAGATCAAAAGACAAAATGATTAGATAGAATTTCAGTTTCAATTTAAAAAAAAATTTGCTTAGACATTGCTTGTAATGTACGTATCGAATATTACATACGCTCATACAACTACATATACCTTAATTGACATATATATTACATGTGTAACCATGATAACCACTGGTATAAGATATAGAACAAGTGAACTCAATAAGGCAAAAGGGAATTATAGGCCTCAATATGAAATATTTTTGTGCTTCTTCCTTTGCACAGTCAATAAAAATAAACAAACAAATTAAGACATGCAGCAGTATACACACTAATAAAATAATACTCAGATAGAAAAAAGAATTGCATGACAAGATCAATTTAAATAAAAGTATGAGGTATTGCGCCATATAGTCTTAATCATTCATGGTAAACCTTCTTTAATTGATAATTGCCATATAAATAAAACTGGTTATTCATTCTTATCAATATCTGGCCTGTGACTTTATATGAAGTACAAAATGACAGTGCACTGAACATTTTCTCTCAAATTTTAAGTAGTTTTCACACATTCATTAACTTTTTGTTATAACAGTAAAATTACTTTTCTCATTTGCATGCAAATTAAACAGTCTATCATCATGTGGCAAGCGGTACCAGAATATCTGTAATAAATTATATTCCACCCGTTTTCATACTATAGTCAGTGAACAATATTTTGGCATTGGGACCCTCTCCACGCCACGGCCATATATTTATTTCACGTTTTATTCGTTCCCTATTATCAGCTACAGCAAATGCTGTGTGTGTATACTGTATACAAAGCAATCAATTACCGAGCTCACGCACCCCACAGGCTCACTCGCGAACTCACGGGATGTCAATAGTCATAGGAACACTAACAACAGGTGTATACAAATTCACGCCACGATATGATCAAAATACATCCAAATTTATACATCTTACCTCTTGTGAACTTGTAAATGCTTCAGGAAATCCGTTCAAAATAAATCAATGATTCGTAAATAATGCTCAAAAGTAACATTACCTATTTGAATCGTCAGATATTCAACTGTAAATACCCGCTTTAAAGAGCTCTAAAGATTCACGTATCCCTAGAAACACCAAGCTTCGCCATGTGAATGACGTCAAATTTAAGGGTGCTGATTGGTCAATTCACGGTAAGAAGAGGAATCTACAGTGAACATTTTTGCGAGCTGGAATTTGTACGTTTATCAAATCGAACCATTCTCAAGATACTGAACGAAAAAGGTAATGATTATAGTACATGTATATAAATTATAGATATTAATGTAATACTGTGTATTATATTTTGTTGAAACATTAATGGTTAACGTAAGATATTACACCAAAAATCGCTGCAAGCAGAAGTTTGACGATCTTATCAACCACGGTAAGCAAGACAGAATCCACGGGAGAGAAGCCCGTTGGACCTTTGCCAACTACTCGCCAGATCGACCTAGTTGCTGCACAGGGACGACATGGCTTTGTCAACACATTTTTGACATAGACCTGTATTATCGTGATACACAGTTGCCTTCATTCCTAAATTTCATGGGGTTAAAATAATGAGGGACAAGCTTAGTGTCTAACCTGCCATTTTTAGCCCAATTAGGAAAGACAATTGCGATTGATGCTCATTCCGAATTAAAAAAAATAAAACAAATACTGGGGCCGTATTCTGAACTCTGTGTTATCTCTAATATTGTTGTATCTTTGAACTTAAGATAAAGTTGGTATTCTGAACATTGTTGTAACTTTTGTTGTATCTTTTGTTGTATCTTTTCTCTCATCTCTTTGGCCGCGCCTGCGCTCAAACTTTTGTGCGCTTGTAATTGTGCGTATTATTAATAAAATGGTGCTTAATCCTCATTTGCATATGAGCACGAGAGATAATATGACAAGATAATTGGTATTCTGAAAATTGTTGTATCTTTTATCTTATCTTATCTTGCATGGTATTTACAACAATATTTACAACAGGTAGGGGGTTGTTGTATCTTTCGTGGTGATATAATGGCGGCAATCTTCTTTGCCCAAAACCAATTTCGTGCCACTAGACGAGTTATAAGAAGATTGTGTGTTGACCGGAGACATCACAGATGAGGACTTTCTAAGAAATAACATGCTAGGATATGACCATTTTAATGCTCTCATCTCTGTGATGTTTCTTAACCATAAGTGAAAGCGTGACTTGTCTTCGCAGATCCACATGCCACAGCGCATATGATGACGCGCGTAATAAGCGCTCAATTAACTAATTACGCCCATGATTATATGCGCTGGGCGCATCTTCAGATATATGGCATAAAGTATTCCTATTGGTTGACCTACTTTTCATGCTTATATAAAATAGATCTTGATTTGTAGGGTCTATACGAATGGGCGTGTCAAAGATAAGATAGAGGCGGTCCTTCAAGAGATAACACAGGGATAAAATGATTTTCAGAATACCAACTTACAACAATATTAGCGCTGTGTTATCTCTGGAAGATACAACAAAAGATAACACAAAACTTACAACAATGTTCAGAATACCGCCCCTGGACTCTGGTCTTATCTGGAGCATTTAATATTTGGATGTCTAAAAACTCTTAAATTTTAAAATCTAGTCTATCTACATAATCATGATGAAAATTACTGAGTTCTACCATCATACAATTTTTTCTTCATTTGGCTTAAGTTAACTAGACTCTAACAAGTTAATTAAAGCCTGAAGAATGGCATGATAATTAACCCAGCAGAGTGAATATTTCTTTTTGAGAGTGAAATGTTTTATTTCATTTTTTGTTTTTGCCTTTGTAATGCAATATTTTTTTCTCCAAGAATTAGTCTACACATCTAATAAAAAGTTGAGTCTAGATCAAGAATCTATACTAGTTTACTATCTATCTACATGTAGTGGTCTTTTTGCTTTAAACTGTCCATTTTTTCCCCTTTCAATGTTAGAGTATATCCACTTAGACCTAACAATGTCAACTTGTAAAGATTATAAAAAGTCTATATCTGATAAAACATAAACAGATATGACAAATTCATCCGAAAATTTACGAGGAAGACAAATGAGAAAATCAATCAATTGAAATGAAACAGATGGCACTAGCAAATGAAAATAATCAGCTGTTTTACTGTGGGCACTCTTCAGGAGAATAAAAGGCAAATTTTACAAGTTCTTCTGTATGTTCTGCTTCCAAACTAGGAAACTGAAGATCACTAAAAATGTCTTGTGTGGAGATTGCTTCCATCATCCCTACCTCCACATGGAGACTGGATGCCTTGGAGGTCAGTCTAGCGGTCATCTTTGGGGTCATCATAGGGGTTATTCTAGCCATCATCATCTCAAGATGCTTCGTCAAAGAACTTGCCAAGGACAGGGTATGTAGGCTTTTGGTTTCTTTCATGATTAAGAGAGAGTTATTTCTATGTAAAGTTTTAATTTGTATTTGTTTGTAATACTTAATGTATTTTAACTGTTGAAGGATGGGAAGGGGGCAATAAAGTTGTAGCCTTTGATTAGCTGTATCTATGAAATGTGCATCAATGAAGGAAAGAACAATGCATTGTTATCTACAGTGTAGGTCAGAACAAGGAATCAGATAAAATAAAATAAAAATATGACCCAAAATTCTAATTTCATAATTTTCATTGTAAAATATTGATATGGATGTGAAAAGTCATGTATTAAAATATAGGACTAAGGAAAACTGGATTGTTTTAAAGTTTTTATCTTTCCTTTTTTCACCTTCAGATTCACAAGCATCAAGATGACACTGTTGTGAAGAATGCTGCGTATGAAGTTGAAGTTGCAGGCTATGCTGACATGGTAAGGAAGACATTTAAAACTTAAGTGTGAATTAATCAGCATATTATATTTTAAAGAAGAACACTGTCACTTTCTCAAAGTATTGTGAATTTTGTCTAAGTATATTATTGAATATGGAAAAAGATTTAGACATGAAATATAAAATGTATCACAGTGTGTCTATTATATGCTTTGTTATTCGCAGTGATGTACAACAAGAGTGTCTTTCATGCAAATCTAAAAGAAAAGTTTTTATCAATGAAAAAAGTTTCGAAACATTTGATTGTGTACTGTTTCATTTGTTTCATGCAAAATACATGTGAGATATAACCGTCTTATTTCCTCCATATCAATTCTATCAATACAGACATACAGGAAAACTAAAACGTTGACAGTCAATGAGAAGTCCTCCCGTCAGATGCCAATCAAACAAGATGATGGATATGATGAGGAAGATGGAAAGTATCGGAGGAAGAAGAGGAGGAATGAATCAGACGAATCAGATGATGGTGATGGTGAAGGAGAGGATGACGAGGAGCTGATGAAGGAGATGTTAGCCTCAGGCATCGTTATTGCACTTACAATGCCATCAAGGTAATAGCGCTGAGATTGCTTTGGTTTCAATAAGTCATGATTTTGGAGATGGATGTGAATGCTGATGACCAGTAAATAATTGAGCTTAGAGAAATTCTGACCTGGAAATATTAAAAAGTACTCAGTCATAGAAATGTAATATTTCTTTTTTGAATGTCCAAAAAAGCTCTTTGGAAACAAGAAAGTTACATTAAAGATGAAATGAATGGTGTGTATCTATGAAACTAGGTTGAATAGGCTAATGTTTGTTACTGAATGCTATAATAAATCATTAATTCATAGAGCGAAAACATAGGCTGTGTGTTTGGCACGTGTTGTTGTACATGTAGTTTTTTTTTTTTTTTAATGGTTTATGATTGTTTGTTGGTTTATGCTTTTTTGTTGTTTTACGTTTGTTTGTTGGTTTTTGTACAATGTCTGTATTATATATCCAATATCCAATAAGTGAATGTCTCCATATTTCTCCTGACAGTGAGAAGACCATGGTAGAGCTTAGTCTTCAAGACTTTCAAGCAACAAAGTCCATGGAGAGGGAACTGCTAGAGGAAAGAGAATCGGTATGTCACTTATCTATCTTCAGTCAAACATGGAATATTATACTTTGCATTCTTTACTATTAAAGCACAAGGTGTGTATGGATGTTTTTGATTTATTTTTGTTGCTTGTATTGAATGCAAGGGTTTATAGTTATAGGGGGATACAGGGAAATAGAGGTCCTAGGAGTTGATTTGTTGTGAATAGAACAGTGTAGAATTATGATTGAATCCTCTTGTCATATTCAATAGATCAAGTCATTGGTTGATCTTATTCCATTGACTACTCAATGATGTCACTTCTATAGATTTCATGTTAGGACCACTCAATTCAAGTAGGCACTTGTTTAAGAATAGTTAAGAAAAGAAAAATGGGTGTTCTTTCTTCAATATTATTTCAAAATGTGCTGTTCGCATCCTTTTTTGTAAAATTCCCTTTTACTTTCTAGGTGTTTGTACATATTCTTCAAATCCTGCTTGGAAGGTTTGTGACTGCTGAGAGGATGGATGAAAAGTTTGCTGCAGACTTCATAGAAAGAACCTCACAGGAGCTGAGTGATGCTAAAGAATCACTTGAAGCAACTCAGTTAATGGTAGAGCAAGATTTGAAGAATAGATCAGATCTGATGAAGGATCCTCTATCCCTGGAAGAAGCTCTTGAGAATTCAAGATTGGATTACATTAGAAAGATGGTAAGTCCACTGTGTTTTATTGTACAACATGCTCTCATATTAATACATATTATTATGAAGGAAATGTGTACATAAGAATGCAGTATAAATTTTAATATATTTTTATCATTATAATGGTCCATCATTCTGTAAAACATGACAATGTACAATGTATTGATTATTTGATTATTTCGCATCACTAAGAGAATCCATGGAATATGTGCTGCATATGAAGTATGCTGTCACAAATTGCAAATAAATGTATGAAACCATGTTTCATTCTACATTATTCTTTTATCGTCTTTTTTATTGCAGGATGGTTTAGTCCAAGATGCTCAGATCAGAGTGAAGGATAAGCTAAGCAGGGAGGCTGGGGTCTCATCTGAAGAGGTAGCTTATTGACTATTTTATTGCTTCATTTTCTCTCTCTCTCTCTCTCTCTCTCTCTCTCTCCGTCAGTCTATGTGTGTTCAGCTCTCTCACTCTCACTAATTATGTTGGTTTATGTATCTAAGAAGACCACCAGTGCCTTTAGCATTTTGCAATACTAGTATGGGAATGGCACTTTATGACTTTCATCATTTTTTTAAAATATTCTTTTTAAAGGTATTGCACCAAATTTTAATAAATTGTAACATAAAAATAGTATTTGATTGCTCTGGAAATACACATTTCCCATTTTAACAATAAACAATTAACACTCTCTTCATATATAGGTGGAAGCTATCATGAAGAAGCTGTTAGAAAATATGGCTGCCTCAGAGAGGATGATTGGTCAGGAGCAGAATAGACAGGCTACGGTAAGAATTTCAGCTTTCAGATAATGTGTGTGTAACCTTTGACCTCTGACAGGTTTGTCAGAAACGAAATAAGACAAGAGGTGGTAAGATCATATGAAATCAGTCACGTATCTTCAACCTTTGACCTTGAAGGCACATATTCTGGAAGAAATAAATGTGACACAAATATTGTGGTTGACATGAGTCCAGTCTTCCACTCATCCCTAAAACATACAGATGAAAAGTTTGAGAATAAGAATAATACATGTGACTATTAATGACCAATCAGAAGTCGATTTCTAGGGATTTAGCCACAGATGTATGTTCCATACAAGTTTACAATCCATTGCTCACTGAATGTTACATTGACCAATGATGACATGATGAGTTCAACTAAATGTTATGATGTCCTTTGTCTTTAACTGGTGATCCTACTTTCTTTCTAACTCTAGATATTAAATGAGAGACTGTCTAAACGCCAAGCACTGTCTGAACAGTATGCTCAGGTTACAACAAGAGAGAGCAAGGGCAACCAAGCGAGGGCTAAGAGCTTGAATGAAGTCGCTAAATACTTGGCTGAAGAGAGAGAACTCAACCAATCTCAAGCTAAAAGGTAAATAAGATAGATGATCAGATAGCAGTAATTTGTATTTCATCTTTGACTGATGAGTTGGAGTGATTAGGTTTGGTGGTTGTTTAATTTTGAGATATATTTAAGTGCTTAATGGTAAACAAAGAGGACTGAACTTAATGTTTTACATATAAGTATCTGCTCAAGCTTGCTTATAGGGGAAATATGTTTTGATGAATATAAAGTTTGAATTAAGCTAAACACTGGAAAGAAATAAGGATTTGCAGTTTTGAAGGCTAGAAGACCTCAACTTGAAATTAGTGGAATATATGGATGAGAATGTTTTTGCAAGAAAAGTAAGAGATATTGCACAATTGATACATTTCTTTATTCTTCTGATACAACTTCAATTGATCTTCCATTTCTATGAAATAGTATACATAAACTCTTCTCACAAAAAATGTAATTTTATTTTGTTCCTGTCATTTAATTTTGCCATATTTTTCTTCACAGCATTATTAAACAATACCAGGCTGATGTAGAAAAGATTCAGGAAAATCACAAAGCAGGTAAGAAGCTTGTGACAAAAAAAAAATCATATATTTGTTGATTTTTGTCATGTTTTTAGTCACATATATGTCTAGTATCACAAATCAAGCCATGAAATGTATAAAAAGTAATTCTATTTCTAAACTGAAAAGTGGAAATCAGCAATACATGATGAAAAAAGTGTCATCCAATATGTATTCAATTATTTTAGAGAAGGTTAAAAGGTATTTAATTAAGCAAATCACCAGTCTGCCATCTATTCATGTATTTGGGTGGAATTAAATGATACAAACATTCACATCAAGCAAGCAAACTCATATGGTGTGTTCTTGCCTACTGTGAATTGTGATTTGATCAAACAATTTGTAAAGTAGAGATCTTATTTGTTTGTTTGATTTATTTTCTCTATAGCTGTATCAAAACAAAGTCAAGAGCTAGCTGAGAAGCTGCAGCAGCACCGGGAGAAGAAATTGAGAGCTTTAGAAAAGAAGCAGGAAGAGAAGAGAGAGAAACTAGCATCCAAGGCTCCACAAGTTGTCAATCCAACAGACTTTGTAGAGGTATATACAGCCAGGGAAACGCACAAGAGGGGGTGGGGATGGTGAGGGGGTATGGTTGATAGAGGGATGGGTGCTCTTCAGAAGAAACAGGAGCTAGCTGTCAAAACAGTGCAGCTTGTCAATCCAACAGACTTTGTAGAGGTATATACAGCAAGGGCAACGCACAAGATGGGATGGGGGTGGTGAGGGGGTATGGTTGATAGAGGGAAGGGTGCTCTTCAGAAGAAACAGGAGCTAGCTGTCAAAACAGTGCAGCTTGTCAATCCAACAGACTTTGTAGAGGTATATACAGCAAGGGCAATGCACAAGAGGGGGTGGGGTGGTGAGGGGGTATGGTTGATAGAGGGAAGGGTGCTCTTCAGAAGAAACAGGAGCTAGCTGTCAAAACAGTGCAGCTTGTCAATCCAACAGACTTTGTAGAGGTATATAAAGCCAGGGCAACACACAAGAGGGGATGGGGGTGGTGAGGGGGTATGGTTGATAGAGGGAAGGATGCTCTTCAGAAGAAACAGGAGCTAGCTGTCAAAACAGTGCAGCTTGTCAATCCAACAGACTTTGTACAGGTATATACAGCCAGGGCAATGCACAGGAGGGGATGGGGTGGTGAGGGGTAATGGTTGATAGAGGGAAGGGTGCTCTATCTTCAGAAGAAACAGGAGCTAGCTGTCAAAACAGTGCAGCTTGTCAATCCAACAGACTTTGTAGAGGTATATACAGCAAGGGCAACGCACAAGAGGGGTGGGGATGGTGAGGGGTATAGTTGATAGAGGGAAGGGTGCTCTTCAGAAGAAACAGGAGCTAGCTGTCAAAACAGTGCAGCAACCCAACATACTGTTTATAGGTATGTGCATAGCAAGGGAAGGAAGAGGAGGGTATAGTTGAGAAATGGAAGGTTGCTGTGGATTGGAAGAACTGAAGGAGACACTTTCTGCTAAATCTTGAATGAACCACTTCCTATTAGTTGATAATTACCTGTCAAGCAGTAACTTAGTTCAAGATATGTGCAAGAAGATTGGAATTGTATTCATTTTTCTTGAAAAGAAATTCTCTATATAGATCATCTGTATGATGTTCTGTCAAACTACAAAGTGACAATTATATGTGTACTCTTCAATAAAATTTGGCAAATAAAAGTACAAGCTTTCAAGTCTGGTTCTTCTCTCTCTCTTCACTGTGATTCATTACTCAGATATATTTCATTCTTACTTAACTTACCAGGCTCATCATGACCTTCTGGAGCAGCAGCGGAATGAGAAGAATGATTTGATAGATGAGCTTGACTACCATGAAGCGGAAGAACTGAGTCTACTCCGAAAGGTATGCTGGTTCTCTATGGAATTGAGGATGATCTTTGAATTTTCTGATTTGTATCATAAATTGCATTTGACTCTGAATATGGTTATCTTTGCCTTACAATGTCATCATGTGTCATCATAATTGAACTGTTAGTAGGTTATCTGTTTGCACTAGACATTTCTTATATTGACTTTACTGTTAACTTTGCAAAAATACTTTAACCCTAAGTTAACTGGGGGTCAATTTGACCCCCGTAGTAATTTAGCGACGACTCCGGAACCGCGGCAGATACAAATTTTTCCTTTCATGACTTTTTTCTTTAGAGTCTTACGCATCTTTTAAAACAATTTTTTTCAAAATCAGACGTATAGTTACAAAGTCACGTGACCTTTTGTCTTTGCATGTCAGCCCGAAAATCGCTCGTTTTTGTGATTTGTGTACAAAACATGGAAATATCATTTTTCCTTAAAAAGGGATAAAACATTGGTTATTTGGTCTTGTTCAAAGTTTAGGTGTTTGCTTTGGGGTCAAAATGGATGAATTGTAGTTAGGAATGATATAAAACAACAAAAACAATAAAATACATGAGTTAAAAAAACAATGAAATACATAAGAAATTATCAAAACAAGAGATAACATAAGGAATAACCTGGCTCTTTCAATTTTTTTGTCGTATTATTATTCCAAATGGTCTAACGAATATATGTAGTGAAAAAGAATGCTTAAATATGAATAATATATGATTTATGGGTAAAAATATGAATGTTATGACCTAATTTGCATAAATATCAAAATGAGTGAATTTTTCAAAAAATTGAAATTACCATAGTATTCTATACACTTCACTTGACATGCATGCACATTTTCGCGGCGATCGGCCTCTTAGGGGGTCAAATTGACCCCCTCAGTAAAAACCTGGTCTGAAATAGCCCAGTTAGAATAGGGTTAAGCGGTTGACTGCTTTATACCGTTTTAAGTTCCTCTGAAGCTTTATTTTCAAGTTTAAATCAATGAGCAAGGAATACCATCTAAATCTGTGAACAAAGTCTTACAAAAAATGTTGTGTAAAGTTGTAGATTTACAATGTCAAGTTCCTTTTGCTCATGATGGTTTTTATGCTGCCTTCACAGACCCTAGAGGAGGAGAGAGGGAAGGAGATAGCAGAGAAAGACAAGTCTGTGTTTGAAGAGCTGGCAGAGAAGGCTCAGCTGAATGAGAAGGAAGCTAATCGTATTGTCAAGAAGCATCAAGCTAATGTGACTGCTTATGAAGGTATTTCTATCCAGGCGGTTATTCTGTGGATCTCTCCTTTTCTTTAACTGTCATGATCCAGTGTCTTCTTTCACATGTGACATGCACACTGCACAATGAAGGAATTCTGGTGGGATAAAGTTGCTTACAACAATGATTATCCCTTTTTGTGTATCTGCAGCTTGGTATGGCTGGACAGTGCTCTCTCTATTCGTACCTTATCACACAATGCACGTGTTCTGTGAACTCCATTAAAGGATATTTTGGTTGTCCATTGTGCTTTGGACACACACTTGATTCTCCTTGGTCCATAAGCATTGTTTTTTACTGTCCTTAGCTAACCTCCTGAATGAGTGTCAATGAGAAAAATGCCCCATGCACCTTAATACCACGTAAATAGAGATTAATTGCCAGACCTTATAAAGAGAAAGATTTATCTTTTATTCATCTTATGAATAGGGATTGTGAGGGTAAGTCATGATGGGTATACAAGACATGACAACATTGTGATAATTTGAAGCCTATTATTCACTTTCTACTTGCACATAATCCTAGACCTTCAACTGCATGCTAGTGTGATCAAGTATAGAACATAAAAGGAGACCAAGCTTCCAAATCAAGATAGTGTGGAGAGGATGCGGGATGAAATATTATCCTGATATGTACAAAGATATAGCTTACAGTCAACTCCTGTTAATATGACTACCGGTACCTCTAAATCCATGAAGTACCGATTTCAAATTGTGTACTTGAAATACATTTTCCTCTTTGCAAGCCTCAAAGTGTTATGTATTTTTATTTATCCCCCTCATGTGAAGCAATTCAGTCTCTCTAACAATCACTGATCATTCCTTCCTTTACAGAGCAACTTGATCAGGAGAAGAAACGTCAGAACATGCTGCTACAGGAGAAGATTGAATTACGCAAAGCATCATGGGAAGAGGAACAGAAACGAGCCGCGGCTGAACAGCAGCAGTTAGCTGAACAGCAAGAAAGAACCATTACAAAGCTGATTGATACACAGTCAACTTTAGATGAAGAGTAAGTAAATATTGATTTTATTTAAAAAAATAATTGTAATGCCAACATTGGTGTCATGTTGTAGAGAACTATTGCATTGGATCATCTAGTCAAGATTCAAATTTCAGCTGTGTCACATTTTTGTTGAGACAATAATCTTCATTTCCCATCCCGTGTCCTGCGTATTGCTACGTTGTTCTTTCTCAGCATAAATGTGATGAGAGCAGAGGTTGTAAAATATTGCCCAGGGGCACATATTATTGCATGTAACTTTGTGAAGTGATTTCTGTATTAAGAAATTAGCCATAGGAATAATATTTTTAAAGTTGAAATAAGTTCAGTTATTTTTTAAGCTAATGTCAATGGGATAATTATGTCTAGTAATGACAAATGAATATCATATACTTTCCTACATCTATCTGTGAGCTTATAGATAATACAGAGTTATAAAAAAAATGATATACCGTAATTAACGGTGTATAAACCGCCCTCGTGTATTAACCGCACCCCTCTTTTTCGCCCTTTAAAAAAAAAAAAAAAAAAAAAAAAACTTTTTTTTTCGTCCGCTGGAAGAATTTTTTTGTTGTTAAAATTGTTGATTTCACCGGCTTTTACGACACAAAGTAAGCCGACGAAAAGAAAGAAATGAATGAAGAAAATGATTGCCGACACCACCATGTCAGCATTTGAGGAACAACATAAGAGACAGATCGAGGGAGATCGAGAGAGAGGGGACAAAAGGCATGCCGACGGAAAGCAAGAAATGAATGAAGAAAATAATTGCCGATACCACCAGCGTTTGAGAAAAAAAGGAGACATCGCGGGAGAGAAGCGAAAACAATCGCTGATATTTAATAATTAGGCTTTTAATTTTATAACAAAAAATAAGCCGACGGAAAGAAAATAAAATATGAAAACTGAAAGTAAGATTCAAAGTTATCACTGATACAAATTAGTAAGGCACATCGCGCCAGGAAACAAAGATATCTTGTGATAAACAAAATCACAATCTAAAAGCAGTAACGATCATAGCATGCGCCAGCCCAACAAGAATTTTATTCGGCCGTGAAATAGCCTGCTATTGTATTAGCTTGATCAATCGAGCGGCGGCGGAGGCCGGTGGACGGCCATATTGTTTTTATTGTTATTGGGAGATTAACTCAATTAACACAAAAGGTTGGTGAGTCTTAGCAATGTTTAACATGAAACAATGAGATCTCTGACAAAACATAGGGATCCTTTTGACTGGGATAGCGTCAGTCTATGTCTAGTACACGTTGTCTCTTTTGTCCTTCTCTCCAGTTGGTTACGGATTAAGAGGAGATCGGACCTGTCTAGGCACGCCCGACGGCTAGGGGTGGCTACGGTGTGCGATGGGCTGCCAAATACTTGCTCTAGATAGCGTGGCTTCTCGGCCAGAATGCCCGTCGTTCCACTGATATTTCTCATTAAATTTAGTTTACTTATTAAATAATAATAATAATAACACCGGTGGAATAAGTAAAACAACATTAGAATAGACGGACTTCACACAATTTGCACTAGATCTAGAGTCTATGACTATGTTACACAAAAATCGTAAGAATGACCTAGGCTCACATCAATACGAATCATTGAATTAATAATAGTATTTAAAAATTATACAACATAATCCCCCTTTTCGAGAAGTCTCTGAATAAAATGTTAATTATAAATCATCAAATCTATCTCTTTCAATTAAAAAAACAACATTTGCTGCCCCTTTATTTTTTAAGAAAGAAGGTTGATTCATGATTATAATTTTATTCAATTATTGAAACAGCTCTGAAGACGAGACTAGGAAAAAGAAGTTACCGGTATCTTCATCATCATTCTTCCTTCCATCTCTCCCTTTTTTTCAATTCTATTTATTCATATTCCGAATATTTTTTAAACCTATTTTCCCCCTCAAATCTTGCCTTTACAATTTGATCTTCTTTCTTTAAAAAGTACAGAATTATTTACTTAATGTAGTTTTCGCATGTTTTCTTTTCTTTCTTAAGTTTCTTTTATATTGTCTCTCGATCCCTCCCCAAAATTCATTCACCTCTCATATTTCTTTCACCATCATGTCGCAGAAATTTAGAATACAAAAACATTCCCTATCAAAGATTAATGCATGCCAGACAGCTGGCGCCCAGCTGGTACACCGCGGTTTCTTTGAACAGGGTTCAAAGGTTCAAAGGTTCAACATGGGCTATTGTCTGTCCGCGTATCACTCAGCACATTCCAAAATATATGCAAATCTTGGTTAAGCGTATAGCATGTGCCTTACATGTGATCGTTGTTTTTAATTGACAGACAAACAGACCAATCATAATAGAGCATGTTGGATGGGCACTCTGACAGGGACATGAGTATTTTGAGGATGCCTACATGTAGCTAGCCTTATGCTTCATCTTTTTAGGGAGTGGTCTAGATTAAGGATGATAATTTATGCTGACCTGGGACTCATTTCTGGACCGCAGACAACATGATAAACAAAATGTAGCAATGTGCCCTCTATTCAGGACAAGGTCAGTGGGTCACACTGTGATCATAGGAATTACATGAAAAGTTATCAGATACAAGATTATAATATAACATTGACATTAGATATATTTTTTCTGATGTCAGAACTTCCGATGGATGATTTGAAAAGCGTTGAAAATGAGTGTCACTTTCAGGACGATGGTATCTAACTAAGCCAAGAGCTTCAGGATATTTGTCGCATATCATTTTGGGGACATCCCCCAATCCTCTCCTAAGCGCGAGCACTCTCGGTGACACAATTTGACCGCTGCTGAACGCGGAGATTGTAACATACCTAGAGTTTGCAGCATGATGCATGTCTGTAACGGTGTATAAACCGCACCCCGACTTTTGATGTTTGCCGGCGGTAAAAAAAGTGCGGTTAATACACCGTTAATTACGGTAGCTTCCAGTATACAGTGTTGTAATAAGAATACATTTGAATCTTTTATTCCAGGTCTAAGAGACAGATTATGCTTCAACATGAGCAGAATGTATCAGCTCTCAATAACCATCTACAGATGACCAAACTCAAACAACAAAAGCTGTAAGTACATCAATAGCTAGAAGGTTATAAAAGTTCCCTAAAGTAGCAGATATACTAGTGAAGTAGTTAAATCCATTGCTCATTCCAAGGCATGGTATTGTGAATATTCCGATGAAGTTTACTGAAAAGTATGTCCTGTTTAAAGTATATATCTTTGGTTTGAATCCATGGATAGATAAGTAAAATCTGTAGTAAACAGCCTCTATGTTATTCTAGGAAATAGTAGTAAGCACTCTGTGCCTCATATGTACAATTTATGATAAAATATTATAATATAACTCCTCTATTTTGTAGTGAAATATTTACTAAGTAATTTAAGTAATATTGTATAATTTGATTTCTTGGAAAAGACAAAAGTGCTCAAGTAGTTTTAGATTTTTTGTTTTTTTTATTATTTTTTTTTTACATGGTGCTTTGTTTACAAGAGAGCTGTAGATGAAATAACACTCTTGGGTTTTCCTATCTGTCATATCATTGCAGGCTTGAAGCAAAGCTGGCCAAGAGAAGAGCTCACTATGAAGCCATAAAGGCAGAGCATTCACAAGAGAGGCTAGCAAGAGGAGAGGATGAAGAAGAAGAGAGTGAACTCACTACAAAACAGGTAATAATCATAAGCAACTGAGGGAAGCAACTGAGGGAGGAGGATTGGAAAACAGACATTCTCATTGGTCATTGGTAAAAGTAGTAGTTAAGTGACATGGGTTATAATGTCCTTTGGCAAGAAATCAATCTACATTTGCCACACTCAACCCAGGCATAGTAAGTGGGTACCTGGTAGGGTTCATTCCTTGAATGCACTGAGCGCTACGGTTGCCAAAGCCAAAGCCAGGGTACTAATATCCCAAGTCCTTTGGAAGCGCATAGAGGTGTTATATCATAATTTGATTTGCACTATACAAGAAGGGCATATTGTTATTATTATTAATGTGTGCTCTTATAACACATCCTATACTACTTGTGTAATACAGAGAAGTGTGTTGTTGTATCATAAACAATTTTCCTAAAAATGAATAAAACCGTGTTAGAGATGACTTAAAGTGATTGTATGTCATAACTTTTAATCGTTTGAATTATGTCAACTCTATCCCCAGCATGTCATCTAAGTTTGTTTTTAATCAACCAATCAATTAATCAGTTAGCCAACCAATGATTCGATTGATCACTCAATGAATCCTTCATTTATATTCCATCAGACTGAGGAGCTAGCAGCTGAAGAACAAGCCATGAGAGAGGAGCAGCAGGCAGCCATCTTAGCTCTCAGAAAACAGCTCGCCCACGAGACAGAGGAGGTGTTGAAGGAGCAGGATGCTAAGATGGGTATCCTGATTGGTAAGCTCCAGGCGGGACAAGCCAGGAGACAAGGAGTCATCAAGAAGTTGGATAGAGCTGTCAAAGATCTCCAGGTAAATATCTCTTGGTTTTTATGTTGTTCTTGCAGTCGTTTATTGTACCTAACTGCTAAGAAAGCACATTTATGCCTGTAGATATATGTTAGCACCTATGATGTGAAGTCTTATCTAAAAGACTTAGTAATTGAGGATTGATTCCTTACAAAAGAACGCTGTTGCATTCACTTGGATTAGAACCCAGGAACTTGTGGTGACCTGTGACTTTTTGTCATAGTCATATTGGTTGCATCCCTAACCCGAACTACCCGTTCTCTTCCACAGGATCAACTTGTTGATACCATCGCTGACAGTAACATGGTGTCAGAACGGAAGACAGAGCGCATCATGGCGGCTCACATGCAGGAGATTGAAGAGATTGAAGAGAAGCTTCGACAGGGTGCACCAGGAGGACCAGCTTCAACATAAGATGGAGACTATTAAACTCATGAGAGAAAAGTAAGCAGTCATTATAATACTATGCTTGTACAGGGCATATCACTGACAAAGAGTGTGGACAAGTATAACAAGTATCGACTCTGGATCTGATCCGAATCATGTCTATATGATAAAGTGGCATTGAAGGTCTGTTCACAGATGTAAGTAATCACATCTGGGCCCTAGCATGAAAAATTAGGATTCATTGTATCTCCCACAATAAATTGTATCTCCTTCAGTCAATCATAGCTGTACAATAATTAGTGACTTACATTCAGTTGTAAGTTACCGATATGCATAATTGATTGCAGCAAGATTGAAGATACAGTAGATGTTTACGATTGATTCCAAAATCTCAATTCCACCCACAGATATATAAATGTATTCATTCATTCAAAGCCAAAGTATTTTATTGAATTTAGTTCAATTTACATGTTTCAGCAAACAAAATCAATTGATATTGATCAATTTTGCAAGACAACCCATTGTTAAAGATAGCATATCATTGCAAAATGTAATATCTGTCTTGTTTTGTTTTTATTCTAGGACTCTTGCTGAGGAGCTTAAGAAAGAAGCCAAGCCTTCAAATGACCGTCGCAAGGAGTCTAGTTCGTAAGTATTACAGTCATTATGTGTTGCCTATTTGAAAATTCCATATTATAATTTTTCTGAAAGTATACCATTTTTAGAAATACTTGAAAATATCTTATTGCATCAGGAATAGACTCCCATTCATTTTATGCAAATTATGAAGAAAGACATGATGAAAGTGAATATAATCATAACTATGTCTTGCTTTAAATACAATATCATTCATTTGATAATGATTGTTCTCTAACATAGATTACCATGTATTTATGCATTGTTTTTGTTTTTTGATGGTGCTGGGTTCTATCCTAATGCTTCTGTTTTCTTTATTTTGGCACCAATGCACACTCATGTCATGTGACCTAACCACACCAATCACCTGATCCCTCCCTATATCACCTGACCATGTGAACCCATGCTATTAAATGATTAATCCAGCCATCAAACATCAGCGTAAGTCTTGCACCCATTACTACCATGCACATCCTTGCATTTTTATCAGGGCAAGTCCAAGCTATTTTGTCCCATATGTTACTGACCACATCTCAGATTTTAGAATATCTGATCATTGAATTAACTTAATAGCCCTATTAGAATTTAGATCAGACCAAATTTGAAGTGAAATGACACAAATAATGTCAGTGTATGTTCAGAACGCCACAATACTTGGTAACATATGGGGCACCAAAATACCTTGGACTTGCTGATTATTATAACTTTCCTCCTTGAATTCATATTTGCTTTTCGAGTGATAATATCTTATGCTGCCAATTCACATTCTGCAATCTGCATAGATAATTATAAACTGATATTGTATTATCACTGCTTTTATGAATTATAACAATGTTTTTTTAAATATTTGTAGTAAAACAATTCTCAAAGTTCATACATATCATCAAACCATGCAGCCAATGTAATGCTCTCATATGCTGACTGATCAAATCAAAAGGTTTACTAATCATTGCTCTCTTTTGAATTCCCTGAGCAGCTTGTGTTATAAAACAATAATGCTGTGAAGTGATGCTGACAATCTGGCAATAGTTGTAGTATAATATCCAAATATCGTGGCTTCTAAAAACATGGACTTACCAAATCTGCATACGAAACCTACATATGAAAGGAGATTTGAGACTTCTCCTTGATTTACAGCCATACTCAGGGGAATTAGGCAATCACTGTTAAGATCATAAATGTCATGGAGTTAAACAGGTTTTCCAATTGCTTTTTGATCCTATCATGCACGCATTAAAACTGCATAAGAATTCAGAATCTAAAATTATATTTCCATCTTTTGTCATTTTTTTTAGATGAAATATAGAGCAGATGATTCCCTGTTCTCCAGTGTACAAACTTTATGTTATTTTTGCCTTGAATGTCTGGGAATGACACTAACATTTCCAAATCTCAACAGTTTCCTCGCAGTCATATTACACATATATGTCAATCTGTGATTATCTTAATATCATTAACATTATCAATCAACTTTTACATATCCTGTACATTTGCAGTTATATCCAGGAATAACAAAAGCAATATGTTTATACTCTAATCCCACACCTGACACAGTGGAGCTCTGCAGTTGATGACCAAGATCCTTGAGAGCAATCGTCAGAAGCAAGCTTTGAGGCAGCTAGAGCAGGAGATGAAAGTTGAGACTCTGAAGCAGAAGGAAGAACTCAATGACCAGCTTGAAGATGCTCTAGAACAAGAACTAAAGGTGAGTAGTAAGAGGAATAGAAATTCAAATACAACTGTGATCAATCCAGCTTGAGGATTCAATCTGCAAGAAAGGTGAAAAACACAATACTTGGCTGTGTAAACTTGAATGTGTGATCTGTATGCATAGTCAAACTCATATTTTGTACTCTTCCCAATCAGGTTTTTTTTCAGCCTGAAATTTATAATAACATCACTGACCTGACAGTCATTACTTCCTTGACTTTCATTTTCTTTTGCTTCTTTTTGTTCTTTACTGTTTGATTCATCAATTTGCTACCCTGTGTTGATTAGTAACATGTTCTACATGTTTGGTTTGAAAATCATAGGGGAAGAGGAGTATGGGGAGACAGACATTCTCATTGGTCATCGGTAAAAGTAGTAGTTAAGTGACAAATTCTTTCTAATTTAATTTGTACTGTTTCCGTTCTTGGAATTGTAATTAGATGTATGTATACTCTCAATAAACCTGTTTCTATATATTTGTTTTAATCATTTCAGGAGCGTGAGAGAGATTTCCTAGGGCAGCTGGCAGCTCTCAGTCAGCTTGGTAAAGATGAGCTTAACAACATGGTTCAAACAGCTATAGCAGGTATGTTTGTGACAACTGTTCTCCCTCTCCTTCTATTTCCCTCAAATTTTTTAGAGAGAGAGAGAGAGATGAGAGAGAGAGAGAGATGAAGAAGAAGTGAGGGAAGAGATGGAGAGAGACAGTCGATATAATGTGTTGAAAAAAACAGAATAAAAAAAGAAACTAACTCTATTTTTGTTATGCCTTCTCTTCTCATTATGTACATGTATGTTACAAACTAGAATTATCTTTTGTTTACAGATTGGAGTAATCTTTTCCTATATCATAAAAGCCTTTGTATTTCCTATACACAGGCATTTATAGGATGTCCATATGTATGAATGTGTTGTACTAGTCAACGAGCATGACTAGCAGAATATGTTTTGCAAATGCTGTGCAAATTGAAAAAATGTTTGATTCAGAGAAAGGTTATTTGTCCCACTAACTACTTTTTTTCTAATTTAAGAGTTGCTTCATCTGCAATGAAGCAATCAATTTTAATACCTCAATAATCCTTCACAACATTCCCACCTTTTTCTCCTTATTGTTACAGAGGATGGTGGTGATGAAAAAGATGCTAAGAAGCTCAGCAAGGATCTCAACAAACGAATCAAGACAGCCAAGACCAGACCAGACATGGATCCTGAAGAGATGGAGGATGAACAGATGGAAGAGAAACCTAAGAAGAAAAAGAAGAAGAAAGGAAAGAAAGCATCTCCACCCGAAGATTCATATTGAGAATATTGATAAACAATGATGGGAACATGGAGGAAGGCTCAGTGAAGGAGAGAAGCCAAAGAAGAACATAGCAGGCACCCCATTTATGAAGAAGAAAAAAAGGCAAAATAAAGTAATTTTTGAGACATCAATTTTGAAAATGGTGAAAGTCTGGGGAAAGAGTAAAGGTTTATATAAAACATTGCATCCATACTGTAAAAAAAAAAAAAAAAATGCCATTGGTATATCATCTTAGGATATTCATAATAAGCTTGTCATTAAGTGTTGAATTGCCATTATGAATGGCAATGTATTTGCTTCTGAGGAAAACAAACAAACAAACAAATAAAACAACAGCAAAAAGTCCTGCCATGTCTTGCTATTGTAAGCAGTCTTGAATGTGTTTGAGGATTCATTTCTATGAGTGTTTTTCATTAAGTTAGCAAATTATTACAGGCTCCACTATATTTGTATGAAAAGGTGACATTTCTAAAGTAGCCTGTCCCAAAGAAGTGGATTCCATCAACCAAACCAAAGCTTGAAAATTCACCTTGAAAAATATTTATAAATACATGTATAATCACGCACCTTGAATTGTGTAAGTATCGCAATCAGTGAACAACATTGTATGTATGTAATGTGAAGCGCTTTTAGTTGAACTGAAATATAGATATTTTATGTAAAGAAACTTTGAACAATTATTTCTTGTGTGTGTCATTTTGTCTTTCAGATGTAAAAAATGTAATGAAAATGTGTGTACTTCATTGTTCAGTAGTCGTATACTCATATGGTTTTATGTAGATGTTGTATATAAACTGTCCATATTGAACTGGCATTATAAGGTAAGTGATGAAGAAATAGTTTGATGCAAGAATCATGACTGTTCTTTCCAATTCTCAGGATCAATTGCTTGTTTGTGTGATATAGAATTTATTTTAAGTAAATGACAATTTATTGTACATGTATGTGTACACAGAAATACAATGTAATTTCCACGGATGCTTCATAATATCCCATCTTTGCTTAATCAGATGACAATGTTCACTTCTGTGTTCAGAGACTGTATTATTCTCTTAATTTAAAATACTAGTTCCCCACCCCCTTGCAAAATTTGGTGAATGTTTGGAGTTCTAAAAGGCCAGACTACATTTTTGGAAAATGTATATATATATGTATATTTCTAATTGTATGGCTTAACAATGCTAATAGACAGTACATATTTTGTTGACAAATATTTTTAAAATGGTGATAAGGAATTATTTAAAGACATTTCTTTTGTGTATCTGATAATTGTGAAATTATCTACAAATGAACAAAAAATACAAATTTTTATTTTAAATTTTAAACCGGAGAATAACACATGCTGGTATAGTGTTACATGTAGCAGGTGTATGTCAACAGGGATTTATCTATCCATTTTATATTGTATAAACTTATAGTGTAATATGTATAATTATTTTGTGATGTAAAATATGTGTTACTGTAGCATTTGAAATAAATTATTTGCTAATGTATATTCAGAATGTTTTTTTACTTCTTCTTATAATACACTGGACAGAGAAGAGAGACAGGATAACAATAATGAAATATTTTGTAGTAATGATGAGAGACAGAAAGAGACAGAAAGACAGAGAGAAAGAAAGAGAGAGGGAGGGAGAATAAGAGAGAAAAAAGAGAGAGAGGGGGGGGGGTATATAAATACATGTACCTATATGTGATAAAGGGACATACAGTTTAGAATTTGAGAGAGAGAGCTGTTGAAAGCATATAGAAACTAAAAAGAGATATGCAACAGGTGTTTTTTTTTTTAGTAATTAGGAAAGGAGACTCTAATAATCAGTGATGCACATAAAACAAACTAATTATGTGGTCGGTGATGATTCTGATTTAAACTATTTTAGATGCAATTTGAAACCATACTCTATAAGAAATCAACAAGCAAAATGAAGTTTCCTCTCTTCACATGCATTTATGCACTTGATATTTTATTTATAATACAGCACATCAAAATGTATTTTTCTAGACATTTACATTTTATTGACACATCCTTTTATACATCTATATGTACACATAGTACACATGACAATATTTCAAGACATTTACATAGTAAAACCAGGGAGATCTCCCTGGTAAAACAAACGCATTGCTATATTTCATGGTTTTGTTGATTTTACATGTACATCACTTAAAATTCACTAATATAATACAATTATTTCATCATTTTAGAATAAGGCAACACACTCGTAAAGAATATCGTCAATTTACATGTTTTTTCGCCATGTAAGTATTTGCGTAATCTATGATAATTCAAAAGAAAATTGAAATTCATCTCCTTTTAATTTTCATAAAAATCTACAAAGATAAAAACTGCAATGTAATACAGTGTTGGATCAATCAAAATACGGAATTACAATCAAATCATGAATGGAAGAATAAAATCATTAAAAGAGAAAAAAAGAATGCATTGTATTCAAAGACGGACAGAAGAGAGATAGAGAGAGGAGGAGGAGGATGAATAAGGAGAGAGAGAGAGAGAGAGAGAGAGAGAGAGATGAACAAGAAGTGAGGGAAGAGATGGACAGAGACAGTCGATATCATGTGTTGAAAAAACAATAAAAAAAGGAACTAACTAACAAAATATATGGAAAGACATATTATTTAAAGACAAATTTTCAATGAGAAAAAAATGAAAGAAGAAATAAGTAGAAAAGAGCGAAGATCAATGAATCACAGAAACTGTATCCAGCTGTTACATGAACTAATATCTTTGAAATGAATCAATACAGAATATCAAAGAAAAATTAAAAGGAGAGGTATGGGAAGACTAGAAAAATAATAATATATATTTAAAAAAAAAAAAAAAAAAATCATAATTTCCACACTATTCTGAATACTCTTCTCCCCTCAGCACATAATAAGTATTGAAAATAAGTATCTACATCTAAATATACCTGTTGTTACGGTCTGCCATTTTGAATCCAAATTTACTATTTGATTTTTGGTACAGGTGAAATGTATTTTGGAAATCAAACACAGTAGGGTATTGCCTCCTAATAGCTTGTGGACGAGATCTTTAATTCAGACAAAAGTTTCACTACTGTAATTGCTTGTACATGTACAAAATATATTGTACAGAGTCTAAATCTAGAGGATAGGTAATTAGGAATAAGATCCATCTTCATATGATTGTACCATCTTGAGTTTCATACATGCACATGTACCTGCAAGCTATCATGCACATCATTAAACACCATTTACTTCATCCAGCTGATCACTTTGACATGCACTTCTTATCAATTTTAATCACATAGATGCACATTCACAATCCATTAATGCACAAAAAATGAACAAAACTTTGGTATTAGCTTCTTGTAATGGTTGTACTGCTTTTGAATGAATTTCCACACAAAAAACAAAAAACACCTTCATATCAAATGAACAGCCAGGTGCCCACAATAGTACCACTGCTACAAGTAAAAAAAAAATACCTGTAAGATAATTTGGCTGTTTCCCTCCTTAACCTTTTACCCGCTTTGATCGGCTTTTGAAACAAACGGTGGATCACCACAGTCAACGTTTGTCACACTACACCTACTATGCACATGTATAATATATTCCAAACACTGTGGCAGTCTAGAGTTTCAATCTGCAGCAAAGAAAGAGTTAACCTATTACAACAGATGCATGAGTGCGTACATGTGTTTAGGGAGAGAGCTGGCGTTTTTTGTTTGTCTTTAATCTCTATTCCTACTGCTACAAAAAAAGAAGACTAGAAAGAATTTCAGATAGAACAGACACCTGAGATGAAATTAATGAAATTCACGTCAAATTCACACAAAACTTATTACATGTCAATAGTTCTGGAAATTGTACAAAGTTGTGTATATATACATATACAATTTGTTTGGCATGTATAATACACTTCCTCTCTTTACATCAATAATGTACACTTTTTACATATCAAAATAATTATAAAGAAATGCACAAAATAATTTCACTTGAAAGGAAAAATGGAATGGAGTTGACAGGCACACACTAAAGAATCCCCAACAATACAGGCAGATATTATACAAGAAAAGCAAATAAATAAAACAATGAAATCTCAAAAGTGACTTCTTATAAACATTACATTGCTAAGAGGCATAACAGCACTTGGGCAAGAAGCTTGGTAGAAACCTTTCACATACCTCAAAAAAATCTTCTTTTTTCCATTTTTGTTTTTACTGGAGGAATTACAGGGAAAGCAGAGTTATTCGAAATGCAACACTACATTTGAAAGGGAAACTTGTGCATAACAGCTTTGGGACAGATGAATACCATTAACACTAGGAAAACATCACCTACAACTTGTATTACGATCTAATCTCTTCCTCTATACAAACATTTGAAAAAGTATGTTTACATTTAAAAATGCCATCTTTACTGCTTTCAGAGCAATCTTATGTGAAATACATTGGATTACTTTAAAAAGATCAGGAAATACATAACGACGGATTTGAAAATAAAATAGCAAAATGATAATAATGTGAATGTCTTTCTGTAGCTTAGAGCAAATTCACTGATGAGGCGGTCACAAAAATGCTTTAAAAAGAAACTGCATCAGCATAAGTTTCTGTGCATTTGAATTTGCATGATCTTGTTTTTTTATAATTTTGTATCCATAACAATTCGACATGAACAGCTTTACAGCAGGACTTCAGTCCCTGAATACACATTAAGGCCTTTTACCTCTCAACAAACAATAAAAACACAGATAATTTGGCACTTCATTGTTCAGTGAAGTTAATCTCAGATTGGGAATCCAATTTGATGTGAATGTTCTTCCTTATCTTTGGTTTATCTTGGTCCTTGAATTTGTCAGGAATGCTTGAAAACAGTTTGAATTAACACCCTTCTGGCTCTCAACAGAGGATATAATTGAATAATGGTAGCTAAATCATACTAGTGCTGCAATTAAACTCATCTGGGGAGTGTTTCACAAAGACTAAGATCGACTTAGGTTGGACTTTAACTATGGCAGGCCGTTTATGCCATTGGTTGCTCTCACCATTCCTGGCGTTGGTCTCTCTAGGGACGTACAAATTGTGGTCACAAATCTACAGAATTTACATTTACATATTGAAGGAAAAAATATTATCTAAAGATCATAATTTCTAAGGTATTTTCCCTCTAATTTTACATCTGGTTCAAGACTTTTTAAGGGCACAAAACGCCTACCATAGTATAAGTCCAAGTCTTAAATATAACTTTAAGTTTACATTGTAAGTAACTTTTTTTCTTCAACAATCAAAAAGTGTAAATTCTGTAGATTTGTGACGTCGCGTGAGAGAACAATGGTGAGAGCACCCAGTGGCATGAATGGCCTGCCATAGTTCAAGTCCAACTTAAGTCGATCTTAGTCTCTGTGAAACACCCCCCTGGTGTAGGTGCCCTATAGGTGGTCCTACATATTATATGTATATGTGATCAGAAACCTACTTGTGAGTACAACATGTATACCTGAATTTTGAAATTGTTTTATGGCATATGAAATAAAAATCACAGTCAGTAAAATTCTTTGGCATTTTGTATGCAAGGTCTATAAATGAGTAACCTGGTTGGCTGTTTAGTAATACAATGACAAACATCTTATGTCAACCCTCGATTGATAGATTTGAAAGAACAAAAGTCAAATGTTTAATCATCCTCATCCAAAAATTGTAAAAAATAAAATAAAATAAAGTAAAAAAAAAGTAAAATCATCAGTGCATTTTGTTTTTGTTATTCATATATATGTGTTCATGTACAGTTCTAATGATACATTCAAAATAATGGATCTAGAAAACAACACAGTTTGTATCGTTATCATGTATTTCTCTCAACAAACCTGTCTGCCTATCTCCAGGTACTAATCTAACAATGCTAGTTACATTTATTTGCTTCTATACAAAAGGCAAGCACTGGATATTTGACTCTACTAATGTTACTATGTTATGCATAATGTAAGCTACTACTTTTTGCTCTCCGTGCTTCAGCTTCCTGGAAATGGTTTTCCCTTCACCTTATCACTCAGTTTCTGCAAGAAATGGACAAGGAAAACAGTATGTCAACTACGTTTCCCTTGAAACAATCTGTATCAAATCAGTAAACTTTATATGGAATGGAGGTACAGAGAAACAGATAATATGTAATTGTCCTGAGTCTACTGATCTTGCCACTTTAGGACTTTGTCAAATGAGGAACATTCTCAATTGTTATAAGACAGCATCTTATTAAGATACCCTAGCAGAAAACCTTTCACACTATACATAAGAATGCTCTTTAATTTGATTTTAAATGGTGTAAAGATACATTCATGCATTGGAAACTTACCTTGCGATACATCTGAGCTCTGATCCTATTCAGATTTGAATCTTGAGCTTTTTTCCTCTCCTTCTCCTTCTGTTTCACTTCAGGGAGACGGTTATATAACCTGAAGGATCAAATAGAACAAAATGCTTAGAATGGAAACTTCTTAGCACTGTACACTACAAGGTGAAAACTCAGCCCACAAGGTAAATGTAAAGCAATAATAGGGATGGTGACAACGGTATGAAATACCTTTGAAATTCCTCCTCTAGTTGTAATGATATCTATATATTGTCATTGTTGGTCAAACAGTTTTTGAGCGTCAAGTAACGCCTGGCTGGAATGCTCCCCAGGGAGTGGAGGTTGTGCACACAGTGTGTGCGGACAAGCTTTGAATCCAATGACCGGGGTAATAGTATATCTGTAAAGTGCTTAGAGACATCGTAGATGTATTAAGTGCTATATAAAAGCGGAATATTATTATATTTATTATGAATTTAGGGTAATTTACAAGGCACTACTAAGAGAATGTCCAACTATGTTAGAACATTGATCTTTTCCCCTAATTTATCATTCATTATATATCTCTCTTTAGAAATCTAGCCATCTGATTGGTCGAAATTGGAGTCATGATTTTAGCCATGCCGGTAAAGAAACAAACAATGCCAGGAACGGTCAATAGTTCATGAGAATAGGAAAATGGTTAAATTTTGCTGAGATCCCCATTGGTTTACGTATAAAAATTTTCTTTGTGCGAGCGCGGATACCATACAGTGTGTGTGCGATTCCTGAATGATCGTAACATTCAGGCAACTTTCAAGCGAAGATTAGCAGACAGTGTCTCAGATTTTCTGTGATGTTTTAATCACTCTTTACTCAAGAAAAGTGAATTCGGTAATAAAAGATATATGGACTGCTTTAATATTTGAGGCATGGCTGTGTCTATACTGGCTCTCTGGGACGTTGCATCCTGCCATGACCCCTTGAGCCTATAGAAACGCGGCGCGCCGAGGGGTCATGGCAGGATGCGCCGTCCGCTTGAGCCTATAGAAACAGCCCTGCCTCTCATAGTAGGCAATATATCTATATTATTTTCATACCATACATATTTTCTAAAACGTTGACTTTCTCCTTGTTTGGGCTTGTTTTTGAACACTGTTCAATATTCATATGCATCATACACTTATAAAATAACCAAGGTTAAAATAATTGGCACGATACGAATCACTTCTAGAATGATTAAATCTAGTATTTACTTCTCCGTATGTTCTTTCATCTGTTTCTTAGATAGCGCTCTCTTCTTTGGTTTGTGCAGTTGATCTGTAACATGGAAAAACATGATAGAATTGTATTATGCACTGAATATCATATTATGAGCCAGAGCAATATAACACTGAGCTCCTATAGGAAATCTATTCATTCTGATGGTCATATCTCAGTCAATACTTAACATTTTCATCTGGTTTTCGACATTTGGACATTTGCTCTTTCGGAAAATGAAGAAAAAATTGAGTAATTCTAAGAATAGATTTTTATGATGTCACAGCTTCGGTACTCTATTGCCATTTGATTAAACAGTTGCTTTGAAGATGAACTCATTTTATAATATATTGCTTTCATTTTCGTTATGAGACTGTTTAGATGGAATAGAGAATGATATAAAGTCCTACAAATGTTATTGCAGGTAAACAACCTGATGTCTCATATATGAAGAGCTCGGTTCCAAAAGGTACTACATCCATAAATCCAAGTTCTGAGAAAAACACGATTTTGTAATTATCATAGTTAGAAATGTCAGTTTGGAATGATACTTTGGCTGATTATACTATTGTATGACACAAGTATAAAACCACTCTTTAAAAAAATTTAGGTCTGCACAAATATTTTGTATGAAATTTTTTTGTTTTTGTTTTGTGGATGTAGTACCTTTTGGAACCGAAATTGGATGTCGTACTTTTTGGAACCGAAGTGATTTTTAAATGCCATTTTTTCCGTTTTGTTAGAAATTCAGTTTTTTGGAAGTGTCAGTGAATGAGGCTATTGGAAATGTGGTAATGCAAAAAAAAAAAAAAAAAAATCAAAATCAATTTTGATAAAAATGGATGTAGTACCTTTTAGAACCAAGCTCTTCATATGCAAATACTTGCTTCAATCCATAATTGTGTATAATCTCATCAAAATGGACAATAATCCAACACAATTTCTATGAAGTAATCGGTTTAAAAAAAACGTGAAGTTGCAAAACCTAAAGGATATTGACTCACCACTGAGGGGATGTGCATTGGGATTGGGTTTCTTGCTTCGCTGATCATGAAAGATTTGCTCCCTCTCTAGTTCAAACTGTGCCTGTGTATGACGCTCCTCTGCAGCAAGCCTCATCTTCGTTGCCTTTCACGAGACTTGGAAATGAAGTCACTGCGATGCTTCTCAAATGCATCCTGTAGGTTAATTAAAGAGAACATCCAAACGTGACATCTTTGTGATTGCCTTTTTTTTTTCTCTGTACACATCTAGCAATAACTATAAATTTCTACAAAATTTCCTTACAAAATGATACAAAATAACATGTCATACAAAAAAAGAAAAAAAAAAAGAAAAAAGAAGAAGAGTAACTAGATGGATCTTTGGCTGCGCGCTGTCAAAAATGATGCCTCCGCCATAGAGCGATTTTACAAACCATAACAGAAGCAATTTTTCAAATTCATGTTTGATTGTAATCCACAAGGGTGATAGTGAGTGCTAAAAATAAAAGGTTTTAGTGACTCATAGTGGGAGTTTAACAAAAAAAGTTTTTAGAAATCCGAGCAAAGCGAAGTGTCGAGCGCTTGCCCGAGGCGTTCAAGCAAGTCATGGAACAACGGCACCTCACCCCCAATTTCCAACTGGATTTATATCGATCTCAGGGACTGTCCATTTTTGGAAGAAAAAAAATCATGATTAAAAAAATAAATAAATCTGGAGGAAAAAAAATTTGGAAATTATCAGGCCTGAATCTATTAACAGGTTCTCAGAATATCGGGATTACAAGCTTTTTTCATATACATGTATGACCCTTTGATTTTTGACATCATGACCCCCAAAATCTAATCAGTTCATTGGATCTGCAAGATTACATACATGTCTTGAGTTTGATGGTAATCTGTCCATCGGTTCTAATGATAATGGGATCACAAGCTATTTTTGCATACATAATGAGCCCCATGACCTTTGACCCTTTGACCTCATGACCCCCAAATCTAATCAGTTCATTGGCAAGATACATACATATCATGAGTTTGATGGTAATCCGTCCATCGGTTCTAATGATAATGTGATCACAAGCTATTTTTGCATACGGTACACAATGAGCCCCATGACCTTTGACCTCATGACCCCCAAAATCTAGTCAGTTCATTGGCTCAGCAAAATACATACATGTCTTGATTCTGATGGTAATCCGTCAATCGGTTCTAATGATAATGCGAATACAAGCTATTTTTGCATACACGATGAGCCCCATGACCTTTGACCCCAAATCTAGTCAGTTCATTGGCTTAGCAAGATACATGCATATCTTGAGTTTGATGGTAATCTGTCAATCGGTTCTAATGATAATGTGATCACGAGCTATTATTGCATACATAATGAGCCCTGTGACCTTTGACCTTGTGACCACAAAATCTAATCAGTTCATTGGCTCTGCAAGATACAAACATGACCCAAGTTTGGCGGGGATCACAAGAAGGGGGCGTACGGACGGACAACCAGAAAACATAATGCCTCCGGCTCATGTCTCATTCCAAAATTTATTAAGTCCCAACTAGGAGACTTCCAAAAACATGAAAACTTTCAAAAAATTACTTGCATTAATCAACAGGAATATTGACATTTTTTGTTTGTCCTTTTGTTTTAATTTTTCAAACTAGATAGTTATAACTTTTTTATCATGACAGTATGAATAAAGAATACAATATACCTGCAGAGATGCCTTGTCACCAGTCTTAGGGGCGGTCTCTTCATCTTTAACAGGAAAGCTCATTGGTTGAGGCTTGGCCTTGGTGGGTGTGTCCTGTTGCCATGGCATCTTCTTAGCTATTGGTTGAAACCATGCAACAGGATGTACAATCTTCTTTGGGATTCTGCTCAGAGAGTGGATATAAAAACAGAGAAAACATTGACCAACAAATTTCTCTGGACCTCAGAATGATTCTTGCATAACAATACAGAGGGTTAAAAAAAGGCTCTATTAAACTACAATTACATCACTTCCATACACAAGCAAAGTTGCAATTTGTAAATTTGAATAATGTGAAATTTGTTACTCCACTTTACCTGTATGTACATGTGCAAATGGCTCTCTTTTAAAGGTACTATGTCCCATTTGCAGGCCAAAAAAATTAAAAGGTTAAATTCCAACGGCATTTGAAAGACAATACTAATTTAGAACTTCCCTTAAAAAAAAGGGGGCTTGAAAATGTCTTTAAGTGGGAAAATAACGACTATTAGTTGTCGAATCGACTTAGGAGCTATAGAGCCAGTAAGTAATAGTCTGATTTTTCAGACCATTGTACCGAATGGTCGTACGTTTTATGCTGCGCAAAGATTCAATCAGTTTAATTTTGGCCATTACAAGAAGTGGGTTATTGATGTAGACAAATGCTCATGTACCCTTTACAGCTCATTTTATGTATGTTATTACCAAAGATGAAAAAGCCAGTCAGTCACTCAATAGTGTCTGACAGTGAAGTCTAGCAAGTAAACAGGTTTCCTTGCATAATTTGAATATTAGGACACTGCTAATGTTTAAATTTCACAGATAGGACATACATGACATATTCATAATTCCTGCAAAGTTCTACAGAATTTGATGTTGGCTGCAAAAGGGACATAGTATCTTTAAAAAGAGGGTAATTCTCTAACTTTTTTTTCCACACTGTTTACTTATTCATATGCTATTCTCCATCTTATTTCCTATCAAACTACATTGCTCATACAAAAGGAGTCAAGATTTAAGTTTTAATGTCCATAAATTACTATTATATACCTGTCCCCCTCCATTACACAACGACTATAGAGTGGTGAAGTGTGACGTCATAAAAATCTATTTTTGGAATTTCTCAATTTTTTCTTCATTTTCCGAAAGAGCACCAAAAATAATGTCCAAATGTCGAAAAACAATTGAATATGTTAAGTATTGGCTGAGATATGACCATCTGAATAAAAATATTGCCTATGGGAACTCAGTGTTATATTGCTCTGGCTCCTAATGTTATGAGCCAGAGCAATATAACACTGAGTTCCCATAGGCAATCTTTTTAATCAGATGGTCATATCTCGGCAAATACTTAACATATTCAATTGGTTTTCATTTGGACATTATTTTTGGTGCTCTTTCGGAAAATGAAGAAAAAATTGAGAAATTCCCAAAATAGATTTTTATGACGTCACAGCTTCGGTACTCTATACCCATCATGTTAGAGAGAAATACAATTTCATGTCATCATTCAAAATCCTACCTTGAAGGAGCTTCATTCTCCTTTGATTGTATCTGCTTATCAGCTATCCTCTCATTCCTTCTCCTTCTCCTCTCCTCATCTTCCTCTTCAACATCTTTATTACTGTAATTCTGCTTTCCTGTCAACACCGTATCCTTTCCGGTCTCTCTGTCACCTCGCCCAACGTCAATCACGAACGCTGTACCTGGTTTCACCTTCTGAGGCTTATCTTGCGCTGGTCCAGCAGCAGCTGATCCATTCCTGGAGGTAGGGTCAGAATCCCTGACAGGGATCCGTGACAGGCCTTTGGAAGGTTTCTTGAAGACTTCATCTCTCTCTGTGTCTAGTTTATTTTCTTTGCTCATTTTGTCTGTCGCATGTTCCCTAGCTCTGCTTGTAAAGCCATGTATGGAATGGGAACGCTTTGGCTTACAGGCACACGGGATGCTGGTATCAGATCCGGCATCGCTGAATGAATCTGTGGTGTATGTCACGCCGAAGTCATCATGATGAGCAAAGTCTTTGCTCCTCTTTGCTGTTTGTCCATTGTCTATGACCCTTCCTTGCCTGGTGATCTTCCTGTCTGGAATAGAAGCCTCTGGTGGAGTACTCTCTGTAGTGTCATAGACAGTGTCCTCAGTTGATTGGAAATGTGCTTCCTGGACTGGACTCAATGAAGGCTCAAGGGATGTTTGCTTCCCAACACGTAGGTTCGCACCAACAGTATCAGAAACCTCCTCCACGGTACCAGACGTTGCTGTTGACGATAGATCATCCACTGCTGGTGTACTGGAAACAGGAACATCATGACGATGTGCTTTCGTCTTTGTGGACTGCTGGTCTCTGCTTTGCTCTTCTGTACGTTTCCTATGGTGTTCACGTTGCCTATCAATCTTCCGTTGTAGCTTAACCAGCTTAGAACTCAACTTGCGGATTCCATCTGGTCCAAGGAGCTCTAGCAGTCTATCCGACTCGAGACTCATATCCGTCAATAATGTCTCCTCAGTTGCTGTAAGCACATTGGATAATGCTTCCTGGGTGAAATTGTCTCCAAGAGTTGATTCTATCGGCTCTTGTTCAGGAGACCGTTTTGAGGAATGTTTTTCATCTCTTCTCTTTCTCTTGTCATGCTGCTGGCCATTTTGTCGAGTAGTCACCCTTGGTATCCTAGACTCTTTTGTGGGTGATGTTTGGACTATGGCTGCAATTTCTTCTGGTGATACCCTACGCTGGATCCTAGATTATAAAGAGAATAAAGAGAAAGACAATCATATTATTATATTTTTACCCTACTGCGCAACATTAGAATTTGAAAAGTTCACAAGATAATGTTAACCAGTCCCCTCTCAGTGTATTATGTAGGTAATACAGTACAAGCTTTCAGGCTTCATCTGAGTAATAGTAAGATAAAGAGGAATGACTTACTCTCCATTCCTAGCCATCCTGTCAGGAGATTGTTCCCTTGGTGTGAACCCTTGTTGGTCTCTCACCCACTTTCTTCTCTGCCTAGGTGTAGTAGAATCAGTCTGGGTAGTGCTACTGCTGTCATGACTATCTGTCTCATCTAGAACACAACAAATAATGCCAAACGTCATAATTAGATTACATTCTTTTATGGTTCTCACAAAAACAAACAAAACAAGACGATGAAAATTAATAAATCAGTCATCATCATCATCAAAAAAAATGTTTCTAAGCTGTGTGGTTGGACATTTCATTTCCTTAATGGCCCTTCTCCAAGCCTTCTGGTCTTTAGGGCAGTATTTTAATAAAATATGGAATGCACTCAAGTATTTATCATGATTGGTCATCGCAAATTTCATTTTTGGCTAGGTGTCATTATTCAAAGAGATGTCATATTACATGCTAAGACAGGTGAATTCATAAGGCTGACATGTACTGTTTCAAACCTGAATTATCAAGGTCTCAATTATAAACCAATTAATTATTCACCTCCAACAAAATGTTGCACAGTATGCTGGACTGGGTCTTGGACTAGATGTGCAAGCCTGTTGACTCTCCTAGAATCTAGACTAGAGACGTCAGACTCATCTTGACCTTTGACCTCTCTCCTAGCCTCTCTCCTAGCCTCCTTCTGCTGCTGTAAACGTTGGTATTGATCCCACATTATAGATGCTTCACGGTAAAGGGGATCTGATTCATCCTGGAAGACATGAATATAAAGAAGGCAAATGGATTTTCAGCTCTTTGGATCATTTCAGCTCTTTTTCAGCGGTGCAATAGTAATGGTAATAAAATAAGTGATTTAATTCTGGGCTTGTGGTTTCCTAATCAATCATCAAGGCTTGAATTAAATAACCTACATGAAACTCCTATTCCGTTGCATCAAATTCAATTAAATACTTGCTTTAGCCAAATAGATAACCCGTTTTCAATACTGACGTTCATAGTGGTACTGATTCTAAATCCCAGGGTAAAGGTGTTTAAAAGATTCCAATGCAGGCAAGTACACATATCTATTGATATTTACACGTGTGAAATACTGATAAAGAGCAAGATAGTTACAATCTCCATAAGATAGCATTTATCTTTAACAGTCATACAATCATAAAATGTGGGCATTCCCTCTTTGCTGTAATCATGTACATGCAAGTAACAGTTTCTTGAGAACCTCCAATGGAATACATGCTTACCTGCAGGATGTCTTCAAGCACTTGTCTGCTGTAGGTTCCTGGTAGCTGAGGAACTTCACGTTGCCCATACTCCTGAAACTGTCTATCAGTGTATTCTGGCCTCTGTCTCTCTGCCCTCTCTGCACCTACTGGCATGTATCTCAGTGGTGATTGCTCTGAACCTGACCTGAACCTTGGAATCTTTGATGGTGAGGTTGCGTCGGTAGTCGAGGCAGGAGGGACAGGTGCCATGCCACTGGGGATGCCATACTGTTGTCTATACTGGGTGTCCTGAGGGTAAGCCCCTCTGTAGTCCATTGGTTGACTCTGTCTTGACGGATCCCAGCTAAGTGGCCGAGGCTGAGCTCTGTATCCAAATCTTTCCCTACCTTCCTGTCCACCAATTCCTCCTCGCTCTAAGGCTGCTCTGTCTCTGACAGGGTGTCCTGCAATTGACCGATCCCTTGGCTGCATCCCACTTGTCTCCATCTCGTAAGCTTGTCTTTGGTTGTAAGACATCTGCCCATAGGGTACTGATTCTGGAGGGGATTTTGAGTGTTCTCGCTTCACTCCTGATGTCCTTGATCTTCCTGGCCTGTGTTGAGGGCTTAGTGAAATCTGTCGCCCAACTTTCTCCTTCTCCCGCACCTGTTCCTGTCTGCTGCTATCGCTAAACGACCTCCTATAGCTCCTACCTCCTTTGTGATCATCCACATACAGGCCCTGTCCTCGGCTTCTCTCATGTGGACTCCTTACAGGTGAAGTGGGTCCTCTGTCATATCTAGGAATCTTGGAGGTATGTGGTGAATCTTGACTAGGTCTGCTGCCATATGCATCAACGGGGAAATTAGGTGCGTTTGCGGCATTAGATCCTGCAAAAAAATAATGCAATGACATAAATTAAACGATCTAGTTACATCATTTGAAGCCTTACTCTCTCTTAAAGATAAACTTGACATGTGCCAAACAATTTTTGTAGAAAATGTATAGTCGGTGGCTGAATAATGAGCATAGAAGATAAGGAAATCTGGGTAATTAGGCCCGACACTTTGTGCTTAACACAGGTCACAATGTGCAAATGGGAGTTGTGGTTTATATCGAAGATGATGCCCACAATGTTTTTGTGCGTTTGTTTTTATTTCACTGGTTCAAACAATCAATCTACTACAGGGTAAACAGTCCAGAATAAATCATTGCAATTTTCTTTCAAAATATGATTCCCATACCAGAGCTCAAGATTAGCTTTATGGACTCTTATATAATTGGTACATCTTTCAAATCAAGTGAACATTATGTTTATTTTGTAATCTTTTTATCTGATAAGACATATAATAGGTGACAATGAATCTAAAACAATTCACATAAATATACCGTGTAAATATTGTATAAAACAATATCCACTTTATAACATCACATGAGAATTACTGCAAAAATCTTTCTCCCTCTTAATCATCTTTGAAATACTAAAGGCTACTCTAAATCTCATTATAAAAGAAACAAACTAAAATCTAACATTTGTTTTAAAAGTCTCAATCAAGTCACCAACACTTTAATTGTCATTTTACAGATAATAAAAATAAAAGTGGAGATTACTCACCAGCATGAGAGCTCTCTAGAGTTGATACACTTCTAGATGGAGATCCATCCTGTACAGTCTGTCCATCGACAGGGTAGGTATAGATCACATCTGAACTTCCTGGAGGTCTGTATGGCTTCAGGAAGCCTTCAGTGGCAGAAGAATCTTTGCCAAAACTTTGTCTTTGCTCTGTTCTTGGACTTGTCTCTGGCCTCGTGGTTGGACTTCCACCAGATCTTGATTTGGAGAGTGATCTCGGCCAGCTATTGGTGCTATAATCTGGATGAACCTGTCGATGCTGCTGCTGCGATGGAAGGTGTTGAGGAGTCTGGGAGGAGGGTGGACTACGGTACTCCTGCTGTCTTTCTTGAGGATACTGTTGTCCTTGTTTTGTCTGACCATGTGAAAGAACAGGAAGTTTACTGCCTGGTATTCTAGATGTTTGCTGCTGCTGAAGATCTTCGAACTGGTTTGTTCTTCCCCAAGATCCTGATCTCTGATGAGATGATGAAGACGTCACCTTTGCTCCTGTGAATGACTTCTTTTCCACCTTCATGTCTGGTGAAGAGTTTGACCTCTGCATTGCAAATAAGCTGTCATCCATGACTTGACTGTCTTGACCTGGAGACATATTGTCATTCTCAGATTGGTATCTACCACTAGACTGATATTGAGGATACAGCTGCCGAGGATCACCCTGCCAGGACTTTGGCCTTGCTGGTGAATCTACTGACTGAAGAACATGGAACTCATCTGTACTTTGGTCATGGGGCATTTGTAAGTGTGATGGGATCTGTTCAGGTAAGAGTCCATAGAAGACCTGGTCTGTAGATATTGGTTTGCTGAGGGAACCAGAGGATTGGGTCTGGAAGTCATGTTCAGATAGCTGCTGTGATGGATTCTGAGTCAGGGTATCGTATTCAGCCCTGTTCATAATCATGTTGGCATTGTTGTCTTGTCTGAATGGGGTTCTTGTATCAACACTATGGTCAAATGTTTTTTCTTCTAAGCGTTGCAAATGAAGAGTCAGCATGTCCTTTGCTCTATCAAATGCACCAAACGGTCTCTGTGTTGCATCTGTAGTTAAAGGATCTTCAAACTCTCTTTCTGAAGATATCCTTTGGGGCTTTGCAGTGGAATATTTGCTGTCAAGAGATGAATTGGATAGATTCCTCTCATAAACCAATGGATCACCTGTACTAAGAGCTTCTGAAATGATACGGTCTACTCTCTCTCCTGGTGGCTCTCTTCCAAGGATTGCTTGAACCCGTAAAGCTAGAGAATCGGTACTTGCTACAGAGTTTTCTTTAGCAGATGTGGATCTGCTAATAGCATCTCTGGTCGATGACATTCTAGAGTTTTGGGATGACCTAGGAGAACCTTGCATTTGTGAAGTTGATCTTGACTCACTGATTTTCTTCTCTAACTCAGCAATTTGCACCAGAGCTAGTAAATCCTCTCTTGACAACCTCTCACTTGCAACATCAGGTTGGTGGGTAAGAGCATCATCAGCAAGACTAAGAAGTTGCTGTACTCTTTGTGACAGGGAGTCATTAGTAAGTGTACTTGAGGACTGGCTTGTGTTGCCTGACCTAGCAGCATTATGGGAACGATTAGCCTGGAATGTATCCTGGAATGTAACTTTGGTGCTTTCCTGAAGTCCACTGCTAGACCCTAATGGTACAGTGGTACTACCTGACAGAGGATGAGAAGGAGACATGTAGGCTTCTTGAGGTCTTACAACACTATCATCACTCTCACTACCTGTTCTAGAGTGTCTGGCTACTCTGTTAACAATATCCCTTACAGAACTTGATGTGCTTGCTTCTGATAATGTAGGAGAGCTTTTGCCCATCTCTGCCTGAATGCTTAGCAGTTGTTGTGGAGAAATCCCTGCTGTGTGAAGTTTGCGCATACTCTCAGATTCTTGGAGCAGTTTTTTTACATGCTCAGCCAGGGAGTCTGCATTAGAGCTTCCACTGGACTCTGATCTTGATGGAGGAGGTAGGGACTGTCCATCTCCTCTCCTGTAGGAAGAAGGTGAGCCGTGGGAATCCTTTGAAAGAATTCCAAGCGGTAGAGTGGCCTCTTCAATGCTGTCTGGGCTGCCGGTGTGTGAGGATGAACCACTCCCTGACAAAGAGCCACTGTGAAAATTTGCTGTTCTACCACCTACACCAGCATCCATATCACTGTTGACCTGTAGAAGAAGTGCCACTCTTCTGGCTAGGAGATCCCTTTCAGTTCCCTGATCTCTCCTAGATTGACTCACATTAACATCCCTTGCATTTCTAGTGCTTCCTTGTGGCATGTCTGCAAAGTTACTATCATTATCACTGGAAAATCCAATATTGCGAGGGGAGCCTTGCAAGTCTCTCGGATAGTGAATGTATGATTGAGCATCTCTTGACACATTGCCTTCACTTGGTGATAGGTACTGTGATGGAAGCGATCCTCTTGAATCAGGTTCAAGGGAAACCCTTTGATTTTGAGCTGAGAAATCAGCATTCCTTTGATTTCTATCCTCTGCCATTGACCTTTGATCTACCAAGTGGTTTCTTGGTATCATTTCTTGTTGTCTTTGAGTTTCTTGGGCACGCCTTTCAGTTCCACAGAGGTATTCTTCCCCTGAACCTCTGAGTATTACAACTTCAGCCCCAGAAGCCATGTGTTCACCAATATCCAATGGCTGTAGACTGTCAAGGTCTAGGGGCAACTTGCTTGGTGATCCCTTAGTCATGTCCTCTCTTAAAAGCTTAAGTTGAATAGTAGGTGAAGCAGTCCTTTCACTTATTTCACTCCGAACATTACCATCCATTGATGATTTAGTCCAGTTTGAACCATGGCTGTTAGTGTCAGATACATGACTCTGTTGAGACGTTTGTTCTTCTCTTGGAATTTGATCAGAAGCCATTTCATTATTATCCTGGTTAAAAGGGGATGGTGTTGGTTGTTCCATCCCACCTTCAGATTGCCATGGTGTAGTAGCTGCAGAGCTGTGAACATCCTCTATGACCATTGACTGGATATCAGCAGCACCACCATTATCCTCCACCTTCATTTTATATTCTCCCTTGGTACCCTCCACGCTATGTTGTGAAACTGACATGGACAGTACACCACTCACAAAGTCTGCAGAAACTTCTGCAATGGCTTCCTGCACAGCATCTTTGGACACACCAAAATCCTCCGCATCCACTGGAAAGCCGCTTTCATCCTCTTCATTGTCAGACAGGGGTATATTAATGTCTGTGTCACTGCTCATCGCTGCACTCTCATCCTCTTCAACAAAGGGAATGTCCCTTTTGCCAACCCCCTGAACTTATCTCCATCCTGTGAGTCAAGGCTGGTATCAAGATTAAGAGGGGGTGGAGCAAACTGCTCTACGGGGGCAGCCTCATTGCTCTCAGGTACTCCACCTAAAGGTGAAATGACATCTATATGGGCATCATCGTGCTTGCTGTGATGGGTGCCTGAAGGACGTTGCCTCTCATCAAGACTTTCCTCTAGAGGATACTGGGTGAGGGCAGCAATTTCTTCTTCCAGGGGATGCTGTGATAGGGTGGTGCTTTGGAGCAGGGATGCTGGACTTTGTTCAGCTGCAGCAGTAGATGAGGTAGTCTGGAGTGGTCTGGGGGTGGAAGACACACTACTGGCCTTAGATGAGGAACGACTTCCACTGCTGGTGAGAGATCGTCTAGGAGATGGGGTTGGAGATGAGACAAGAACCTCTTCCTGTACCAGCATATACCAAGAGTCCTGGTGAGAAAGAAAAAAACAACAACATAGAATTGTCAAAATATGTAACTGATTTCTCCATTCTTCTTCACTATGGTTTCCTACAGAGATGTTCCGAATTCTGACATGGAAAGTATTAAAACGAGTGTGTTGATTTGTGATTTAGTCTGAAAAATATTGCTCCCCTATCCAAATGTACAGGTACATGTAGATATCTATTTTTTAAGGGTATTTGGTGCTCCTCTTGTAGATGCAGCATTTACATGATTGATAAATACCAGTAGTTTTTTGTTCTTCAAGCCATAAAGTCTAATCGAATTTCCACACTCTCATAAATCATTAATTAATAACTGATTCATAGCCTACAAGCTTAACAGTTTTGTAGAGAATATTTATAAGTCATATCTCAGTTATGTACATGTACATGTATGTATACTCTATGGGAATGGCAATTTTCCACAAATAAGTATTGCACTGATAATGATAACCTATCAAATAATGATTTAATAAATAAACGAGAGTATTTCTGCAATTAAATGAGAATTTCTATTCTACAGCTAACCAATATACAGACTGACATTTGTGTGTGTAGATGTAGTTAAAGGTAAAGACCAGTTTTGGAAACGCCCCCCTCTCAAAAAATGAAATGGAAGCTCTCATTATCATGTGAAAGAATATGTTTTGACTAATACGTGATAATACAAATTTTGCCGGAAAACCGCCTACTAATTGATATATTTGGTAAATTATTATATCTATTGGGACCAAATAGATATCACGCACGTGCACGTACATGTCGCGTAGTCCCATATAGATCTTTCTGTGTACAGTGCTTGTAACTTTACCAAGACTGGGCCAAATTTCTTATCATTTTGATGATTCAAGAACCTTGCAGTACACACCAATACTTATATGCTAGATGATCAACCTTTTCTGATTGATTCCACAATGCAATCGCATGACCAGAACTGGTCTTTATCTTTAAAGAAAGGTAAAAATTATGATTGCATATATGAAGAGCTTCAAGAGCTTCCAAAAAGCTGAATTCCCCCAAAGTACAAAATGACATTCAAAAATCAGTTCGGTTCCAAAAGGTACTATATCCATTCAAGTTATGCATTATAACTTGCATACAGTATATGCATGATTTTCAGTTCCAAAAAGTACTACATCCAATTTTGGTTCCAAAAGGTACTACATCTACAAAAATAAAATAAACATAACTTCATGAAAAATATTTGTGCAGACTTAAATTTTTTTAAAGAGTGGTTTTATACTTGTATCATACATTAGTATAATCAGCCAAAGTATCATTCCAAACTGATATTGCTAACTACGATAATTAAAAAATTGTGTTTATCTCAGAACTTGGATTTATGGATGAGGTACCTTTTGGAACCGAGCACTCATATACCCAAAGAAATGTATCTCCTGGCCTTGTAACCATACAACTCTTCTGCAGAGCACACAATGATATGCATGAACATGTACATGTCATTAGCCTTGTATATATATATACCAACTGACCTGTCTTGGAGAGCGAGAAGAAGACCTACTACGAGGCCTCTCCAGATCACTCATGGCTCAGCCCAATCCTTGATAAGATTCCTGATGAAATTATAAACAGAGTCACTGGTTGTCCTCACCTGTCATCTTACATGTAGGTCTTACAGGGTCGCTGGGGCTACATGTAGGTGCTTGGGTAAAAGCTGAAGATAGAAAAGAATAGAAGGAACATTATGTTAGTGCAGGGTTGTTGATAACAGATTGAAGTAGATTCCTGATGAATTACAAACAGAGCTACTGGTCATCCTGGGTCATGGTGGGTTTTACAAGGTCACTGGACCTAGCTGGTACACTGTATATGGTCAGAGCTGTGGATAGAGTAAATTGAGAGAAGTCAGAGAACATTATGAAAATGAAGGACTAACTGATAAGATTCCTGATGAATTACAAGCACAGCTACTCCAGAATCATCTTTGTTTTTACATCCCTGTGACATCCTTTTGGTGTACATATGTGACAAAAATTCAGTCAGAATCATTCAGGAATATTCCTCTTACATTTTTAAATCATCTGAATTGCTTACATATATTTCAATCAGTCAACAGGAAATAAAGTAAGCAACTAATTCACTAAAACTGCCAGGAAGTCCCACTGTAAGAAAAATTGGCATGACATTTGACATACGAACACATGCTTGAAGTATTCAAAACAGTATTTGGTCATGAGTCCCATGCAGTCAACACAGATGTATGTGAATAACAAGAATAATACAAAGTATTCATAATGCACACTTGAGAAGGAGAAAAGTGCATCAGTCCCCCCCCCCCAAAAAAAAAATAGAGTATTTATAAAAAATTATATATTGTGATTGAGTAGCTCTGATGATTTCACTTCTCCCCCTCGCTTTAAATATACTAGTATTTGTCTTGGGTGAATAACCTGCATGAAGGATGCTGAAAAATGAAATTAAGCCCTAGGCCTAAAGGTAATATGTCCCTTTTGCAGCCAACATCAAATGCTGTAGAACTTTGCAGGAATTATGAATATGTCATGTATGTCCTATCTGTGAAATTTAGACATTAGCAGTGTCCTAGTATTCAAATTATGCAAGGAAACCCGTTTACTTCTAGACTTCACTGTCAGACACTATTGAGTGACTGACTGACATCTTTTTTCTTTGGTAATAACATACATAAAATGAGCTGTAACAGGTACATGAGCATTTGTCTACATTAATAACCCACTTCTTGTAATGGCCAAAATTAAACTGATTGAATCTTTGTGCAGCAAAAAACGTACGGCCATTCGGTAAAAGCCACTAAAAGGGTCTGAAAATCAGACTATTACTTGATTGCAATCACTTAAGTCGATTTGACAACTGATGCTCGTTATTTTCCCACTAAAAGCCATTTTCAAGCCCTTTTGTTCTAAATTAGTATTGTCTTTCAAATGCCGTTGGAATTTAACCTTTTCATTTTTTGGCCTGCAAATGGGACATAGTACCTTTAAACTTCTAAAAAACTGCAGCAGTCTACCGTACTTACTTGGTATTGCGATAAGTGATTGAATTACTTATATTTTCGAAACCAAGCTGAAAAATGAAGATACTTTCCAAGTTTTATATGATCTCTTGCCAACTAGACTAGGAAGCAGATCTAATCAAGTTATGAAGATTCATTACCCAGCTATATCCACTTACATAGAGTTTCTTTACATTGAGGATTCAATTTTATGATTTCTTTAACACAGAGGATTTAATGTTCATGGAAAATGATGCAGGGCTTACAGGTTTTGTAATCTGAAATAATCTGTAAAGCAAATTACACTTAATGGCATGATTATGAGAAACCTAATTTGCTTTATTACTATGGAATGTGCACATTCTTGAGATGTAATTCAAAGGTACACTCATGATGTAATATAAAGGCTAACCCTAACCCTAAGGCTTTTATTGATTACTATTGTGCAATTAAACATGATGTACAGTACAGTCAATAAGTACCATCAGTTGCAAAGCTTTGTGTTAGGGGCCTCTGGTAATGTCACAGTCATCTCATAGATCTATAACACCTTCCAGTCTCCTTTTGTGTAACAGGTACATGTACATGTACATGTATGTTCAGTTCAAGGTGACATACAAACGCCCTCGAGAATGAGAACCACATGAATATCTTCCTACATGTATGACTCAGCTTCATCACCAATGTTCCAGAACATGCTGACGTCATAGACAGGTCATCTCTATATAGGAACTACATCCATGTCTAACCGGGAGCATAAAGCAGTGTATGGCTGTGATACATTAACACTCCCCACACACCTGTACATGCTCACTGTTCCTCCTCTCATCTGATAAGTACACAATACTACATCTCTTAGTATGCTCCACTCATGTTCACTTCATGACAAACCTCCTAAGGGAGTTACTATCTTCCTTGGATAAACACATTATAATGTGTCAGCATGTACATGTACATGTAAAATCTACCATGTAGGTATAATCTATTGAGAGTGGGAAGGGGCTAACTGTGTGGTAAAGTATATGCGTAAAAATTTGATGTGAAAAATATATTCAGCTACCAAATACTGAGTGCAGGTTTGCACAATTTATTTTATATTGAAGGATTTAGAAAAAAATGTATAATACTCTAGAAATAATGACACAGCTAGGTTCTAAACATGAAGAGCTTGTGCATTAAAAAATAATGTAAATCACTCCACAAAATGAAAAGTGTGTGCTCGCACTATTAGATTTTAGCACTGAATAATTTATCTGCCCAATTTCATGACCTCCTACACAATCATGTACGTTTTATAGTTAGGGAGAGGAGGAATCCAATTCATTGATGAATAAATATAATACTCTAGAAATTACATAGCTAGGTTCTAAACATGAAGAGCTTGTGCATTAAAAAATAATGTAAATCACTCCACAAAATGAAAAGACCGCTCGCACCATTAGATTTGAGTAGGTCCTAGATTGTAGCACTGAATAATTTATCTGCCCAATTTCGCGACCTCCTTCATAGACTACATTCTATTCAGCGCATTTTTATAGTTAGGGAGACGGAGGAGGAATCCAAGCCATTCGTCAAATCCCCAACCCGTCAATTCTGCAGCTAATTTGGAGCCAGGTCGGCGGCGAGGCTCTGGGGAATGTGATATGCCAGGATTATCATTAGAAGATAGAGGCCTCTATTTAGGGAGACACAAAAAGGGCTTGCAGTCATTAGCGTACATTCTATGAACATGGATAGCATAACCATGGTATCAATAGTATTCTGCGTTTAAAAATAAGATGACCTGAATGCAAACTATAAACAAATTCTCTGCATTGTTGGACTGAAAGGGCAGGAGCAATATTACGGTATGGGATGCTTGTGCTATATATACATAGTAAGCAATCTCTTAACACACTTTATATTAAAGAAAGTAGTTAAATGGTGCAGAATATCAATGAACATTTATCACATATGATTCTTTAGGTAGTACTCATCAAAGCACACATTTATGAGAGAGAGAGAGAGAAAGAGAGATGAAGAGAGAGACTTACCCCCGAATATGCAGCAATAAATAAACAGAAAGATATAGGCTAAATAAAACAGAGAAACTTAGAAACTGAGAGAAAATCATAGAGAAACAGAGAGGTACGAGGGGGGAGAAGACAGTGAAAGAGAGAGAGAGAGATAGAGAGAGAGAGAGAGAGAGAGAAGGGGGAGGGGGGAGATAAGAGAGAGAAAGATACAGTAATAGAGAGAAGAGGCTTTGTGTATTAAAGATAGAAATGAAAGTTAAAGATACTGCCAAATTGAGTTTGATTTGCCACTGTTGTTATTGCACATACATGTACGTCCCCACCCAACATGAATACAATAAGATTCTGATCATAGAGTAGGTACAGTGAAGGTAGTGAGTCACAGGTATCACAGGGTGAGATAACATCTAAATAAGATATGAAGTAGCCTCAAACCAAAACCTCCACAGATACACTACTTTCATATTTTTATTAAAATTCTTCCTTTACAAGGCGTATCAAATATCTGCACACTGATATGGTTGAACTGTTAATGAATCATAATGCAGAGCTTGAGTTCAGTTCATACACAATTGTGCTTCTAACCGCTCTAGGTGAATTACAATTTGTTCATACTCATAGTGCAGTTCTTTTCTGGGATGGAGCAATCAGCAATATTTTGTATTTTACCCTTGATTTTTTTTTTTTTTACTGAGCTCTTTCTTATTTTACAAGTCTAGCTACATTTGTTCATGCATGAAAACATGTACCGGTATAGATTGTTCTTACCTCAAATGTGTTTTTCTTGCTTATGGCATAATTCAAGGACACCATACAGCTAATTCTTTATGACTGTTTTATGTACTCTTTATGAGTACTCTATAGATTAATTATAGATGACTGGGACATACATGTGTATACGGCTATCAATATTCACTATTTTTTGTTTCTATCAACCCCCCTCCCCCTCTCTCCCCCTCAACACACAAAACTAGACCCTAAATATGAAATGAAGAAAGTGTATAAGCCTCTGAATTGAGTGCACAGATCTTCTTGAAAGCCAATTACACAGAAATGAAAATGTAAGTAGATCATCTAAACCTACTCTACTGGAGTGGCCAAGCATTCCTAGTATTTGTCTTGGGTGAATAACCTGCATGAAGGATGCTGAAAAATGAAATTAAGCTCTTAAAGGTACTATGTCCCTCTTGCAGCCAACATCAAATTCTGTAGAACTTTGCAGGAATTATGAATATGTCATGTACATGTATGTCCTATCTGCGAAATTTAAACATTAGCAGTGTCCTAATATTCAAATTATGCAAGGAAACCCGTTTACTTTCTAGACTTCACTGTCAGACACTATTGAGTGACTGACTGACATCTTTTTTTTCTGTGGTAATAATATAAAATGAGCTGTAACAGGTGCATGTACATGAGCATTTGTTTCCATCAATAACCCTATTCTTGCAATGGCCAAAATTAAACTGATTGAATCTTTGCGCAGCACAAAACATATGACCATTCGGTACAAGGGTCTGAAAATCAGACTATTACTTTAGTGATTGCAATCACTAAAGTCGATTAGAAAACTAATGGTCATTAATTTTCCACTTAAAGTAGTTGAGCTGATTAGATAGACAAAAATCTAAAAAGCCCAAATATAACTTGGTTTTGGAAAATGGTGCTCAGATTTATTTTTAATAATTTTTTTTAATGAGCAAAAAACAAGTTAATGAGCGAGTCGGTTGTGACGTAGGGTCCTCACAACACAGATTCGTAATGTAACCAAATTTAATGCATACGTCTTTGTGAAGTGCCTCGATACAAACTATTTCATTCACCTGATAAGAATAATGAAACTATTATTCTTATCAGGTGAAAGAAATAGTTTTTATAGAGGCACTTCACAAAACGTATGCATTAAATTTGGTTACATTACGAAAATAGCCTATTGTCAGAATGTATACCGCTGGCACTTTCGTTGTGAGGAGCATACGTCACATCCGTACAGCAATATAAATGTTTTGCTCGAAATACCCGAAACAAAAATCGCTCTTAAAAATCACCCGATTGAAGTACGCCCGTGATATTTGGCAGTTTTAACCTTTGATTTATTTACAACATGTTATAATTTTTGAAAATCGGAGTGGACTTGGGCTTTAAAGAAATTTTCAAGCCCTTTTGTTTAGAGGGACGTGCTAAATTAGTATTGTCTTTCAAATGCCATTGGAATTTAACCTTTTCATTTTTTTGGCCTGCAAATGGGACATAGTACCTTTAAACATGAGCAATGAGCAAGCTCCCTCAATAGATGCCCAAGGGAAGTGATATACACAACATATTGTGCATTTTTGTATGTAATATACATGTAACAAACAAGATGCATGTATCGAAAATAATATCGCTAGTGATATTCGTTTGTCTCGCAATGTGGTCGATACATGTAAGCATCTAAAAGATCTTGATTATTGACCGTCGCACCGGTCCTCCCGTAGAGTATAAAACACCCTTGCTTACATTAGTTTTTATCACCTGACGAAGTGTTGCAGCGGCGCACGAAACGTCGAGATCTTTTAGATTCCTTATTGACCACATTGCGAGACAAACGAATATCACTAGCGATATTATTTTTGATACTACATCCGCAATGAGTAATATATTTAGCATTAAGATGCATGTACATTCTTTTGTCCTAACCACAAAGTACACAAGCCAGATCATTTTACTATGAACAGTAAAGAAAAGTATAATTTTTTGTTTCATTTGAATGAGAACACTCTTTCCCTGGTGGTGCCTATAATGATACTCTGTAAATTTTTCAGTCATAAAAGAAATCTGCCCACTTCTATGGTGAATAATATCAAGGCACTTTTTTTCACTGCTGTATTCCAGTAGGTTAATAAAAAAAATATACATACTTTTGTAGTGTCTTCCGAATTCTCCATGATAAAAAAAAATTATTACTTTTATGACATAATTTTATTTACATTAACTTTTTGTCACATAAAGTATATTTCCTTTTATTCAACATAACATTCTCTAATGGACAATTTATACCCTACATACAGGTATTCATATTCATCAATTGAAAGTGGGTATACAATGTAACAGTATACCGGTATATGCTTCTGTAGGTTGTCAAGAAATTTGTGTATTAAAGTAATTGATATTCTGTGATGATTCAGATTGAATGTACATGTACACTCTAGGGTCAAATTAATTTCTAAAATAAAAGATACAGACAGAGACATAAATCACAGGTACTAGGAATACGCTATCCAAACATGACTCACACGCTATTTCACCCATTTGCAACATCTGACATTTACAGAGTCTCGGGAGAAACAAAAAATTGATTGTGTTTATCTGAAAAGAGCTGCCCACATCAACATATGTCCCATAAGGCACTTTATGCCCCAAAATCAAATTATAATCTGCTAGAGCTGGCCGAGAAAAGCTGCTAGAAAACAATTAAAAACAGTTTAGTTATTTTTGTCATGTTGTTGACACTAGACAGGTTTGCCCTTCAATTTCTTTCATGCAATCTACATTGTGTACCAGTAATGATATATTAGGTGAGATATTCATCATTAAGATACCTTAACCGCCCCTCCCCCTTCCACTCAAAGGGCTTCTATTCATATAAAACCTATTCAAGTATCAAAATCAAGAATAAATATGATCTCCAGAAATTATCCAAGTGGATTTCTTAGGTCTTAAAATCATGGACCTTACCACATGCTCAAGGCAGCTGTTCATTTCATGATCTACTCCATAAAAAAAAGAAGAAAGAAAGAAAGAAAAAAAGAAAATTCAAGGTACCAGGAAGTCAAAAGTCAAATATTGTCATACAAGGCACCCTGACGGCACTACAAGGTACATGAACATTATAACATTAAGATGCATGAATGGATTTCAAAAGCCACGACAAGACCAAGGGTAAGTCTAGACTTAGAGTAAATCAATCTAATGTCCTTTATAACCTTGTTTCCGCACAAGAGATTCACAAGATCATATTTAAACATCTTCCATCTTTACAAAAGTGTGAGAATTTCCTGAGGGATTAACCTGGCTTTTTATGTCATTTAGCTCATTATGAAACATGTGACAATGGCTTCCAAGTACAATGCATGCACCCTTGCATGGGTTTTAATGGCCAATTTGGCATCTTGGCTATTGATGCCTAACCTCTGCAACTCTGCACATGAGCACAAACTAAATGGCTGCTCTAAATTACGAAACTGAGCTCCCTCAGGGATAAATCTTCTTACTTGCTGGATTGCTTGATGGAAATATATTATTCCACACAATGCTAATGGCATTATAGCTTGAATACATGGTTCTCTTTTACATTAATGTAAAATTTCCTTATTTAAAAGGTTAAAGAAGATTAAACCATAAGTTTCTTTACACCCTGTACACAATCACTAACAATAATTTTAATGGGCCTCTCAGAGCAATCATGAGGGAAAAAGTACAATAAACCTATTTACCTTTCAGATGTTGAAGACAAATTCTCAAAAAATTAAGCCATTGCAAAACATTGCAAAATCAATAAATTATCACCTTCAATCAAATAAACCTGACACGATACTCAGATAATACTTTACATGTGATAAGGCCTACATGTGATAGAAGTAATGTAGCGTGGCTTTAGATCCAGACAGACCTCTGCACAATACAGAAATGTATGAAGGCAAAAGGCTTGTTGTATTGAGTGGAAGGAGCAGAGAGAAAACTGAGAATTTCCGCCCTCGTATTGAATGGTTTTCTCTCACCTACGAAGGTTTAAACACCTCTTCCTATACACACCCTAATATGCATGTATTCAGCCATAGTGTATGATAAACACTAGATATCATTCCTCAGATATTGAAATTAATGATTTCAGTTAGAAAAGTGAATGTCTCCCATACATGTACACTCATCTGAGTTTATACATTAACTGCAGTAGGTGGATGTCGAGCTAAATAAACTTTTGTTGATAAAAATAATCTATTATGAACATATTCCCAGGAAACATTTTCACTTACATGTACAATGTAATTATATTCTGTTTCAGTTTCATTGGTCAACAGTTCACATGGAAATGTTTATCTGATTGGAATTACTAACTACTGGCTGATGTACCGGTAATAGTAAATCCTATAATCTCAACTAAAATGTACCAAAATATTTACATTCAGCAACATTTCATCAAGACAATTTCTGAAAAGCACGCCATTTACATTATGGATGCAGCATATAAATCATATTCCCTTAAGCTGTATGCTGCTGGCAGAATACAGTAAATTGACTCCATTCTATGTTATCATCTACTAAGGACAGAAACAGAGTGTACATGTACATCATACCCCCTCTAAAACGTTACATAGCAACCATTCTGAAGCTCTGAGCCATGTTGAGCTGAACTGATTAATTAGGCTCAGCAGTGGATTATGAGAATACTGGTATCATCTCACAGAAGTGCACAAATAGGCTACAGGAGCATGATTATTGTTGATCATTGGTATGCACGTTCTGCATTTATGAAATTATCTGCCACGGTGCCACCACTAGCAAACAGTTTTCCATCTCTTTTAATTAGGACCATTTTATTGGTTTCATCTGGTCTAAATCTAGATCATAAATGTGAATAAAGAAAATTGTAATTATGAGATAAAGTCATCCAGGTCAATTGTCATCTTCATTAATTAACATTGTGATAAAAAAGATGAAGATGTGCACACGTTAATATACTAAGTTCTGTATACTTTCAGATGTGTATTCATGTAAGTATGTTTACTGCATGTTGTTTATCAGACAGTAACATAAATTGTCTTTTAGCTCAATTCAATTTATGACTCATATTTCAGACAATGTGATTTTAAGTGCATTCAACAAGGCACACAATCCATTACTTTAACTACAGTTCAGGGACGCCACTCACAGCAATTAATCAAACTGAGTGATTGAATTCATAATTTATGAGTAGTAAGGGAATCGTTTAAGTTTTGTTCAATCCTAGCATTTTGGTTTTGACAGAATGGTATGTACCTCAATAAGCAATGCTCATAACATTAATTTTATTGAAAGAACCAACCCCTATCCTACATGTATTTTCACCAAAAAATAGTCATAGTAGAAAAGGACAAAGAATTCCAAGAAAACAAAAGATCAGTCTGTTATGCAGATGTACAATGTATTTGTCATAATACAAGCTTGACACATATTAATATTGGGAGGAAAATATAAGTACATGTACATGTAGTTTCCATTTACTATATTTACTCTAGACTTTCCTTATATGAATCTTATAAAATAATAAAATCAATCCTATTTCATCAGTTTAACTGAACTAATTTGATCTATAATCACATTAATATTCCTTTAAAAAGAATGAGAAATACGGCTTCCTTTCATCTGATACTTTTCTTTGTCAAAAGTTGAAATTGTTATTATTCACAATGTTATATACTGTATCAAAGCGAACACTAAAGGAGATATACAAGGAATCATCTTGACACAAGACAATGTCCTGAAGGAGAATACTGTGTACTACAAATGTCACTGATCGCTACAAGGCCTAGCAGATAAAAGGTGATGATGTACAATGTAGGTCACTCACTCAAGGCAATAATCATTCGCTATCTTCAGAAGATCCAACATTCACACCTTACACAGATAGGCATCACACATGAAACAGCTTCAAAGCTATCATCATAACTCACCGTCTTCGATTTGTTTGGAACTCAGTCAGAACCAGTTCATGGTGTTCAGTTCTATTTAGCATGAAAGTGATATTTCCATTTCATAAATCCTATCATGGACAGATGACGAAAGTGCACCCAGCAAGCACCACCTGTGCCTGATCGAAACCAGTTCCATTTACTCAACGCTCTCCCGCTATCCTTATGCACACACACCCTCCCTCCCTCACAGTACACACAGCAGCACTCAATGCAACCTGCTCTAACAGGCACACAAACTGTGTATTAACCAATGGGCACACACACAAAGACACACGTCATTGGAGTCATCTAGGAGCCTCTGATACACACACAGGCATCCATCCCTTTCCCTCCACAATCATAATGAGCTCATGAATATGCATGACCAGTGATGCTCCATTACAATGCGCAGGGGAGTGAGAGAGGGAGGGTTGAAGGGAGGAGGCCGGAGGGGACGGGGCGGATGAAAGAGGAAGAGAGAGATGCTAGCTGGGATCACATACGGTGCCCAAAGCTAAAATATCACGGTAATAATAAGGTGCCATTTGAAGCAATCACAGGCCAAGTGATTGAGTAATTTATTACCTCCTGGGGGATTGGTTGCTCTGTCATTATTTGTAAAGAGATGAGCATGATATATCTATTTTTAAGTACTGATACACATCATGTGCAGAATCTGATTTATCAAAACAAACATAACATTGCATGATATTAAAGAGAAGATTGAGTTCTGGGAAGAGGTGAAAAATAATTTGTGAGCATTATCATGATTGTTATTATGCAAGTGTGGAAGAACATCAGATAAAAAATGTTCCCCGAAAAGCATGGCTCTTCAAATGCCTTAATAATCTAAATATTGCATGTAAGAGCATAAAAATCTGGACAGATTTTTATGCCACATATTTGTGTAGTCCCATATATATACATCTTTCTGTGTACAGTGCTTGTAACTTTACCAAGACTGGGTCAAATTCTTATCATTTTGATGATTCCAGAACCTTACAGTACACATCAATACTTACCTGGTATATGCTAGATGATCAACCTTTTCTGATCGATTCTGCACCGTTTCTTTCACAATGCAATTGCATGACCAGAACTCAACCTTATCTATAAGGACTTGTAAGTTTTTCATACAAATCTAAAGGTTAATGAGTGGTCAATGTATATTGTTAATCTGTAGTATGGTACATGTACCTGTATTACATGTGTATCTGCGCACACAGCAAAAACATGCGAGTAAGTTCTTCAAAATCTGGACAAATTTGAAGCAAATACTAATAGTATTCACTGCAAATATGACGACAGAACAAATCCTTATTTAAAATTCATCGAGCTTTGCTGATATAACAAGGCAAACCTGATTCAACTAGCTTCCCCAGTGACAAAATTTTGTTCCTTTTCACAAAGAAGATGCTAATTTTTCTTAAGAAAATATGCATTTTACAGCACAGTTTTGTGTACATGTATGCAAATATATGCAAACTACATGTAGTCTGAGCTGCAAGAGACCTAGTGACGAGTTATTCCATACCTGCTATTAATGAATGAACTACAATATTCAGAATCCAGTCTGCATATATTACTTGTTGCTATGTCGGGTAAGCTTTCAGGTCCTCAAGAACAACATTTGTTTAAAAAGTATGCATAAAATTTGAATATGTTAGTAAACCGGTCTATTCATAAAACAATTCTTGCATGTTTTGCATATTACTTAAACTGCAGCATATGGTAGATATTGATCTTTGTTTGTAAGTGTGCTTTCATAAGCACATAGCCTTGTATATATCCAGTATTCTTTTTGATTGTGCCAGATGTCTAATTTAAAATCAATAATCAAATCTACACATAAATACATGAATAATGAAGAAATGCAAAACAAGTTACAGCAAATGTCAGATATTTGCAAACCATGAATGAGGCAAAGGACCGATCCAAAATAAACAATAATACTATATCAAACATCCTTATGAGTATTTTTCACAAAAAAAGAACATTAGAAAATCACCACCCCCCTAGCCTCCCCATGACTACGAGTGTTTTGGTATTTTGATAGTAGAGCAGAGTCAGAGAGATAAAGTGGATGCCTGGCATAGTCAGTGCTAGTGTCCTCATACATGTATGTACTCACACGCAGAACATAAAACTGTAAAACTTTTAATATAAATTAGCTGGCAATGCATTTTTCACATGCCTGCATGTCTTTCTGCTTGTCATGATTGATTTGAATTTATAAAGAATGAGATACATGTACAACAGATGACTAACAGCAGACCATAGATTTATCAAAATGTAAAAAATCAAAAGCTTGACATATGGGCATAACTGGATAATCCTAGGCCCTGTACATGTAGGTCCTGCATCATAATCTCAATTACTGTAAACGTGGAAATATTCGCGGTACATTCATTTTCACAGATTTCACGCTAAGATCGGCAAGCCCGAATTTTAGAACTTTTAGAAAATGTAAGCATGACTTCTTATGCGTGTTTTGAACGGCTGAATTGCGTGCAACACGAATTTAAGAACCAGCGAATATGTTTTGGGGTCGCTCAGCGCGAAAAATTAATCATGCGAAAATAACAGCGTTTACAGTACATGTATATACCAGGCATAACAACCTGCAATCCTGCATACATGTACATGTATGTACATGTATGTACATGTACGTGGTTTTGTTTAGTTATTTGGTACATGATGGACATTACAAGTCTAAATAATAGTTATAGGTTTTCATGGTTATTAAGGGGAACAATCATCAAGTAAAATAGAAAATTGTGTACAGAGCTCCATGCGGTGTGTATATTTTGAAAATAAACTAAAAAGAATGAAAAAATAAATGTGTTGTGTATTTTGAAAATAAACTAAAAAGAATGAACAACATGAGCACTGTTGACTCATAGTATGCTAGTTTTTTTTAAATTTTTTATACCAGCTGTACACAAATTATTTTCATGTGATTACCATAACCCTTAAAACAAAGAAAAATTCAAACTACTTGTACATGTACTGGTCAGGCAATTGTGATTCATAAACTGTCTCCAATTTTTTGGTCAAGATTGATTGTGTAGTACATTTACAGAAACAGGGGGGTGTTTCACAAAGACTAAGATCGACTTTAAGTTGGACTTAAATACGGCAGGCCATTCATGCCACTAGTTCCTCTAACCATTCCTGACATTGGTTTCTCAAGGGAGGTACAAATCGTGGTCACAAATCTACAGAATTTACCTTTTTTGATAGTTCAATATAGAAGGAAAAAATATTATCTATTTAGATCATAATTGAGAGACCAATGGTGAGAGCAACCAGTGGCATGAAAGGCCTGCCATAGTTAAGTCCAACTTAAAGTCGATCTTAGTCTTTGTGAAACACCCCCAGATCAGTTGACTGTGCAGTGTGCACTATGAGTTTGAATTGCCAGTGGGGATGCCTTCAGACTAAGTATGAACATGCTCTCATTGTTTGAGTTAATTCCTTGAGCCTAGCTGGGATCCTTTGATCAAGCTAATGGGGGCGGTAAACTTCAAAATACGACTCTTTTCTTTTTCAGGAAGCGCTGATCGGTCTAATATAAACTCAAGCTTGATATGGCTTTATATTAAGGACTGTAGTGAATACCTAGTAATGATAATGGTCATGAACTTTGTGGAAATATGATTTTAGTGCATCTAGTTGGTCTAATATCATATGGGAAATCAATTTCTTCCATTATCTTTCAAAGCTCAATGAAGATGAAGATAACATCTATAGGTCAATGACGTTTTTCTTCATGCTTTTGTCTCCAAGCTATAATGACCACATCTCAGATCTTAGTACATCTGATCATTGAATCTAGTACAGACTGCAGAGACCTATACACTGTAGATAAGACCAAAGATGAAGTGAGATTGTACAATTTGATATCAATTCATGTTCAGAAAGTCCTCAATATTCAGTAACACATGATATACCAAATGACCATTTATCTTAGACTAAGTGCCCATTTATCAGCATGAAAAGAAACTTGTAATATTAGGAACTAAAATTCTTTTGATTTTAAGTTTAGAAACAATTTCATCTCAATTAAGATCAATCTCAAATAAATAAATAAAATCAATAAATAGGTGAATAAGTGCAAAATCCAAAAAAGGACACTGCTGTTCTACAAATCTATCTTTCCACACATTTACTCATTAACAAATATACATGTATCTGACTATCTGTGAACATTTATAAGTAAATATAGAATTACATCAGTCTGCATTTTATAGCCCAAATCAGTGCAATGATAAAAATGAATCTTTTGAGATGCACATTTTCAATTTGTCAAATGCATGAATTTAAATGGTTATAAATATTACTAGTTATAAATACAGAAATACTAATATTTGTCATAGTGTATGATAATGTGCATTATAATGTGTATTGCACATTATATAAATGTAGTTATAATTCATAAATTTTGTTCATATATTGTAGTCTACTTGATATAATTATTCTATATAAAGTTGGAGAAGTTAATGTAATAACTCTGTACCTGTGAAGCTTCAGGAATTAATAGTAAATGATAACTAAACAATAAATATGTAATCATTTGAAGAAATATCATAAAACTTTAAAGCAAACTCATTGAATTAACAGTTCATACATGTACACTTAACCATTGTGACATGATTCCTACATATTCCAAAGACTGAAGCAGCCGAGCCTACAATATTGGGGGTGATGGGAATGGCATAACTTGGCATTTGAGTGAACTCATCATTGCAGGAAGTTAGGTTCCAAGAGTTCTGTTGCCAGTTTACACAATGCCAAAGACCTCTGAAGAGTGCTACATGTAAAATTCATATTAGAATTCACATTTTAAAATTTTCATAAGTACCTTTCCTATCAAATAAAAAATGTATACATGTATATACATTGTATATACATGTATATAAACTGTATAGAATTTGAAATTCACACAAATAATGCGATTGAGTTCAAGCTCTCTTGGCTAATTCAGACTTGATTCCACTACATTCAAGACTTTTGAGTTGTTCCTAGTGCCAAGTTATCCCATATCCCCCATGTATATTGGGCTTTAAATTTCTTCTTAAGTGTCTTTTCCCTTGAGGCTGTACTAAAATTATGTTGGATATGACAGTTTCTGACCAGTATTATAATAATTTTTTAAAAGTAACATACAACAAACAACCCCCTCCCACAAAACAAAAATCAAAACAAAAATACAAAAGGCCCAAATTTCCAAAATTCCAAATTTTGGAACGGTGTACTTGTAATGTGATTTTTCAGTCAATTAATGTGTTGGAACAAATTGGAGAGTTGTCTGACACTTCATCACAGTGACCAATTTGTGAATGTGAACTTCCTTTAGGACCTACAGTGTATATGTTTTAATAATGATCAGAACTTTCAAAATGTGTAACTTTCTCATTACTGGAGTTGTCAAAATTAATGAATTTTATTTCAAAATATAAAATGTATCATAATCATCTAGTGCCGTCCCTTCGGAAGGGGTTGGCGGCTATGCACCTCCATCGCTTTCTGTCATGTACCCTTGCTCTAACCTCTCCGTACAGTAGTTAAGACCAGTCCATTTCTTGACATCATCAAACCAAGTGATTTGCTGTCTACCCCTTCTCGTTTACCCTCTACCATTCCTTCCAGCAAGATCTTCTGCAATCCTCCTCCTCTCATCACATGACCAACAATAACATACACTAGTTTTCTCTTCTGCATTGCGTTAATCAGTTCTATCACTTTGTTTGCTCTGTTCAGGACTTCTTTGTTGCTAATTTTCATCACCCAGCTGATTCTTAGCATTCTGCGGAAACACCACATTTCAAATGCTTCTAACTTTCGTTCTGTTTCTTTGCATAGAGTCCATGTTTCAACTCCATACAATGGAGTACTCCAGATGTAGCATTTCAAGAGTCTGCATCTCAGCTCAAAGTTTATCTTCCTACAACATAATATCTTTTCCATTTTCATGAAGACTGATCTTGCTATTTCAATCCTCTGTTTTATTGCATTGTCACATGTTTCATCTTCTGTCTGTGACTGTCTGCCCAAGATAAACAAACTTGCTTAATATAAATGTTCTATTAATGTATCATTGATTTGAATGCTAACACGGGGGACTTCCTTCTTCCGCGACACCACCATGGTCTTAGTCTTTGAGATATTAATTGCCATACCAAATCGTTCCCTTCATCATTAACTTTTCGTACAAGTCTCTGCAAATCCTCCTCCGATTCGGCTAATATTACATGTACACCTGTACACACAGTAATGACAGTATATCTTCAAAATCAGGTCTAGATTGCGATCTTGACTTGAGTCAATTAAGTGATGATAGTTAAAGTAATTTTGAAAGCTTCATTGGATCTCTTCTACAACAATTCTTGATCTCACCTGACAATGACAATGACAATTCTTGGCTTCAACTTTAGAATGTACCCCACCCATAGGGTTTATGTATTAAAGTGGATTGAGTTTGAGTTTGGTTTAAGGTTAGCATTAGGTTTAGAATTAGCAAATAAAGACACATCTTTGGCATCTGCTTCATTGGTGAAGCACTGATCAACTTTAGTGCTGGCACTGCTGGGTATTCAAAATTTACTCCTAATTTGTTGTGCATATGATACATATTTGTATCATTTGGGCTACTTCTCTGCTTTATTTTGCATCTTTTGAGCCTCACAATATATATGGACTACCGGTATGGGTAATTCAGGATAAATCTGATGGATTAAGGTGTAGACAATAAAAACTGTTGAATAATGAAATCGTTGTTTGTCAGGTCTTTGTGAATTGGTTTGTCAGCTCCATGACATTTGAGTAGATCACGGACAAGAGTTATGACTGTTATGGAGTTGCTTTCGTGAAAGAAATTAACCTCTTGGTCTCCAACTTAATTTTGGAAATTATAATACCACCCATGATGATTCTGGAGGCAACAAACATCTACGGCAGGTGCTTTGGTGAAGACCGTGCGTTGCGATCAAACAGGTGTACATGTAGCCCCCCTAAAAGACGGAGGCTTACTACACTGTGATCCCAAACAGAAGGCCAATCTACTCAACAAAAAGGTTCTGCTCTGTGTTTAGCAACAATGGTTGCATTTATTGTCCAATTTTTTGCCTAGGATCAGCGTTTTCAAACGTCTTTCAGGCAAATTTTTAAGGCGATAAACACAAAGCCTTTTTCAAACGTCTTTAGATATGGGCATATTGTACCGCCGAAAAAAGTGTGTTTTGAATGTGACATACAGCCAGAATCACGTTTCTGAGACATGATAAACGTAAAGCTGTTTTGAACCGCACATACATGTACAGTGTACAAATAGGACCTTTCCATATAGCTCTATGGACCTTCCCAGGCTAACCTGCTTCCCGGGTCAAACGGCGCAAAGCAGCTGCGCAGAGACAAGGCCTTTATTTTGAATCGTGAAGAGACGATAAACGCGACATCCCGAAGATCACGTTCGATAGTGGGGTTCGATAGTGGGGTTCGATAGTGGGGTTTGATATACATGTACATATCTGTGGCAAGACACGATAAACACACCCAATGACAATTCAGCTTTACCTGACTTGGAGCCCAGTCCATTCCCAAATATGGATGAAATAGTAGTGACATGCAAAGGGGTCACCAAGGCACCAAGCTGCTGAAAAGTTTAAAACCTCACAAAGCAAAAGTGGCCTGATGGAATCTCTGCCAGAATGTTGAAGGAAACCGCCGAACAGATCTCCCCTGCTCTTCCAAGCCTCCCTTCATCAAGGATGCATTCCATCGCTGTGGAAGTTCCTAACTACAAGAAGGGCTGCAAGTCATCCCCGGATAACTACAGGCTGATTTCTCTGACTTCGATCCTATGCAAGCTGTGTGAACATGTGCAGTTATTCACCACCTCATCCACCATGACATTCTTTCTGACAATCAGCATGGCTTTCGGAAGTGCTGTTCTCGTGAGACACAATTGATCCTTACCATCCATGATCTTGCTAGAGGACTAGAAGACAAGGGACAGTATGATGTAATCCTACTAGACTTTGCTAAGGCCTTTGACAAGGTCCTCAAGCGACTCCTTCTCAAAGCCAAACATTGTGGTATACATGGCCTTACTCTTCAGTGGATCAAGAACTTCCTGACTGGCCGTACTCAACAAGTCATACTGGAAGGCCAACTCAGCTCTGAAGCCAAGGTCACATCTGGCGTACCACAGGGTAGCATCCTAGCCCTCCTAGGTCCATTGTTGTTTATGATCTACATCAATGACATCAGGCATTCAACAACACACCTTTATGCTTACGACTGTCTCCTCTACAAACCAATCAGATCTACCCAGGACTGTGACGAACTGCAAGAAGATCTAGACAGGCTCCAGGACTGGGAGAAGACGTGGAAGATGGAATTCCATCCTTCCAAGTGCCAGGTCTTGCGATTGACCAACAAGAAGAAGCCACTTCTAGGCCAGTACACCATCCATGGCCATCAGCTGGAGCAGGTCAACTCAGCCAAGTACCTCGGGGTCCATATTGATCAGAAGCTGAACTTCAATGCCCATGGAGATGCCACAGTAAAGAAGGCAAACTCTGTCTTTGCGCTGTAACTTCTGATATTGCAACCACAAGATCAAGGAGGCTACGTATGTCACTTACATTCGGCCCATTGTGGAGTATGCTGCAACAGCATGGGACCCACACACCCAAAGAAACATCAACAAGGTCAAAATGGTTCAACGCAGAAGTGCGTGGTACGTCTGTGGTGACTACGATCATACCAGCAGTGTTACAGCTATGATGAACAAATTACAATGGCCCTCGCTAGTTAGCAGACGTCTGCAAAGCCACTTTGCTATGCTGTACCGCATCCCCTTTGATCTTGTTGATGTTGAATGGCATCAATACCTCCATGCAGCAACATCTGTAACAAGAGGTCACGGATCCCGCTTCAGAGCGACACTGTGTACCAGCCAAGTCTACATCAGCTCCTTCTTCCCCAGAACTACAAAGGACTGGAACAACCTTCTAGTAGATCCAGCCTGCTCACCCTCCCTTGAGGCATTTAAGTCCTCACTGGGGAAGATGCATCCCTAACTGCCCTCACGGGATTGAAAGTTTTTACTTGCAACCTGTAAATATCAGCACAAGGATCCTGGCCAGCAGGCTCACACAGGCTCTTCACATGCACACACAGTGCAAAATCTTCAAGGCTTTGAAGCAGCACTTTCCTTGGAAGAAGAAGATTGTTACAAACCATCAAGGGAGTGTCATGTACCATGATGAGGAGCACAACTCTCTTACAAGTACAAACAGTGAATCTATATTAAAGCTAGCCTACTAAGCCTAGTCTTAAAGGTACTATGTCCCATTTGCAGGTCAAAAAAATGAAAAGGTTAAATTCCAACGGCATTTGAAAGACAATACTTATTTGGAACTTCCCTCAAAACGAAAGGGTTTGAAAATGGCTTTGTGGGAAAATAACGGCCATTAGATGTCGAATTGACATAAGTGATTGCAATCACCTAAGTAATAGTCTGATTTTCAGACCCTTGCACTGAATGGCCGTACGTTTTGTGCTGCACAAAGATTCAATCAGTTGAATTTTGGCCCTTACATGTTACAAATAGTGGGTTATTGATGTATTGTACTAGACAAATGCTCATGAATGTACCTGTTACAGCTCATTTTGTATGTTATTACCAAAGAAAAAAAGATGTCAGTCACTGAGTCAGTCACTCAATAGTGCACAACGGTTTGCTTAGCTTAGCCATGGTTCCAATCGCGTGACGTCATGCCTCGTTCAGCGACGCATGCACACATGCAGCTGTCCGATGGTACCGACGAAGATTCGCTATCGGTATGATATTGTTATGTTTTCGGATCATTATCGAGTTATTTCTACCCAATTCACTGAAAGCCTGTCCCACAATCAATGCAGTTCAGAAATGACATCATTGCGTTATTTACCTCATTCCCCATACGTGGATACCAAGATCGTTTGAGCATCAATTACGAAAGCTGATCATTTTTCCGGAAAATTTTAACCTGTTAATTTGAGTTTTAGCAGCCGTAGCGTATAAAAAATGTATTCTAAAAGTAAATTTGACTGATTTTGTAAAACTGTAATTGTTATTGTATAATTTGTGAAACGTTGTGAAATGTTTTTATGGATTCTTGACATGTTTATCTATTGTTTGATGTTAGTTTTTCCAAGTGCGAGTGTGTGTAAGGTCTAAGTTGGGCAATTAAGTGTCTAAGTCTTGTACAAGTACAACAAACATGACAAAGGCAAAGCCCCCAGCGCCAGCCGGCAGCCGACGGCCGACAGCCACAGCCATGACAGCGCTCAGCCTCAGCTAGCTGCCGCTGAAGTTTCGGGCAGTTACCGTCATCATGACCGTGTAGACCTCTCATTGTCTTGACTGGGTTCGCATGAGTCTAAAATGTACTCCGTTATCTTCATTAAAACATGTCTAAAATCATTATAATATTTATGGTCAAACCATACACTAAAACTGACCAAATGGAGGGTTAAATAAAATAACAGGTGAAAGTGATGTATGAAAAAATTACCTTTTTCACAGGGCAATACAGTGGGTCCTCGATCGTGATCAACAAAATCCAATTTGAATAATCGCACATAATATTGTTTGTGGTGGGCAAATCTAAATCTATCGATTGATAACATGCAAATACGAAGTCGGATGAAGTATGGTGTCTTTAAAGAGCATGAATTTATATTTCCCTGTGAAACATAGAGTTCTGAAGGGATCTCGATTCCCACAACACCCCCAGTGGCGGATCCAGGGGAGCCCGGGCCCTCCCTAGAAAAAAACAGGTAAAAACACCCTTTGAAAAAAAGAGTTGGGCCCTCCTGGCGCCCAAGGGGTGGTGGAAAAAAATTTTCGGGTGCCAAAAAAAATTTGTGCTCACTACCCTGGCGCTTAAGGGTGGCGGTGGAAAAAAATTACCCTTCCCGGAGAAAATTTTTTCGGGTGCCAAAATTTTTTTTGCTCACTACCCCAACTGAGCGAAAAATCGACCGGCACGATTTTCAAAATTTTCGCACGAAATGGGCCCCTTTTTAGGCCCCCTCCCTTGCCGCTGGCTGGATCCGCCCCTGCCCCCCCCCCTAACGAAGAGGGAAATCGTCAATAAAATTGCCCAAAACTAACTCTAAAGTGTGGTGTAATTAAAACTTTGATTTTGCCTGTGTGATCAAAGGTATCCTAGAATGTGAAGTTCAAAAGTTCAAAGGCAAAGTATTTTCGCTATTAAAGTTGCTATAAGTGACCTAACAAAATAATGCATACTTCTTGCGGGACTTCTTGTCCTTTTATTGACCCTGCCTCCCTCACTCCTGAAGATTCTTGTAAATGAATAGGCCAATAGGGTATATGTGTGTAACAATAGACATGGAGAGATGGGTGTCCTATTTTACATAGTTAGCTGTTAGTGTTAAAAGCTCCACGAATATACAACATTTTCGTGACTGCAAAATGACTTATTCCGGGGGGGGGGTGGGAGCTAGGGGGTGTTTCCTCACAGACTCTTCTCAGCTTGATCGCCTACTTCCTTGAATGTTGCCCCGAAAGGGCCCCTCTCATGACAATACTGATCGCACCCCTTATTAATACCACTTGCTTAAAAATGGCCTTACTGACTTCAATATTCGATTTCTAATATCTCTTCAACGGATAGTTGAGTTGCATGGCTACAATCTTTTGGAATCAAGAAGTGATGAATTGAAATTAAACTTATTCAAACTTAAAATAGAAATTAAAAACCGTGGCAACGATTTTCCACTCCCACATACACCCCTCACAACTTTGGTGCATAATTATTCAAACTTAACATTTTCATTAGAATGTACCCCCAAAAAAAGGGGGGAAATATATAGATGCTTTACACCATCGTATACTATGCAGGGTCGGATTGTCTGGTATTCTAGTATTCTAATAAATGAACCCCATGCAACCATATAACAGAGGCCCACGCCTACTGATCAAACCATCTGGGCCCCGTTGCATGAACCATAAATGATTTATGGTAACTTTTCCATCGATACTAACTACCATGGGAACATCAGTCACTGACAGCAATTAAAATCATGGTTCCCATGCCCATGGAAGTTATCAACTTATCATTAATGGCAAAATTACATAAATGCTAAGTTTTATGCGACGGAGCTCTGGAGGCTATAGAATGTGACACTGTTATAATTATATTCGTGTATACTCCCGACATACACTTCACTATACAGCAGGCCTAATGTTAAAACAGCTTGCATGCATGCAGGCTTACCCAGGGGTAAAGCGGTGGTTTATATGCGGCCGTGTGTACTAAGCGAGGGCATCTAAAAAGGGAGAAAAACAAAAAGAAAAATAATTTGGAATGAAGAAACTTAGAAAGAGAGAAAGAAAATTAGACGAGAAAGAGAAAGAAAGAATTCAGTGGGAGGGGGAAAAGAGAAATCGAAGTTAAATTGAAGGTATCACCCAAAGGTATATACTATGGGAGTCATGCACACTTGTTTCTTTCTCTTTTCTTGCCCCCTCCCTCCACGTCCATTTTCGGGCAGCCCTGACAGCTAAACTTTTGGTGGGCTTTCTGAAATTTAGATTTATTTATATGAAAAAACCCTTTAGAGGGGCAGAGCCAGCTAAGCTTGCTAAACTGAAGCCTGGCACCGGACAGCTATAACCTGACAGCTTACTTTGGGAAAGTAAATGCAAATACTTAAGAAACATTACTCCGGGGGTGGGGGCACAGTGCCCCCACTTTTTCAAGTACCCCAAAAGTGCCTTTTTTACATGGGAAAGATGCCCCTTTAACTTTGTAAGAAGTGCCCCTTTTTACATAAAAAGTGTCCCTATTACTTTGACAAGTGCCCCTATTAATTTTTAAAAGTGCCCCTTCCCCTTTCCACCTCTGATAAGTGCCCCTTCGACAAGTTCCCATTTTCCTTCGCAATAAGTGTCCATTTTCCATTCTCAGGTACGAGAAGCGCCCCTTTTCACTTTTGATAAGGGCCCCCTTCACCTCTGACAATTGCCCTATTCAAATCTGAGAGGTGCCCCCTTTACTTTGACAAGTGCCCCTTTTCCTTTGTAAGAAATGCCTCTTCCCCTTTTAATAACTACCCCTTTTTAACCCGAATAAGCGCACCTTATATTTTCACATGTTCCCCTTTTCCTTATGATAAGTGCCCCCATTAAAAAAAGAGGCTCTTCCCCTTCTCATAAATGCCCCTTTTCACCTATGAAAATAGCCCTTTTCATCTCTGGTAAATGACCTATTAAATTCTGAGAGATACTCGTTTTACTTTGACAAGTGCCCCATTTCCTCCTGATAAGTGCTCTTTTCATCTTTAATAACTACCACTTTTATTTTGAAACGTTCCCCTTTTCCTTCCTAATAAATGCACATTTCCCTCTATTATTAGTGCCCCTTTTTCTTTCTCATAAGTGCCCCTTTTCAGATGCCATTGCCCCTTTTCACCTCTGATAATTACCATTTTAACAATGATACGTGCCCCTTTTCCTTTCTTATAAGGAGCCTATCCCTTTAAAAAAATATATAATTAATGCCCCTTTTCACTTCGTATACTGAAATGCCCCTATCACAATATGATAGGTGCCTCTTTTCCGTCGACAAATGCCCATTTCCCATTCTCATACCTATTTCATCCCTGGTGAGTGCCCCTTGTTTAGGTGTAAGAAGTGCCCCATTTTCACCTCTGATAATTACCCGTTGTACTTTGACACGTACTCCTTTTCTTTTCTAATAAGTGTCATCCCTTTCGAGTGTCCCCTTTTCCTCTCAGCATTAAACGTGCCCCTAATTTCAAGCGACTAAGAGCTTTATCCCCCAAAGCTCGCTCGCTCGTTCGCATTTATAGATGTTATAATAATTTTACTTATCAAAGGTCTTTTCAGTCTTTTGTTATGATAATGCTTATATAACTCCATCAGGATTGGTTTTTTTTCTTTATAAGATGTAATTTTTCGCACTGCGACCTCACAAATCTTGAATTTTTCCTCGCTCGCAAATGAATTTTCAGACCATCACACCCAACTGTAAAGTATGATGCTTAAGCAATATCTTATACGATGTATAAAGTGAAACAAATATTGAAATCATCCCTGATAATGTAATCACAATATAGGGTATATACCAATGTCTAAAAAATGTATATTTTCACTGTGAGATTTCCCTTTGAAGGTGACTTTTTCTTCCAGAAAGTTTTTGGTGTGCCCCACTTTTGAGGTCGCTCCGCCGCCTCTGGTCATTTTGTAAGGGCAGTAACATATAACGTGCGTTACCATGGTACTTTTTATAAGGGATATAGTAGGCCTACCTTTTATAAGTTGATCTTGAATTATACGTGTTCAATGATAGTTTTGTGAAATGTTTTTGATGAGATATAAACAAATTTATTTGTCAAATTTGTCTATATTGAAATGTTGAATCAGGGATCTGATTGGGTTGAGCTGAAAACAAATCTAGCGTGATACATGTGTATGCAATGTGACATTGGGTGATTTCTTCTACTACTACATATATCTTCAGAATCTAGGGCGATGCAGCCTATCCCGAAGATCTGCATGTATTACCATGTAGTTATGAATTTCCCAATCATGTTTTGCTAGGTTTATGATTTAACCTTATGATTCCTCTTAAAGGTGTGTACTCACTAGCGAGTCGAACATGAACAATATTCAGCTTCTTGCTTATAATAATAATAATAATAATAATACAATTGATAATGAAGTTCAGTAAATAAATAAATAAATGTAGAAACAAAATGAAATGAAAACAAAAATCACATGAAACGTTTTAAAGATACCATACTATTTCAAATGTATTGCCTGCAAGCAGATTCAAAGATGATCGATTTCTTCACCCTCATAGTAGCGCCCTCTTTAGACAGAAATAACCCTCTTGAGCTGGGTAAGCCCCGTCCGTCCTCACAACGATTTTGCGTCTCTGTAAGTGTAATTTAACGTTTAAAAATATATTGAAAGATCAATTTCATCGTCAAGTATATACATATATACTTATGTATCATCCAAACACTTTTGTACTCTATATTACTTCGCTGGTTAATTGTTTGATGTTCTCTTGCCTCATATTTATAATTTAGCCGCGGCCGGCCGCGAGTGATGACTGATGCCCTTGCCTTGGCCTTGCCTGTCCGCGTGAGTGAAGATTGATGTAGGCCTACTGTTCCTTGTACTCGGTTGTACTTGTAGTTGTAGCGAGCCGCGATCGCGACCCGGGATCGAGACTAAGCGAGGTTTAAACTTGAGCTAGCTGAGCTGAGGGAGCTTTAGCAGAGAGCGACAGTTAGAGACAGGTATGGTCAAACACACCCACTTCCATAACTTTTTATGTGAACTGAAAAGATGAGAAGGGAATGATGATGATGACGACGACGATGATGATGATAGAGCAAGGCCAAGGGAAAAATTGGAAAGTTGGGACTTGGGAGTCTGTGGATGATATTGGTTAATAATGATGATGTTAACGAAGGTGGATTGGACCTCGTTATGACGACGACGATGATGACAATGATTATTGTTGACGTGACGGCGATGAGGGAGGTGATGGTGATGAGGAAGGACAAGGTGATGCGATGTTGGGTTGTATTTTAAAATGTGATAATGGATGATGATAGTGGGAATGGTGATGATGATGGGACAGGGGTAATGATAAGGCCAAATAACAAAAATGATGTGTTTCTCTTCTCGTCCCCGCCCGCCTCCTTTTTGGCCGCCGCCTCCTTTTTTAAACTATTTACTAGAGCTATTCAGAAAAGAAAACAAAAAAAGACTGTGTTATACATTTTGTTTAAATAGCTTCTAAAGTGATACATATCATCTGTTTTGTCATACATTGCATCAGTATACTCACATAGCATAATATCTGTGAATAAATAGGCTTGGCCAGCTATAATTAGCATGGCAGCCATCTTGGAAGAAAAGAAAGCTAAATATTGCAAAATAGTAAATAGTAATGCCCTGCCTCCTCCTTTTTTTTTAAACATCCAGACGAGAAACACATTATTTTTGTTATTTGGCCTTATGAACAAAAATATTGGTTGCCACAGCCCACATGGATGAAACATTACAAATGTTGATATAATTTGGAATATGAATAATAATGGTGTAAATCAAATTTTTGCAAATTTATAGAAATATTTGATATTTATTCACAGGACATGGAAGGTGAGAAATGTAAGAACTGTGGAGAGTCTGCTGTTGTTAGAGATGAAGGGCAAGTTGTATGTACAAATTGCGGTCAGGTCCAGGAAGATGCAACAGTGTTCGTTACAGAAGGGGTAAGTCTACTATTTCATTTGTATTGATTAGTGCCACAGAATATGTATTAAAAGCTGAATATTTGAAAACAGATTTTAAGGCAAAGTGATTCTTTAAAATGCAAGATGTTCTCCCAAATTTACCATCCAGAACTTTGACAATCCTTCAGGTTTCACACTATAGATCCAATTTCTGTGTCATTCTGCTTTTTTATTTTTTATTTGAAAAATATTGTTTCACCCAACAATATTTATTTTCAGATTATTGCTCTTATGCACAAGACCTTGGTCATACTTCAACAGCATAAAATTGGCTGTGCATCATTTACTGCCAAGGAAGTAGGAAAATATATGATGTGAACATGAGGAAATCATGATCAATTCGATCAGAGCAAGATGTTACATTTTATTTCGAATATTCTAACTTTGGTTAAGACCTTGTTAAAGGGATGTATTGATCAATATTGGTGAAAGTGATGATTTAAAAAATGTATCTTTTGTTTGTGACAGGATTTTCAAGACCACAGCCAATCCTGTCACTCTGGAGGCTCCTTCAACCCCACATTTGGAAAGCAGGACTATCGCCTTGCTAATTCAAACACTTATTACAGATCGGTACTTCATAAATGGACGAAGTATATCCACAAACTATGTGAGAGTATGCAGATTGCCAACAAGCAGATGCACATAGAGGCTGGAGATATCTTCAAGAAAGCCTTCAAGATAAGACACTTCAAAAACATGATGAAAGAGCGCAAGAAAGCAATGTGTGTATCCTGCGTGTATATCACATGCAGACTGCATGACTGGCCTATTATGATAATTAATCTGGTTGGGATTACAGATACCCCAAGGGAACTCTTAATGACCATCAATAGAGAGTTGATTAAAGAGTTGAAGATTGATGTAGACACAGTCAGCATTGAGGACTACATTCCTACATGTTTGAAGGAGAACGGTGTGACCGATGACCGATGGACGGCAAAGACTCTGGAAGTGATTTCCCTGGCAAAGGAACTGTGGTTGACTATTGGTCGCCGTATTGATGCGTTGATTCTGGCGTCGTGCTGTATTGCCTGGCAGGCATCAACTCCTGCAAACCATAAGAAATCAATACCGCAGTTTGGGAGATCTGTCTTGAACAAAAGCGTCCCGGATCTGGTAAAGAAACGACACAAGGAACTAACGAACATTATAAAAAAGATGGTTAGCAAGGTTCCTTGGGTGTCTACGTCTATCCTCTTGAAATCAAGGTCCTGGATGTTTTTCCTTGATGATGTCCTCAAGTATAAGAACAGTCTCTTGTCTCACCTTGAACCACCAGAAGACTGTGATGATATTGATGATATCGAAAACCAGGAGAATAACTTCATCCTGGTACCCCCTGCGTATGAAGCAAGTGTTCGAAAGAGAAAGTTTGAGAACCCGTCTATAGAAGAAGAAAACTTTATTGTGAAGTCTGGGCATGAGACAAGTGAAAGTATGAACAATCCCGAGCTGAGTGAGAAGGACATTCCAGATTCTGAACTAGGACAGTATATCAGAACACCTAAAGAGATCAAGTTAGTCAAAGAGCTAGCAGCCATCGCAGATATAAATTATGAGAATTCCTGATTTAGGACTAGGGCTCTCTATACATTAAGAACAGCTTAAAAGATCAAAGTGATTAGAGAACAAGAACATACAGTTATTGCACATACAGTGTATATGTAATATAATAATTGCAGATACAGCATGTGCAACAAATTTTAAAAAAAATTGCCAGAAGTAATCAGAAAAGCTATTGAGTTTTGCGACATTTTTTTGTACGAAATGATGTTAATCTTGCTATCTGTCCTTGTGATTTGAAGCATAGATGGAAATATTAAAATCATCTTTACCCTCAGACTTACCTTTTTTTCAACTTCATGATGATTGTTGAGAGAACATCTTATTTTCAGGCAAATCTCCCCAAATATTGGCAAATTATTACTATAATTTTGTTCAGATTGATTTTGTTTGACTTACACAGAAACTACAGTTCATCTGCTTGGATTTGATTATACCTTGGGTATCATGTTCGGTAAGGTTTAAGATATACTGCAAAGTATTATTTAGTGCATGGTCTGTTCAAATTAATTGAAAAATCATCTCCATGGTCAGTGTTGTCATTATTGTGTGTGATGTGGATAATTGAAATAGCAGAGTAAGGAGGCAGTAAGTCTTTGATAACTCAGTTTATATCAGTGATATTGTCCTGTACTCCTGTTTGCAATTTTTTCAAAATTCTACTCATTAAAAATGTTGTGTGCTCTTTGCATGATTCTGTGGACAAGATTGATCTTTTAACTTATGTTCCCCTTTTGTTTATGTTTTCAAATTAGGCATTGAAGTTTTAATGTGCAAATTTTAAACCTTTTTTTTTCAGGTATTTTTGATAACTTGGGTTTGCAAAGTCTGCTGAATGTTTATCTAGTTTATCCCATTTTCATACTGTAATGGGCCTCAATTTGTTTATTTTTTAATTCCAAACAAACCTTCTTTTTCTTTTAAATATACAAATAGTGTTATAATTTATTATATAAAATTAATTGGTATGTGCTGCCAATGATTTTTCAGAAGCCCAAAGGAATCTGGTCTAATCCTTGCTTCTGAAGAGCAGGTAACAAGGTTTTGAAGCTAAATTTATCATAGAGACATGCCAAGTGCTCACAGGTTATTTTTTATTACAGATGGAAGTCTGAAAAGAAGAAAGACATTTGAATATTTGTTGACTTTCAGCGATTAAGTTCTGTGTACATGTATGTACTTTTGTGTTTCAAGCATTTGGCAGCATTTAATATTTATGCATGAAACTGCAAGATTGTACAATTGTGGGCAGAATAATGAAACATGCATGTTTTTTTTCAAGATGATGCCATGATGTTGCCAGTTGCCATTGTGTTCCTCACCAAGTTGCACTTGCCTTCAAATAAAAGTTTTAATAGGAAAACATGTTCATTTCATTTTTGTGTGGAGTAAGTTATCTTATGATAGAAATAAACATGGTTGGTCACTAAGTTCTGTTGTTATACTTCATTAATACCATTGCTATGTTTACAAGCATCATCATATCCATGGCTATAATTGAACACCATCATCATTATTACTCCCTCTACTACCATCATTATAAACACCATTACCACCATCACACTCATCATTTTGAGTTATCACACAACCATTTCCCAATATATAGCAAAAGTAAGAGTCATGTCCTTGCCAGGTCCCCCCCCCCAGTGCATAAGATGGTTCAGTAGATGGTACATGGTCACATCATCATCATCATCATCATCATCATCATCATCATCATCATCACCACCATCATTATCATCACCATCATCATCACCACCATCATTTTCATCATCAATCATCTTGATCATCATCATCTATTACACCACCACTTTGAATACCATTGTTGGCACACCCTATCTTCACCTTAATCTTAACAGGGTTGACACATTCAACATATTTATCACTTTCTTTTCCTTTAAATGTATTATCTATAAAACACAAGCATTTGATTGTTTGTGATTATGTCTTAGTTTTTTAGGTTCAGAATACATTTACATTTACAACTTTTTTTTCTATCTGATTTCTAGTTTAGTATTGTATTTGAAAATTTCACAAAGAATCCCCCTACAGTACATGAATAAGCAAACGGTTTGCTGATACAGGAAACTTTCATTGGTTTGCTTGTGAATTTGATAAATCTTATGATGTTAATTGTAGTATCATGAGATACTTCCTTGTTGATTTGACTATGTAATGCTAATAGGTACATATATGGAACCCTACACTCCTCGGGGTGTTTCACAAAGACTAAGATCAACTGTAAGTTGGGACTTCAATATGGCAGGCCGTTCATGCCGCTGTTTGCTCTCACCATTTACTGGCATTGGTTTCTCAAGGGACGTACAAACCATGGTCACAAACTACAGAATTTGCATTTTTTGATCATTCATTATTGAAGGAAAAAATATTATCTAAAGATCATAATGTTGAGAGCAACCAGTGGCATCAATGGCCTGCCATAGTTAAGTCCAACTTAAAGTTGATCTTAGTCTTTGTGAAACACTCCCCTGGTCACAGTACAACACACAAACATTAAAGGCACCTGCAATGATTTGGAATCATAGAATAATTTAATTCAATATCAATACATAAATAATCAAGGTGATTAATAAGAATGATAACACAGAAACAATCATTAACAGTACACGAAATGTCATGTACAATTGTACATCATACATGTACATGTACTGTAAGAATGCATAGATACGTATCAGATATGGACGGCTTAAAAGCACATAGAGACGGTATTGCTTTTATGAAAATACAATTCTAATGGAATGAATGGCCTTCTGTGAATACATGTTCATATTGATTGGATGACTGTAGCCTATCAAATCTACATCTGTTATTAAAATGATCTTACCGTTACTTAAAGCCCAAGTCCACTCCGATTTTCAAAAATTATAACATGTTGTAAATAAATCAAAGGTTAAAACTGCCAAATATCACGGGCGTACTTCAATCAGGTGATTTTTAAGAGCGATTTTTGTTTCGGGTATTTCGAGCAAAACATTTATATTGCTGTACGGATGTGACGTATGCTCCTCACAACGAAAGTGCCAGCGGTATACATTCTGACAATAGGCTTTTTCGTAATGTAACCAAATTTAATGCATAGTCTTTGTGAAGTGCCTCTATACAAACTATTTCATTTACCTGATAAGAATAATAGTGTTTCATTATTCTTATCAGGTGAATGAAATAGTTTGTATCAAGGCACTTCACAAAGACGTATGCATTAAATTTGGTTACATTACGAATCTGTGTTGTGAGGACTCTACGTCACAACCGACTCGATCATTAACTTGTTTTTTGCTCATTAAAAAAATTATTAAAAATAAATCTGAGCACCATTTTCCAAAACCAAGTTATATTTGGGCTTTTTAGATTTTTGTCTATCTAATCAGCTCAACTTTTCAGTGGAGTGGACTTGTACTTTAATTTTATTATTATTATTTTTTATACATGTATGTATATATATATACAGTTAAACCTGCTTTAGTGACCACCTGCTTTAGTGACCACCTGTCTACAAAGACCACCTGTCTACCAAGACCACATTTTTGTTTCCCTTGAAAATGGTTTCTCATTGAAACATGTATTGAAGGAACCTGTCTACAAAGACCACCTGTCTACAAAGACCACTTTTTGTTTTTCCCTAGACAGGTTTGACTGTATATATCTTCTTTTTTTTTTGGGGGGGGGGGCGGGGGAGGTTGACCAATAAACATTATCATCTGGACCTCATGCTGTACAATGTACAATGTATCAAATTGAAAATATTTATACTTATCTTAAATACGACTGAACTTCAAGTATTATTGGAATTCCTTGTTTTTCTGTAATAACACTTTAACATCTTTCAAAATTTCAGGTCTTCTATTTACATTAAAATAAATGGAGTGCTGTGCTAGTTCATGCAGCATGTAAAGGTTCATTGACTTTCTATTACGCATCTGTCAATTACTTCTAGATTTCTATGAACTTGGATGTTATACTACAAATATATTACACATCAGTGACTACCGGTACAGAAAATGAGAAGGAAATACGATCACTTTGCACGCATTTTAACATGAACTCAAGAAAACTGTATCAAGAGAGACAAAGAGAATGCAAACATTATGTGCAGCTTTGAGGTATTCCACATCACTCATGGATAGCATCACCATTGTAACAGAACAAACCTACCAAAATTCTAATCAACAAACTAGTCAGAATAATATCGACCAGCGATATCAGAATGGAGAGTACACCATGTATATTACAATAGGAAATCTTGGATGAATGTCATTCCGGGCCCTTCAAAAGTTGCGATTGATTGAGTGAGCATTCGTCTTACAGACCCAACACCAAATACATATGCTTATTTGATTTGCCATTTCTCTCACTTTAAAACACAAGATACTACCATGATGCCAGCACTCAAAATCCCTCAGAGTCTACATTTCACTTATCAATTATTAAGCAAATAATATATGAACTCAAGTATACAACAAGTACATCACACTCCCAGCCACCAATAGGGGGAATAACAAATTATTAATGAATCTTCTACAAATTGGAAAATAGAGGATTATTTTCATAAGAAGATAGGACAAGATGGCATTAGGAGTCGTGTGTAAAGCATGGATCAATAAATCAATAAATTAATAGTATGCTACAATGAACCCTGTAAAATCTTCTCACGCTATCGCAAATAGTTCTCTCTAAGAACGCAAGAGTGGAATAGGTCAAGATACCAACCGGCTCAATTCCTTCACAGTAGTCGCTTACCCTGCAAGATGCATACAGTTGCCACAATTGTTGTTGTTGTTTTTTTTCATTTCTGTTACATTAGCATCGAACTTTAATTGCAGCAATTGGTCAGATTTCCACTATGTTATATAATGCATGGAATTATTTACTTTCAACAATGGAATATTGGAATAGAACAATACATACAGATACCTTTACATAATGTGGTAAGGAAAATATATAGGGAAATATATAAGGTGATAAACATTATTATGTAAATGATGAGGAATATTTACTGAATATATATTTCAAGAATTACTATGGAATTGATAGTTCTATAAGTAGAATAAAAACAAATTTCCAGGTTTATTTATCAAGACTAATAATAACATCTCTAGACAGTCGTGTACAAAGCATAAATTTTTAACTCTTTATTTCACAGATTCAGATCAAGTAATATAAAGCTTATCAACATCTTAGGTCAAATTAATGCCCTTTTCACCAAAAAATCAAGGCAAATCTCTAGCAATACAGTTCAACTTTTATGAATCATATTTGCTATTTCAGTTGAAGTCAGTAACATAAAATTATTTTCTTTTATATACTAAACAAAACAAAATTATTAATATATCATTATTAACAAAATGAAGTCAACTTCAAAATTCTCAAGTATACTATTAACATGTTCTGCATTAAAACATTTTGAAACTCTTTGAATTTAGCCACATCCTTATTTTCCTTTTCTTCTACCGTATATTAATCTGGCCCTCCCTTCACATCCCTTTCTATTCTTTGGTACTACATGTACATACATAGCTCTACCTTTTGCAATACTCTTTTGTCAATTCTTTTCAGCTACCAACAGAGGAACATAGCACACAGAGGATCAAATAATCCATTTACACATCATATTTCCCCTTTTACATCACACCAGCTATGATTGATATGCTTTCGTAGCTCAGATAATGGAATTAAAAATTAAAAAATTCCTATAAATTTGACCAAAGATGCTAGAGATTGTCTATACTTGTTACAATGTTTGTCAGTATTCTTGTCCTTTCTTTGATTTTGTATTCTGTACAACCTCTTCAAAGTACTTCATCACTCTCTGTAAAACAACGGAGAGAAAAAAGAGAAAGAAATAACAACATAAGGCAAACTAATAAATTAGATACTGCATAAAAAAAAATTGTCCCTTTTAATGATATCAAATACAATATGTTTGTATACAGAAACCTCTCATTGGTTGGGGTTGATCATAAAATACAGTTTGGGGTTCTACCAACAATACTAATTGAGTAGGCAAGCTTGAATATGTTTTAATTGAATACAAGTAGCCACTACTCCACTGAGACCAGAGGTCTTTCACAGATAACTGCATACACAGTATTTTTTTTCTTCTCGGTTTCACCAGAGTCTCCAATTAGGTAACTAAACCAGAAATTGGTCCGCTGGATTGGATTGGATTGGATGAACAGATTTAGCCAACATTAAACAAGAGACTATTCTAGTAGGGATTTGCGAGCCAATAATACAAAAATTGTGAAATAGGCTGCAACAAGTATAAATATTTGGTATGACTATGCTTTACTACACTGAAGATTTGATACTTCTGCACCTTCTGGTCCACCAAAGTTTTATGCTGACATGGGGCCTGAAGACTTACATGGACATATAACGAATGTAAAAGAAAAATGTGTAAAACAAGAAAAACAATCACCGGGAAAATGATAAATACCCCCAATAATCCTTAATATACTGACACATGTAACTGTAAATCTAACCTAAAGCCAATTTTAACCCCTAAACCAACCATACATTGTATATATCATTATCAAAGTAAAGTTTGGAGCAAATGACGTCAAGGCAAACATGGGATAATGGGGAGACATACCTTTCTATCAAATGACTTAGCCATTTCATAAGCTGACATGCCGTGTTCAGTCCTCACCATCGGATCGGCTCCCTGCTCTACCATTACTTGTACTAACTTCTGATGTCCATTCAGTGCTGCAATCTAATAATAATGATAATATTCATTAATTTCATATCAAAAGAAAATTCTATGTAAAGACAATCCAAAGACTGATACAGACCAATATTACATATATTCGGAATTCACCTATTTACAGATTTAAATTTCATGCTCAGAACTCATGCTCAGTATTGCACATTTGCAATACCAACAGCAAACGTATATGGTTGAAAACTTTACTCAATTTATAGGCCATCTACTTCCATAGACTTCAAAAAAGCATAACAACTGTTACGACTGTTTGTAGTGGTGGCATGGTCTAGTGGATACGTCACTGGACGGTGGATCGTATGGTTCTCGGTTCCAGTCCCGCCCCGGCACTAATGTCTTTTGGCAAGATATTAATCTACATTTGTCACTCTCCACCCAGGCGAGGTGAATGTGTACCAGGTAGGAAAAATTCCTTGAATGCTTAAGTGCCTTTTCATGGTAGCTCGGCCCAAACCAGGGTAATAGTATGATTGAAGGGCCCTCAGGGAGAACAGTATTAATACTGATGAGGCTACCCTGGGTAAACAAGACATATTATTATCATTATTATCATTACAAAAATATGGATTTGGTCATATACATATGATAAAAACTCAGTGGTTTGATATCTATTTGAAGCATTTTCATTCATTTTATGTTCAACAACTTACCATGAGTGGTGTTTTGTGATCCTTGTCTTTCATATTAACATTAGCTCCAGCAAGTAGTAGTATCTCTCCTATCTCATGATTGCCCCCCATAGCAGCACAACGCATCAGTGGTGTCCAGCCTGAGCTAGCATCTGTCTCATCAACCTGTAATTACAACAATAGGAGGGAATAAGGTAAGATGGGTGGTCCTAGCTTTCACTATACGTATACATGTCATAACCATGTCTATGCAAAACCATCAAATTGTTGTCTTTTTAAAAATAGATTTTCTAAAAGTTCAGATTCCAACTTTTCCCATTCTGACACTTAGAGGGTTGCAAAATTTAGGATAGGTTTATGGTTAGGGTTAGGTATAGTGTTTGATACAGGGTTGAAGTTATGAGTATGGTCAGTAGTAAGGAACATTGCCTGTGGAGCAATTGTCATTGGAAGATGGGGTTGTGTGGCCAGGAAAGGCATGAAAGGTTAGGAATCACTTGTCCCAGGAGTGACAGAGAGGCAGAGAGGGGGATAGAGAGAGAGAGAGAGAGAGAGAGAGAGTGACGGAGAAAGGAACAGAGAGAGAGTCAGTGATCTTACCTTACACCCATCCATAATAGCCCATTGTACAATCTCTTTAAGTCCTCCATCCACCGCCCAATGAAGAGCCGTCGATCCTCCTAGATCTTTCTTCTCCCATGATGCACCATGAGAGCAGCCGTCGGACGACGTCTAGATGACCAGCAAAACATGATAGCATGAGGGCGTCCTTCCCACTTCCGTTCTGCATGTTAACGTCTGCTCCGTGCTCCATCAATAAGTCCACCATTCTGCAATGATACATGACATTATTACAGTCAAACCTGTCTATAGCGACCGCCCAAGGGAACACAAAAATAATTTACTTTCAATAGAAGCAGAAAAATCAGACAAACCAATCAAAAATTTTGAGCAAAATCGGATAACTAATAAGAAAGTTATGAATTTTTAATGACATGAAAAACTTTGAAAATCACTAGACAAATTGGCAACTCACTCATGAGTCTGTGACGTCATGTCCTCACTATCTACTAATTATTTTCTTTATATTGATAATATAAATTTCCTATTTCCCCCCTAAGAATCTTTTTTCTTCACACCAGCATCAAAGTTAGATTGATAGTAATATGTTTTTGTGTGGATGCACTAATATAGAGTAATTTTTTCCAGTTAAATCATGAAAAATTTGAATTTTGATAAACTATTTATATAAAAATCAATAATTATGAGTATACAATATTCAGAAAATAGTATCAATTCTTCAAATTTCATAATAGATTTTGTGAAATGTCATGCACGCAATATGATACAAATCATATAACCTGGGCAAAGGCATGGGGAAATCAAGTTTTGGGGGTAAAAGGAAATTAATGGGATTAAACTATATAAAGCAATTGATAAATAGTGAGGACATGACGTCACAAACTGATAACCAAATTGGCAATTTGTGTAGTGATTTCCATTGTTCCATAGTTTTACATACTTTTTCAAAAATTCATAACTTTCTTATTAGTTATCCGATTTTGCTCAAACTTGTTTTGATTGGTTTGTCTGATTTTTCTGCTTCTATTAAAAGTAAGTTATTTTTGGAGTGGACTTGTACTTTAAGGGTTAGAAATTGACTGTGGAGCAATTGTAGCCAGAGAAAATGTTGTGGAATCTTCTAGAATATGGACATGTAAGGAATTGCTACCATTATGGCTTTAATATGACCAAGAAATCTGAAATAAAGCAAGCCCCTCTGGCTTTTGACAAGAAATATTTTACAACTCTCTTCAAAGAGGGGGTATAATATAACCAAACTTGTTTGTATCTACAGTGTACTTGTAGTAACTTACTCTACAACACCTTTCTGGGCAGCAGACATGAGTGGAGTATAACCAAACTTGTCTGGGACATCGATCCACACATCACCGGACTCTAAGATCTCCTGTACCTTCTGTATATCTTGTGTAAGGATGATTGCCTTGTGGAGTTGCTCACCAGTCTGGGGTTCCTCTGTGAAAATATATACAATGACAATACAGTGTATGTGTTTATATCTGCAAGGATAGGATACAGTGATATAACATCCAGTGAACATGGTAATAATGATAATAATAACTATCCAAACATTTAGGACCATTGATAAAGTGGAAATGATAATACCCGGTAGTAATAATAGGACCGTGCTACATACATGTAAATATCAAAAGCATTACCACCATAAACCTATATAGGTATCATAGTCTTTTGGAAATGTCACCAGACTGTGGATCACATGGTTTATGGCATGAGTCCCACTGCGGCACCAATGTCCTTTGGCAAGACATTAATCTACATTGCCACTTTCCACCCAGGTATTAAATAGGAACCCAGTAGAATGTGAACGTTAATGTGGTTGGACTGGCATGTGTGAAATGGCACCTGGCTGGAATACTCCCCAGGAGCGGAGTGTGTGCACTATAATATGCGGATTAGCAATTGAATCCAATAACTGGGGTAATAATAATTACAATGTAAAGCACTCAGAAACATAGTATAAAGCGCTATACAAATGCGACTATTATAATAATTGATACCATTGTATAACTTTATCGCATCCTTTATCTGTAAAAATCTGTGGGCTAACCTGCACATATATATATATTTTCCTTAAACTCCCATTTAAATCAAGGTGTGTCGAAAAACAAAAGTTTGTCATCTTTCAAAAGAGTTATAAATTATAATAATATTTTTCAAATTTTCACCTACATTTGGCCTCCAATATTCAAATAATAGATGGATACAAATTACAAAAGAATATGTTTTGACTAATACGTGATGATACAAATTTTGCCCTGGTAACCGCCTACTAATTTATATCTTTGGTAAATTATCATATCGATCCGGCCTGGATAGATACCGCGTAGTCCCATATACATCTTTCTGTGTACTGTGCTTGTAACTTTACCAAGACTGGGCTAAATTTCTTATCATTTTGATGATTCCAGAACCTTGCAGTACACACCAATACTTATATGCTAGATGATCAACCTTTTCTGATCGATTCCGCAACGTTTCTTTCACAATGCAATCGCATGACCAGAACTGGTCTATACCTTTAACAATAAGTTGTAATATTTTATAATTTTTCTTAGGTTTACCCAAGCCTCCTTGAAGCGCTTGTATTAATGATATCCGGTCAAATGACTCAATAATATTATGATAAAAGCAATCCACAAATATATTGAGATATTCCTTTGATATTGTTACAAGTTGTATTCATTCAATAACTAAACTTCACTAAAGATAGCAAACAATTAGCCGAGTTCCACTTTCAGATGGTTTACAGAGCACAAGAACAATTTATATTTTCTCCAAATTGATAAAATGCAAAGTACCAAATTATCCAATATTCAACAAGATGTGAGTACAATGCAAACTGCATAAGCGTTGAATAAAAATAATTATATAATGGTGACTTAAATATGTCAATAATCCACTCAGAGATTGCTCAAGGCGCTTACAAATAAAAAGACATATACATGACAACAACAAAAAAAAGTTAGATTTTGGCATCATGATATCCTTGTAATAAATAAAGCAGTTTTTTTTTTTACATACCTTACACTTTACAGTTCATGTGCAAGTTTGAATGTGCAAGAAATACATTTATGCGCTTTACATGAATGTGCTGGAATAAATTTGGATAATTTAGTTTTGCAAGTACATGTATATATTTTGGAGTGTATTTATGTAGAAATAAATGGCTTGCTCAGAAAAGGCTGTATGCAGAAAGAATTATATGAGTGACTGTGAAATGTTTAATTTAGACAATATAACTTACCTTTTTCTTTAAGTCCACACATTTTGCAAAACAAATTATATTGATTGAATTAAGTAAATATATGACTGAAAAGGTCTAAAGCCAAAATATGAGGAATTCATATATCAGACCAATGTTTAGTAAAATAGTATTCAAAATTGTCATTTCTATATATCAAATCGCTACATTTCATGGTTTTCTAAGAAAAGTTATCCCCTGCATGCCCTCCCCAAATGAAATAGTTAAACTGCCTAATCTGTGAAAAACAGACCCATGATCTCGAGACCATATGCTTTACACATGTATTTTACCACTAGCCAGAGTTTGACTCAGTATATCAAGAACAGCCAAAATAATTTGTATAATTTATTGAAATGTACAGGATATTCCCCCCGCCCCCATCCCCCTCCCCCGCCCAACTTGTACGGACGTACAATAGTACTGTTTTCAAAATAGATATCATATTCATGAAGTGAAATCAAGCTGGTATTATCCATACCCCCTCATAGTTTTATGGGATTAATAATAAGACCTGTACAAGTGATGGGTCATATAATAGGGTGTTCACACAAAATGCAATTAGTAAGATAAATCGATTTTGAACAGTGATCAAATCTCACTTTGCATGTGTCTAGATGTGAACAAAATATCCTCACTAAATTGTTGTGATTCTGATTGTCATCAGGCCTCATGTTGGGGTTATTTCATTCATTTTGTGTGAATGAATACCATGATCATTTGGCATTGACTCTACGTAACAATGTAGGTCATGAGAGAGAGAGAGAGAGTAAGAGAAAAATTATGTGTTACAACTAAGATCAGCAAATTTAGAATTTGCAGAAAAACAATATATAACACACTTATTTAGAGAAAATCAATTTATATATCCCATGTGTGAAGGGGCACTTTTTTGAATAATGATACTACTACTACTACCACTACCACACATGTACCACCACCACCACCACCACTACTACCACCACTACCACTACAAATAATAATGAGTATTTGTATACATTATCCATTTTGAAAATTGCTCAAGGCGCATATTTCAAATTTGTTTTCTTCTAGTGTGAATGGGTCTAATGTTCTGTCTCTAAGGGGATGCGACCTTGATCCATCCACATCTACCTATCTGTCATTCAGATGTCATCTGTAATCTCTAAAACTTGTCTCAAGTTACTACTTTCAATGTTCATGGCATCAAGATATTTCAATGGTACTATTAAAGACTTCTCTGTGTCAAATGGGCATAAAATTGCATTTTTATGACACATGTTGAATTACTCTTTCCATCTTTTTGACATACATGTATATTGCATTTTCTCAAGGTTCATCTAATATGTTTTTAAATAGTTACTTACATGGCCATGATGTTTCAGATAGAACAATGACACCACCACATTCATGCATAAACTCTAGTATTTCAACTACTATGAACTGGGTATTTACTCAACCTCTTTGAGTGTTGGGCGTGTCTCTTGAGAACCCCCTCCCCGCATCTCTCTCCCTCCCTTCTCATCTTTCTAAAGCCCTTCTGCTCTTAGCATTTCCTTTGTCATGCTCTCAATTCTCTCCCATTTGTATCCTTTCATTTATTATCCCTCTATATATTTACACTTTTATCATTATTCACTTCTTGTCATTAATTTATCTCTGACTATTTTTCTTCTACCAATTAACTTTCTCCCCTTCCCCACCATCCCTCTCTCTCTCTCTCTTTCCCTCTCTCCCCACACTTACTCCTTTCTCTATCCTTTCTTGAGAGCTACTGTGCTCTTCAAATACCAAAAGGTTCATGGAATATAAACTAATACCCATCATAGTCTTACTGATCAATTCCAATGAAACCTGCATAATACTGTAATGTAACAAACCTTACGGAATTATATAATTTCAACCCTTTTAATAATAAAACAAACATCTGTATTCTGTAACATACTGTACATGCTGTTGAGAAAAATTGTGCACTGCCTTTGAATAGTCTCTGTATCTAATTAATGACTGCTATACATATGTAGAATGTCAAAGGGGTCATGCCATTGATTTTTAAAATCAAACATGAAAAACTGGTGATATTGATGAGTATTGGGGTTGTTATTGATCCAAAGGCAGGTGGTGTATTGTGTAGAATGAATGATTAATGTCAACACATACACAGGCCTACATTGACTGTATGTTCAACAAAGCCATCTCTTCTCGGCTGTAAATCTTTGGCATGAACTAATCTTGAATGTCCATCTAGTGAAAACATGATATTGTATCTCACTGCCCTGAATAAGAAAGTACACCGTGTATAATAAGATGTAGCCCAGAGATACTGAATTTTCTTCAAGTCTTTAACAACTAAATTCAATGATTTCAACTTTCAACAGACTGCAAACTTTTAGACTCTGTCATCACCAGCTTTTACATATTCCACATCTACATGTATATCACTATATCTTTGGCTGACATACACATGTAAATGCTAATTTTTAAAAAAAAAATTAAAAAAAAAAAAAAATCTCTGTTATTTCATGATTACAACTCTAGATTTAGTTACAAACACTACTGTGCCTGTGGGAATGATACCTTGTTCCTCTTTGATTGATCAACATTGATTATCTTAATACTTCTCAAGAGAATGCCATACTCAATTGTCTAATGATGCATGTCAAATATGTTATCATGTTATCTTTTCTCACGGGTTGTATTTTTTGTCTCAATATTGATTGCAAGAAATAACCTTGTACAAAACAAAACTCTCTTCATCACAATACAATTACGTAGTTGGCAATGTTAAATGGTTGCTCAACTGTAGTGCTATTAAGATTACCGATAACTTTTTTTTCACAAGACCTTTTCTTCATTTGCTGAGTGAGATTTACTTGCAGATATCAGAAGTATATATCTATTTAATGTTTTTGTTTTTAATCAGAGCTCTATCATATTTTGCCAAAGCTCCTCTAAAACTTCCTTGCTTCAATTCATCTTTTTGTATTTTTTATCACTGACTGAAATCAATGGTATACCAAGCATTTGCTTTCATTGTATTTCAAATATATGGATAAATAATGAATACTTACTTGTTGTTGTAACTGTAACAGCTTGGCTGAATTCACTGTTTCCATTGTTATTCATCACTTTCAAGCGATACTTGTATTGTGAAGAAGGATCTAAGCCATCAAATATGTGATTGGTTCCATATCCACTGTAGTACATGTAAGAACACAGAAAACATACATTTTGTTAAAATGAGAGTGTATCAAATAACCACCTACATGTACAATGTATTGAATGTAGTGTAAAATCAGAAGCTTGTGTGATGTAAAACTACTGCTACTATTATAACTGCCATTTTATGTTGAGGAACTTCTGCAATTCTGGACAACTCACAAAAATTGTTAGCTTTATCAAAAATATTTGCTTGAAGTGGTGGAAATTTGAAATATATTTTGTATTTGCTTTAACTAGCCAAATGAATAAAAAACAAAGGCAAGTTTCCTTTAAAACTTCAGTTCAGCAGTTGCTTTCTCAGCCTCTCTGCATGCATGGTCATTTGTTAGCTACACATGCAATTTTGCACAAAACAGAAGGCACTAATTGACGGAAAGATTGTTTTGTGCAACACAATGGCTTTGCAAATTTACTTATTTCCAGTCTCCATTAGCTCCATGACAACCCTCGCACTGGAAACAGTTTTATGATATTGCAGCCTTTGGTATATCTATACCATGATAAATACATGTCCAATGCAGCACAAGGATATTATTTGCGTGGCAAGAGAACTAACCATTTTACTACAGTAGTAATTTTTTAAAATTTGTTTTTCTATAAGTTTGAAAAATACATACCTGTATAAACAAATTTTGGACCTATATGTAATTATGTACAGGGGAAAATTTTTCAATAAAGTAATGATAAATTGATGGGGAAAAAGATCCCAAAACACTTTCACAAGAAAATAACAAGAAAATATGAACTACCGGTATTGTCCTAGCATGATTTAGGAGCCATCTCAAGTTTGACCCGACCTCATTAATAGTAACACAATGAGTTCATCCAACGACAGTAGAATCAAAGGGCATTAATTAGTAAAAGCACCTGCTGAAATTCAAACGTCATGGAATGGTATCCAAATGTATTCAAAGCATTTATCACTTCCCATACAACCAACTCATTTCTACAAAACCTCACTTTATATTTCAAAGCTTTTGTGTAACTTGCAATATTGTCATTCATCGACTGTTTACTCCATGCAATAAAACTTTGTCTCTTATACAAATAAATTGTGTCCCTTTCAAGCTTTGACTATCTATTTGTAAGAATTTGACCTTAGACAACCATACATGTACATGTACATGTAGGCTCTGCAATTTACATACAGTGTCACCTTCAATGTACATTTAGTTGTGTCTCCTCATTCCTACAGAGATACATACATGTACATGTATATGTATACTGAAAATATTGCTGTCATTATTCAATCATTTCTATTTTTTATGAATTTTGTTGTTGAAAAGAATGATTAAAATCACTAAAAGAATGCATCACTACCCATTGATACTTTCAACATGAACATCCTCTGCAGTGGTTGCCATGGTAATATACAACAAGATGAAGGAAACACTGCTCTTTTGATGCAGCTACAAACAGACTTTATAAAACCAAAGCCTGTGTCTGCTAAAAATTAGCAAATTTCTTGGGACCTTAATCAACAAATCAATACTTCATCTGTCATATCTTGCTTCTCTCATTTATCCTGTTAGCTTTCCCTAAATTGTATAATTTCCTTTTTTCTCTTGCTATTCAAGTATTTTTCAGAACAATAATTACACCAAGTTACATACAGTAGATGAGACTGCCTATATATGTACCGGTAATCTATATATTAATACGCAAAATCGTCGCGGGGGGTAAAAACGGTTCATGAAAAACGTCTTTCCTCGACCGCGTCCGCCTTCGCCGTGGCGCGGGAACGGCAACACAATTCCACGAGGCATGTCTCCGTATCCCGCGTGCCACGTCAACCCCGTGGTCGCCGTCCATGTCGTTATAAAGGTGGTTTCGGGGTCCCGGGAGGACGGGCGGACGAGAGCACGGCCGGCGTTGTCCGTGCAAGGAGGCGACGAACCCGCGAGTGAGGCAGCATGGCGTGCACCCGCCCTCTGTCTAATTATTCAAAGAGATCACACTATCAAGGGACGGTCCTCTCCATAATGTGTTGTAGCAAATATGCACGATGCAAAGGGTCGGGCCTATCCCGTGTGAGGCATCTTGCTATATATACGCATTAGCCAAACTGACGTGAACGTAATATGTTGGTTCTACGCTCACACACACACACACACAGTCGAGTTTCGTGCGACTGCCACAATTTATTGGCACAAACCGTCCGATTTTTCGCGTAAAATCTTTACTTTGAAAATAGTTATACAAATTCTATGAACCATGCCAACATAATCATAATCCAAGCTTCTGCTTTATTGGTCTTTTCATGAAAACTACATTGAAATCACAACAATAATACCGCAAATAGATTGTAATTATCGAGATCTAACTAACGAGAAGGTAAATTCAGCGAGCTTACGTAATTTCAAATGCCTCCGCACGGGCAACTCCAGCGGTGTCAGGCCAGTCACGGCGCTCACACAATGCAATTTACAACTGCAGCACTCTAGCTACTGCAGTACCTGTATAGCGTGTATTTAGATCATTCAATGTTTCATGTTTGAGCCGTGCAATTAATTGTTTTTTTCTTTTATTTCTTTTTGAATGTGATGTGAATGTGAGTACGGTACGTACATGCTATTACAGAAGTGTGCAAGGAATGATAGGCCTACAGGTGGAAGCAGGCGCTGATCCAGGGGGCAGGGCCCTTGCCCCCCAGCAAAGAAAAAAAGAGAGAGAGAAGGAAAAGAAGGGAAAGAGGAGAGAAAGGGAAAGAAAGAAGAGGAAGAAGAAAAGAAAAGGGGTAAAAAGAAGGAGATGGGGGCGAAAGGGCCTTGCCTCCGGTCTGTTGCCCCCCATCAAAAAAATAAGAGAGAAGGAAGGAAAGGGAAAGAAAAAGGAAAAGAGGAGATAAAGAGAAAGAATAAAAGAAGAAAGGAAAAGAAGGGGGATATCAGTTGCAATTTTCTCGCCAACAAGTTGTGAATCGAGAGCCAAAAAACCCTTGCATCCCTCCCCCCCGCCACCGCCAACAAAAGAGAGCTAACAAAAAAAGAGTAAGAAGAAAAGAAAAGGTGAAAAGAAGGGAGATCAGTTGCGATTAATCCCGCCAAAAACGTGTGGATCGGCCCTTGCCTCCCTTCCCCCAGCACACCTAAAAGAGAGAGAAAGAAGAAAGGTAGGGGAGATCAGTTGCGATTTTTCCCGCCAACAAGGTGTAGACTGACGGGGCTTGGGTGCTTGGGGGGGGGGGCTGCCCCCCAATAAAATTCAAACGTGGTTTATTTCTAATTCGATACCGGTGATTTACAAATGTTGCTGAAATGACATAATTTTCCGAGATTTTTAGTACATTATACTTTTGTATGCGTTTGTTGGAAAATGACAAATTCCCAAATTTACAGTCAGGCAAGAAATATACTTATTTAGAGGCCTACATGTCAGGGTCCGCGGAACGGCAGGGCTCGGGGCTCGAGCTCCACCCCCCCCCACTTTTTGTGAAAAAGTATATTAGAGAGAAATAGAAAGAAAGAGAGAAAGAAAGAAAGAATAGTGACCTGCCAGTGTCACAAAATAATGAGGTATCAAAATATGCTCATCTGACCGTGATTAAATGCCTAAAACCCCTGAGCTTCTGGGGGCTCCGCCCCTGGACCCCACGCCAATGAGTGACCTGCCAGTGTCACAAATAAGGTATCAAAGTATACTCATCTGACCGTAATTAAATTCCTTAAAACCCTGAACTTCCGGTGGCTCTGCCCCCTGGACCCACTCAATGGCCCTAAGGCGCACCCCTGGATGCTTATCTGACGGTAATTTAATGCCTAAAACCCCTGAGCTTCTGGGGGCTCCGTCCCTTGACACCCGAATCACTTTGAAAACGTTGAGCGAGGCTTGCATGTAAGAGTGGGGTGATGCAAATTTTTGTCTGCCCCGCCCCCCCAAAAAAAAAAAACGTTTTGCTCATTACGCCACATTACGTACCAATATTTGGCTCGCATAACTTCAAATTTGGGCCCCCCTAAGGAATCCTGGATCCGCGCCTGGGTGGAAGGGATATAAAACAAATATACAATGACTCATTCTCGGAACAAGCTAAAACTATTCGCACTCAGGAACATCAATAGTACTGTTCTCCCTCGGGCCGCGATGGCCCTCGGGAGAATATAATACGATTTGATGTTCCTTCGATGCGAATAGTTTTAGCTAGATCCTCGAGTGCGTGTCATTGTATATTTGTATATTTGTATATTATTTTCAGTGCATGCATGAGAACAATATTCGTATAGATAACGAGAGTGAGGATCCGGAAAGGGATAGTGAAGAAAGTAGGAACGAATTTAAGTGACGACAATAATCGTAATTAACGAAAGTAAAAAGAAAGTATTAGTCTAAAATATATGCATCAATTTTAATTACAAATTATTGATTTCACTGTCTTCTTCCAATTTTCAAGTTTTATTACAGGATACATATTTATAAAAAAACAATTCAAAATGATACATGGGACAGCAAACAAAAGGTTGATATTCTAACGAGTACAATATTAATGAAAAGAAGAAGAAAAATTATAAAATGATAAAAAGAAATTATCTTTAAAAAATATTATTTAAAAAAAATAATAATAATAATAAAAATAATAATATTAATAATAATAATAATCGATAGCGCATATCTATTTTCAACCCCCCATCCTCCCTAGAATCCCGTGGATTTTCCACGGGTCCTGCTAGTAGAAATTATTTGCAATGTAACTGATTGGTCTTCTTCACTGCACCTGTTGTTTTGGGGCTATTTTGAGAACAATGATTGTAACAATTGCATATTGTTACAAGTAGATGAAGTACCTGTAGATGAAGGTTAATGTTTGTACAGCGACTTTTCAGTCTTCTTTGCATGTATCCATAAAGCATACAATTCTACTTCTTTCAAATGTACACTTTTGAACATTCATAAATGAAACAAGACTGGCTACAGTATAAACTGGTAAGACTAGAATAAAAGGATGCTCTGAGGATCCCATGTCAGTCTGTCCTTCTCTTTCATTGCATTCTAGCAGGGGCACTTGAATGTCTTCTGTTTGGGCAATTTAAAGTCCATTATGGTGAGAAAAGCAGTCACCTCTTTGTGAAACTTCTGAAAACATTGTATCCAACACAAACATCCCTGAAAACACTTGCATTCTACTTCTTCTTCGTCATAATCTGCCTCCTTCACTCTAGCTGTGTTCCAGTTGCATAACAAAGGTAGGCTAGGTTTTGGAAGTTGAGGTGTCTGGATTTAAGTCCTTTGGAACACAACAGATCTACTCTACAAACTTTATAAATAGTTATCTTTAGGTGTTATCCTTTCCACACACATGTACTGAACACAAAGTCCACTCCCACTTTCCTAAGGTTGGCAAAAATTTACCTGAATCAACTACTGTACTTATCCAAGTGACCCATCAAGTTATTTCAATTTGTAAGTGTACCAATTTTAAGTTTGCATGATGTGTACAAAATGGAAAAAGAATTTAACAATTTTTTGTTAAAACTATGGAAACAAGGAAGTTACATTGTAAAAGAGATAATTTCTACTTCTGTTTTATTTTCAAAAGTTAATGATTTATTTTTGGTTAGATCTTGCCTTTTACAAGTAAATGTATTTCAAAATTACATTGTTTTTAAGTTGTTCAAGGTGTGGTAATTAAAAAACTGTAGCCACTGGAGCTCAATTCTGATTTGTTCCTTAAAAAGTGACATTTCTCTGTTCATTTAAGCTCCAAGGAGTTTAATGTACATTCAAGTAATGTACAGTATGCATACATCTAGATGTACATGTAGTACCAGGTATGTTTTTTACCTGAACTTTTTTGTTTGTTTGTATACCAGATCGATATCACTCACTGCTGCCATATATTCTTTAAATTCCATTATTCTTAAGTTTAACAAAATAAGTTGAATAGTAGCTCTAAGCTGGAAATACATGCTCAGCTACATGTACAAAGTACATTCTCTTATCAAAGACAGATTTAATCCTGCTTTTTTATTGTCACAATAGGATGCAGCACCTGCATTACAGATGACACTTCAATTTTTCATTATACTTAATTTATCACAGCATACACAAACTTTTAATACACCTGCAAGCTGATCGTTATGACTGTATACTAACATACACTGTACAGAGTAAAAACTGTATACACTAGTTGTATGTAAATTGTTGTCAAGTGAAGCTTAATGTAGTTTTTGCTTTAAAAACAAAACAATTTTATGGCATTCGTGGCATAGCATATCAATGGTTTAAATGTTACTTGACTAATAGGAAACAGTTTACATCTGTTGAATCTTTTCATTCAGATTACAATACTTTATCCTGTGGCGTGCCTCAAGGCTCGATTTTGGGGCCACTGCATTTTCTGATCTATATTAATGATATTGTTAATTGCTTGTCTTTCTGCCAGTTTGTTTTATTTGCCGATGATACCACACTTGTTGCATCTCATAATGATTTTTATACTTAGTTGATCTTTTGAATGAAAATTTGAAATATGTTTATGAATGGTTGATTTGCAATAAGTTATCTTTGAATGTATTAAAAACTAAATATTTGGTATTTAAGAACCGTCAAAATGTCAAATCTTGTTATGAAAATGTTTCACTATATATTAATGGTTTACGTATTGAGCATTGTCGCGTTATAAATTATTTAGGCGTTTTATTTGACGAAAACCTATCCTGGAATTCTCATATCGATTCAGTTACCAAAAAGATTTCCTGTAATGTCGGTGTCATTGGTCATTTAAGATATACTGTGCCACGTTTAATTTTATTTATGTTATATAATGCCTTTGTTTTGCCACACATAATGTACTGCAATGCTGCATGGGCTTCTAAACATCACTCTAAATTATTGAAACTACACAGGTTACAAAAACGTGCCTTACGTTTTTGTTCTCATTCTGATTACCGTGCTCCGTCACAACCTCTGTTTAGAAGATTTCAAACCCTCAATGTTTACGATATTTACAAATTACAAACTTCTTTGATAATGCATCGGTTTACTACTAATATATTACCTGATGTTTTGAATGAAATGTTCTGTACGATTGCTACAATAGACAATTACAATACAAGGAATGCCTCTAAGTTTTACCAGTGGAAAGTATCTTCCAGCACTGTTGCAATTTCTCTACACCATAATGGCCCTAAAGTTTGGAACACATTACCACATTCTTTACAATCAATTCAGTTCACCAAACCATTTAAACGTAAACTTAAGCAGCACTTCTTGTCATTGTACAGTTCTTCTTAAATGATATATTGTAAGCGTTGTTTGGCTTTTACGGATGCACCTTTTTCCATCCTACACTTTTAGTAGATTTAATCATGTCTTCTTTTTCTTTCCTTTTTATTTTTCAATGTATATACAGTATATCTATATTTCAATGTATTTTTTCTTTGCCTATGTATCACAACAATGTTTAATGTCATTTTTACTGTGATTGGAATCAAATAAAGTTCAATTCAATTCAATTCAATTAGAATTATGCTTGAAAGTATTTATGTTGAAAAGTCCCACCAAAGTTGGTGGAAAATATGATTTGGGAGTTGCAACGGTATGGAATTCCTACATGTATGATATGGCTCCACTGATTGTTATCAAGAAAATCGTAGAATTTTAGTTTTAAATGTCAAGAGTAATTTAAAGAAATATCAAGGTATCATGAAGAATTTCACCTTTAAAGAAATTAAACCATAAACTTTGTAGCTACATGCATCAAGGGCGAAATACAATAAAATTTGTTACAGCAGTTATTACAACAAAAAACAATGAAAATAACATGGAATCGATCAATAATGTGCAATTTGTAACTAATTTCTACATGTACTGTTGATGGACATGAACATAATAACAATGTTTCTTATAATGCAACGGACACAGAAAAAAGAAAACAAAAAAATCAATGCGATGTCAACTAGTCCAGCTCACCACAGAAAAAAAGGTGAGGAGAAAAAAAACAAGCATTGTTTAAAGTTTCTTGTAGCTTCACTCAAGCAGAACTTGACGTAATAAACAGGGATGTAATCTCTTTCTTCACTGCATCTATAAAAATCCACCAATCAGATTGGCAAGTGTACTGTTATAGATCTTTTGGCACAACCTGAACAAATTCTAGACCTGTACATACAATGTACATGTATGTAAGGAGATTTTTATAAGTCTCTTTTTTTTTCTCTCTTACTATAAGTGCTACTTTTACGTAGTCATGGAAATAGCCCCATCTTGTCAAACCTTACGAGTTGGAGCGTGTCTGAAACTCTAAATAATCTATTTAGCAAAATAATGACATTATAATTGGAATTCACTTGGAAAAATAAAAAGTTAATGCATGGAAATATTTCCAATTAATTTTCCCTAAGATAAAAAAAAAATCATGTGCAAAAAGTAAACACGAGAATACTTGTATAAAAACTAATAAAAACTTGGTGCATTGAAATGTTTTCTTATAATTTCCTCTGAAAATCACCAGCAAAAAGCAAAAAATAGGAATAGTGTACTTTTGCGGAATGTAATATCCTCTTCTCTTGATATTGTTTACATTTGGCCACACGTCTAAAGTCTTGTTTTTCATAAGTAGTTTCCACATCTCATAAGCTTAAACAAATTCCATGATTTCTTTTTTGGATTGGCAGTAAAAGAAAATGACAACTATGCAATGAATTTAGTAAAACATAGATCCCTGCACCTCTAGTGCTACCAAACAGCCAACTAATCAACTACCTGAGAGAAAAAGATTGATGACATCCAGGACCATTGAAGACTGCATGAATATATTGATAACTCAGAAAAGACACTTCATACAGTAATTGCCCATCAGGCGTTGCCAGGCATACACCCTAAATCTTCAGACCATATACCAAACTATCGATCGTCACATTCAAGATACAGTATGAGGGAATAGCACACTTTAATCAGGTCAGTTGCTAGGGAAGTGCATTGTCAACAGCAGCACCAGGGTTTATGATCGCAGACAATAGAAGACAAAATTTGCAAAAGCAAGGTTTACAAAATGATCTCAAACGTGTCCAACCAGACACAATCAAGCAGTCTCCCTTTCTTTTAATGCATACATGTACAGTGTACATGTACATGCTTGCAAGGATCTCAATAAATAGCATTTTACATGCACAATTCATGAATGTGTACATGTTAACCTGCCATTTGCCGAGCATGCAGAAAGAGTCAAGTAGAGTAGGCTTATACATGTACACATTTTTATAAAAGACATGGCCCTGTTTGGGTTTTGTTGATCTTTATACAGCCACCTACAGTTGTGGCTGTTATTTTTTCAATTTAACCATACTGTTTTACAGTGTATATGGGTTTATTTCATCAAAAATCCAGAAAAACTAAATATATAACCAGATATTGTGATACACATGTTTACCATCTCTCCCCTTTATATGTTAGAAAAAAAGTTCCATTGTGGAGGTTGCCCCTTCCCAAACTGAGAGTTCATGCTTTATGAATGTGTAATACCTCAGTCACACCTGAGACCAACACAAGATCAGCTACAGGCTAAATCTGTACATTACCACCATTGGCCATACCCCTGTATGTCTAACAGATAGTGTCAAGTCACACTTGGGAGAATACACACAGAATACATACATGTACGTGTATTATGAACAAGAATGTACATGTACATGTAATATCAGAATATATGCCGAACATGATAAGAAGTAAAACCGAATCTTCAACCTTGTACTGTTGTACTACATCGATGTACATTTATTATAAACTAGATGGAATTTTAAATAGACTGGGTGCAGTCGAAAATGATGCCTCCGCCATACGTACGGACGGACGGACAACCAGAAAACATAATGCCTCTGGCTACGTTGTAGCGGAGGCATAAAAATAATCATAAAGCCTTCTATGTATGTATATAAATTTCAAACGTGACGCCAAATGAAAATAAAGTAAGAGATATTTACGTGTAAACATTGCCCCATCCCTGCGTCAGGTCTGATTCCTGCATGATGTAGCGTAGTCTTCCATCTCCTTTAGACACGGTATCCTGCTTGGCCGCTTCATCCCAGTATAATTCAATACTGTGATGGGTTACTTTACCCACGACGGGTGGATCAGGTTTCTTGGGTGCTACATGGAAGAATGAAAGAAATTAAAAGTTTAATAGCTTTGGTCATGTGACTGAAATAAACAGCCTGAAAGTAATTTGGAATGGTTGATTAACGTCACAGTATATATAAATTCTTAAACATTACATAAATCATTTCATGTAATATATTAAAGAATTGATGTATGCTACGAGTATGGGTATTAAAGGTAAAGACCAGTTTTGGAAACGCCCCTCTCTTAAAAAATGAAATGGAAGCTCTCATTACCAATCATGTGAAAGAATATATTTTGACTAATACGTGATGATACAAATTTTGCCGGGAAACCGCCTACTAATTGATATATTTGGTAAATTATTATATCTATTGGGACCAAATAGATATCGCACGTGGTCGCGTAGTCCCATATACATCTTTCTGTGTACAGTGCTTGTAACTTTACCAAGACTGGGCCAAATTTCTCATTTTGATGATTCCAGAACCTTGCAGTACACACCAATACTTATATGCTAGATGTCCGTAGATGATCGACCTTTTCTGATCGATTTCACAACGTTTCTTTCACAATGCAATCGCATGACCAGAACTGGTCTTTAAACTCTTTATCTTTAAGAATGATTAAAATAAAAAAGAAATTGACTTAATCTTGCCGAAAATCACATGAACTACGCACAAAAATGGGTATATGGGACTACACTACACCCACATATGGCATTTAGTTTGGTCCAAACTTTTCCACTATTTCTCCTCATATCTTGAAAATGATGAGCATTCCTTTTCAGGAGAAATTTCTTTTATGATACTCTTTCAAACTAGCACATAAAAAGGAGAAAGCTCACAACTTATTGTTCATCTTTACCAGATTTCAACCTTCTCTTTTAAAGATGAAGTTCATCCTGATATTAAGTTGATTTTAATAGAAGCACAAAAATGAGAGGAACAGGTACATTAAGTGAAAGTTTGAGCAAATTCTGAATTGCTCAAATTGGAGAGGAGCTGGCAAGAAACGATGCAGTGTTACTAATTTCTGTTTGAATGATCGCAACTTTAAACATTCATAACTTTCTTATTTTTGATCGGAATTTACTCCAACTTTTCTTGTACTTGTAGGTCATCTTCATTCATTATTTAATTTGATATGCTGTTTGGGATGCCTGACATGTTCAAGGTTGGAAATTAAACAATAAACTATTACAATATTAGTTTCACATAAATATACATTGCAATATTTTTATATATTTATTTATATTATTATTATTATTATTATTATTATTATTTATTATTATTATTTATTTATTTATTTTTATTTTTTTTTTTTTTTTGGGGGATAAATCACCTGTAAAAGTCTTATGTACAAATTAATGAGTTATTTTTCATGACTGGTTCTTCATTTGTAGCACATAATGCACATTCCCATCCGACATCAATTTTTTTATATAATAGACTGCAATATACCAGGGATTCTTTTGGTGATGCACCCAATGATCTACTGTATGGTCTAAAAATGTTGTCGTCCATTTATACAATATTTAATCTGTATAAATTTGTGTAGAATATGAGAAGTCATGAATCGAATATCACATTCCTAACTTGTTTAAACGCATGCGAACGGTGGACACCCCATCATATTCATACATGTACATATTAAACAACTTTTGTGACCTTGATAAAGCAACCGATTCAAGAAAACTATAACGTCTCTTCCCCCAAAATTGCAAAAATTAGATCCAACATTACATCTACTATTAAATTATTTTAACAATAAACAATCGCAGTTTTCACTATGTCTATAAACAGATAAATTGATTTGTTTTGACAGTCACGAGTCTGCCAGTCATAATAAAAATTGAAGAAAAAAAAACTCTGTGTCTCACGATTGACTCGGTGTCTCAGTCTCAGTGACTCAATTTATACTATTATAAAGGGAATAAGCAAGGAGAAATAAAACATGAGAGAAGTGAGTCTTACCTGACATAACTTAAATTTGCTGTTTTTCTCAAGATCTCATTCTCTAACTGACTAAGTGCTCGAGGAAGACTAAGTGCTCGAGGAAGCCGAAGTGCTCGAGGAAGCCGACTTTGACTTGTGAGGCTGTGAGTGTACGTGAACAGTCGATCAACAGTAGCTCAGCATCGGCACAGCCGAATGATTAGGCGATGAACGTTGGCAGTGTACCGAGGGTGCTGCAGCTCCGCCGGCCTCTAGCTCTCAGCTAGGAGTCCTACTTGAAAAGATCTATTGTTGGATCGAAATGACAGCTGTTTATAGTCCAAGTATTTCGTGAAGTTTGAGCAGGTGTTTACAAAGACGAAAACTCTTCCGAATTCACTGGCTGCTCTGAAACAGAGATTCTGCCAAACATTTAGAGCTTCGTTTCCGCAAGACGCTCGTTCCGTGGATACGTCAACCGCAATGGGAATGTTCGCGGTGCTAGAGGGCGCGCGTTCTAATCTCCATCGGACACTAAATGACTGCCCCACCTGCACCATAGACAACCAACTTACACCGACCGACCGGCACGCTTTTTAATATTTCAAGTCTGTCCGTATCTAGAACATTTTTACACTGTATCAAAATCAAGTCTATGATATTTGATTCGTTGACGTTACTAAGAAATTACCGCCGGGATAGGGTTGTTAGACGCTCCTTAAAAGTTAGGTCAATCTTTACTTTATGAGGGAGCCACTGATTTCAGGAAAAGCGACCAAGAATGTGGATGCCCCCCCCCCATTCTGCCGCCACCTACTTCATAGCTCCACAGGCCCTTCCCTATACGTAGAGATTTCCCTGCCAGTTTTGGTTTTTCTTATCCCGGAAATAAACACGGTCTTTTCTAGAAAGTCCCGGTAAATTAGTTATCAGTGTCCGATTTTGAAAAGATGTTTTTAAAACTTGTACACCAATATAACAAATTTGAAGATGACTTTCGTCTTAACTCTTCAACTGAGGAGGCGCGATGGTTCAGAGGAGGCGCGAAAACAAGATGGAAGAAAACAAGATAGAAGAAAATAAACAAGATTCGAAAAGGCTTTGGCAGAATCTAAAAAGCTTAGGATTAAAAAATAAGAAGCGAAAAGAACAAGAATCTGTCATTACAAATTATTGATGGGGAATTATGTCATGATAATATGGCCATCGCTAATGAGTTCAATTCTCATTTCACAAATGTGGCTGCCAAATTAGTAAACAAACTCCCCCTTCCAAAGACCTTTTCAGCGCAGACAATGATTGTATTCGTGGGTTTTACGAAAGAAAAGGTGTACGTGAAAACAGCTTCGAGTTATTACCAATCAGTGACAGGCGCGTAGCCAGGGGGGGGGGGCGGTGGGGCGGTGGGGCGGTCGCCCAAAAAAAACGCCGGCCAAAAAAAAAAAAGAACTTGAGAGAAGAGAAAAAAGGAAGAGGACGTAGGAAGAAAAAGGAGCACGGTACAACGAATCGTCATCTTCTCTAATAATTTAATGAAACGTAAAAGCTTCCGCGCTACGGGAGAAGGATTAAGAGTCGAGAACGGTATACAACGAATCGTCTTCTTTCTCTAATAATTTAATGAAACGTCAAAGCTACCGCGCTTCACGCGGGAGGGGGGAACTGAATTCAGACAAGGATTAAGAGTCGAGAACGGTACAACGAATCGTCTTCTTTCTCTAATAATTTTATGAAACGTCAGAGCTTCCGCGCTTCGCGCGGGAGGGGAAAACTGAATTCAGACAAGGATTAAGAGCTGAGAACGGTACAACGAATCGTCTTCTTTCTCTAATAATTTAATGAAACGTCAAAGCTTCCGCGCTTCGGGAAACTCCCCCCTCCCTGCACCCACCCCCCTAGGGAGCGCGCTTCGCGCGCTCTGTAAGTGATTCGCACGCTTCGCATGCTCACTACCGCCCCCCTAAAATAAAATCCTGGCTACGCGCTTGATCAGTGAACAATTTGTTTCAAAAGAGTTATGTAAATTGAATGTATCAAAAAGTACTGGGTTAGACATGATTCCAGCTAAATTTCTAAAAGATGGTGCGAAGGTTTTATTATAATATTATAAGCCTTTAAGTTACTTAATGAACCTATCTATCTTGACGAGTACTTTTCCAGAGGATATGAAAATAGCAAAAGTGACTCCACTTTATAAAAAGAAAGATAAAACTGATGTTAGCAACTATAGACCTATTAGTGTTTTAAGCGTAGCATCAAAGATTCTGAAAAATCAGTCTGTGTTCAAATTGAAAAATACTTCAAAGAAAATGACATAATTTATGAATTTCAATCTGGCTTTCGACAAGACTATTTGACTGAAACATGTCTAATTCATTTGACTGATTATTTGAGGAAAGAAACTTTCCAAGGGCGCTTTGTTGGTATGGTGCTCCTTGATCTGCAAAAAGCTCTTGATAGTTGATACAGTTAATCATTGCGTCTTATTGAAGAAGTTACAACTAATGGGTTTTAATAAGGCATGTTTAGAGTGGTTCAGAGCTTCAGATCCTACTTATCTAATCGACACCAAGTAGTGGCCATTCATGATATTCGTTCCAAACTAATGCCTATAACATGCGGTGTTCCTCAGGGAAGCATTTTAGGCCCAATTCTATTTTCAAGTTATATCAATGATATGTGTATGTATATAAAAGGCTTTAAACTATTATTGTACGCAGATGACAGCGTACTACTCTATTCAAATTCTAACCCTAAATAATATTGAGAAAAAGCTCAGTGAACAGCTGTCTACGTGTGTCGATTGGATGACTGATAATAAGCTTTCTTTACACTTGGGAAAAACAGAAAGCATTTTGTTTTGTTCTAAAAGTAGTTCTAAAAAGTCAATTGAATTCAAAGTGACACACAATAATCAAGTAATCAAGAGAAAAGAATCTGTGAAGTATTTAGGCATTGAGTTGGCTAGCCGCTAGCGCAATTTCATTTTCATCTTTAGTAGAATCAGTTGTAAAAAAAAAGCAAATTCTCGTCTGAAATTTTTGTACAGATATCAAAGTTGTATGGACTTAAAAACAAGACGTACACTCTGTTTTGCTCTTATTCAATGTTTATTTGACTATGCTAACCCTGCATGGTATAGTAACATAAACAAGTCAGATCAAAAGAAGTTGAAGATTATACAGAACAAAATGGTGAGATTCATCATTACTGTTCTGGTCCAAGAACTCATGTTTGCTACAGCGAACTTTCTAAAGCTGGTTTTCTTGAAGTCAACCAAAGATCAAAACAACTCGTATTGCATCACCGTCACGTGCATAAATTTCACACTAGGTCGAATCATTATATTCGATCCAACTTCGATCTTGTTACTGACTTACATGATTATAATACAAGAAATAGCCGATTCAACTTTAAGTTTCCAGAAAGAGTATAGGTAGTATTGGACATTCGTTTTATTACAATGCCATAAAACATTGGAATTCCCTTTCCAATGGTATAAAGGAAATAGAAAACTATGCTCATTTTAAGAGGAAATTAAAGGAATACCTAATACTTGAGAGTCAGAGAAGAGAAACGAATGACATGTTATATGATTGAAATTTGTATTCTTCTATAACATATGCCTAATCATGATAGTCGTTCACGTGTAAAAAGCATATGGGGATACAAAAGAAATTTATTTTGGACTTCGTCACATTCCCTCTACATTTAAAGTTCTGAAATTTCAGTTCAAAGATGACAACATTATTATCACATGAATTGTATTTATTTCTTGAAGTGATCATTATGATTTTAATGGAATGAAAAACTTTAAATAAAATATTAGAAAAATCTCTTCCAGGCTACAGCCCAGGTCAACTTATAACAGAAACGTGACAGAAATTCACAGTAGACTCTTTATATATTGATTGATTTCAATATTCAAGTATTTGAACCTGTATATAAATTTACATAATAAAATATACAACAGAGAGATAATATATAAACATTGACAGGTTCACACATAAAAGCTTATTTCCAATTAGGTTCTAACTCCTAATAACATTACAAATATTTTATATCCAAATATTCATAAAAATTATATATTGGTCTTAAAAATTTAATCGTTTTTTTAAATACAATTTAATTTAAGATGACTAGTTCATGAACAAAACGAATAGAACACTTACTTCACCTGCACACACCCACATGCACACATTTGCAATTTCTCCTTTTCTTTTCTTTTCTTTCTTCCAACTTCCAACTGCCAATTATATTATAAACTATTACTATTGTTTGAATATTTTGTGTTTGATTTTTCAATAAATGCAGAAACATCTGCTATAAAAAAAATTGTCATGGGTATTCTAATAATTTATTGATTGATAATGTCACATTCCCCTCTAACTGACATTTATTTGGCAACTTTATCCAGTCTAGCTGAAGGCATCTTTGACGTTGTTCACCCAAGTCTTGATATCCGTTGGATTTTTGCCCGTGATCATCTTAAAATCTCCCATGTCAGCGATGTCGGCAGCCGGCGACCCTTCGTTGACGAGTCGGAACAGCTCCATGGCTCCATCAGCCTGCCACTCGCCCATTCCAACCCCCATGAAAGCTTGCTTGCCTGCCTCGTACGGTACGTGTTCGTGCACGATCTCCCGACCCAACGCCTCACTAAACAGTTTGGCGAGCTCTCCGTATGTGAACCGGGTGCTTGTTATGGTGTAAGTCATATCTAGAGGGAAAAAATGAGAGGAGAGAGAATGAAAGAGAGAGAGAGAGAGAGAGAGAGAGAGATAGGATGTAGAAAAGAGTTGAAAAGGAATACAATTCATACTCTGGCTCTTGGCTTTACTCACTCCCTTCCTTTCATAAGGCCTTTCCAAAATAATTTCCCGATAGAAGACCCATTAATGACAAAACGGACATGACATACTTGCGTGTTTCTCATACGACGCCATGATCGTTGCGGCAGCTTCACCGACATCACTGACCAGGACAGGGCAGTAAGGTTTATCTGATTCCAGCGGAGCGTAGATCTTAGACTGACCAACGATTCCGTCTCTTGCCATGAATAGGTTGTCGACGAACATCGGCAGTCGCAGGATTGTGTACGGAAGGCCAAGAGATTTCGTTCCTGTTTCAATAGCCTGCATGCATGGTTCCATGAGAGGAAGGAAAGAGTTACTTGCTTAGTTTAATGATGTCCTCAACTTGAAGTGATAAGAAAATACTTGGGTCTCATTCTCCAAATCCAACGCTGAGGCCAAGTTTTCCCAAATGAATAAATTGAAAATTAGAGAAAATAGTGGGAATAAGATATAAATCATGCAAGTCCTAAACAGCGCCGGAAAAAAGCAAGAATACTAATACTTTTCAATTTTATATGTGTATATAATTTTTTTTTTTGAGGGGGAGGGTGTTCGTTTTCGTGTTTTAATTTTTTTTTTTAAAGCAAAATCTGATGATTAAAACATTTAAAATACTTTCGTAAGTGCCGGGAAAGTCGACCCTATATTAGGGGAGTGTAACTTTCCCATTCGTAATCGTTAGTGATGCTTTTTAAGCTTACCTTGCATTGTCGACCAAACAAGATATCGAGATCTACTGATGGAACACTAATGACGACGACATGTTTGACGCCGGCTTCCTTGCCTGCTTCCATGGAACGGACGCTGAGTTCGGCTCGATCTTCCGTGGGCGGGACGGTCACGAAGATGACATCGACACCTTCATCGTTGGAAAGCCGGAGAAGACAAAGAGGTGATTAGTGGCGTAGAATGAGGCCAGTTATTTAAGGGGCACATTTATTGTGTCAGGGAGGGGGCACTGATCTTAAACAAGGTGAATGAAACATTGTGAATGCGAGATAGAGAAACAAGCTATTTTTAGTGAAGGGAGGGTGTGGGAAAGGGTCGTATCATCTTATTTTCAGGTTATCCCCTTTCCATTTCTTTCTTTTTTGCCATGTAGACGGGAGGAGGGGATGGGTCCCCTTTTTCTCTCTGCCACTTTAGATGATGAATTCACGTGTGCAAGACTTGACATTAGCTGCCAATATAGCTTTCGTTCGAGAATCATGTGCCTGCTTCGATTTTTGTAATGCACACCAAACACAACAAGAAAAAGAAAAATAAGAAGAAGAGAAAGAGGAAGAAAGAGGAGGAGGAAACTGATGAAGAGAAGATGAAAAAGAATGAGAAGAGTAGCGCAGGAGGAAGAAGAACAGGAAGAAGTATGAGATGATAAAGGTTTTAAAAGAAAAAAAGGGGGGGGGGATAAACAAGAGGAAGGGAAAGAGAAATTGATTATGGTTCGAATTATCGAATATCACGCAGCCCGGCACTAACGTACTTTGGCAAGGCATTAATCCACTTTTGCCACTCTGCACCCACTGGCAGGTGTTAAGTTGGTCCCATTGCAGGTAGGATGCGAAAGTCATTGTAGTTTGCCCAGCATTGTGAGCGTCTGTTAAAATGGTGCCTGGCTAGTATGCTCCCCAGGGAGTGGAGAATGTGCATACATTGGGTCTGGGCAAGCCTGAATCCAATGACCGGCGTAACAATATATCTGTATAGAGCTTTCGTCGACGTTTTAAGCGCTATAACAACCTATATTATCATTAATGCTAAATATATTACTCATTGCGGATGTAGTATCAAAAATAATATCGCTAGTGATATTCGTTTGTCTTGCAATGTGGTCAATAAGGAATCTAAAAGATATCGACGTTTCGTGCGCCGCTGCAACACTTCGTCAGGTGATAAAAGGAACAATAACGCACAAGGCCTTGCAGCGGCGCACGAAACGTCGAGATCTTTTAGATTCCTTATTGACCACATTGCGAGACAAACAAATATCACTAGCGATATTATTTTCGATATATTATCATTATTATTATTATTTTCATCATCATTATTATTATTAAGAAGGGGAAGAAAAATAAAAAAGAAGAAAAGGAAAAAAGGAAAAAGAAGAGGAAGAAGAAGAAAGAAAATGAGAAGACTAGAACGAAGCAACCGGCCATCATTATGTTGGATAAATACAATTACAAAATCCTAAGTTATATGTATTTAATAACAAGATGTCGTTGACACGAAAGTGGTATCTAAAGTTGGATAATACATAGAGTCGACTACATGGTGCTAGTACTAATATACCGGTTACTAACATATTAAATTTATTGATGTTTCTTTCCTGGGGACCTAGTGACGAGTTATTCCATGTATACATTACGTGTTGCTATGTCGGACAAGCCGCGGGTAAGCTTTCAGGTTGTCAAGAACAACCTTGATGTAAAAAGTATGCATACAAATTGAATATGTTAGTAATCGGTCTATTAACTCATAGACATACGGATCCGATTTCGTCAGAGGGCTAGCAGACACCTCGATCTTGCCTGAAAAAGTGACGATTGTAATTTTGTCATCAAAAATACAGGATAAGCTAAAAAAAACACACTGCCCAAATCAGGTGGCGGTTGCCCCAGAAATATTTGTTATATTTTCAACCCCCTCATCATACGCCTGTGAATCCAGGTGAAATTCTAGAACGAATGTACGATCGTACCTTTTAGAGTCGATGTTAGACTATCTTGATCACCCATCGTTGCAGAAACCACAGTGACACCTTTCAACTCGTGAAGAGAAGATGCCTTTTCCATACTCGATTTCCGAACACCGGCCCTGATATCCAACGTATCTCCAAACTGAGCAGACAGGGCTCTTACCGTGGCGCCACCGACATTGCCCGTACAACCAAACACGAACACGACTGGCTTGGTGGATCCCGACGATTTCTCTCCTCCGACATCATTCGATGTCTCTTCTCTGGGCTGTGCAGGTTCGCTCCTGTCGTCTTCGATGTCGCGCAATTCCCCATCCTCCAGAACTATACTGTATCTTAAGAGAATTGTTGAATTGTTCCTAGATTATTTTTGAATGAAGAATATATACGAGCGTACAACAATGTTTGTTTTTTGTCAGACAATTTGGTTAGAGCTTTATTAATACAAAGTTGACAATAATACTTCGACTGCCACGAACACCATGCAGCGTGCCTCATGAAGCGAATTGAATGAATTCTTTGTGTTTACGAAGCCATACAGCACCGATCACTTGGAACGTGGGTGGGGATCGATTCAAATATGAAATACCTTCCACAATACGGTTGCTGTTTGCTAGCCATACAGCTTGACAAGTGACTTTTCAGAATGTATTGTAAATCATCGAAAGAAAATGAAATGATAAATCGTAACAGGTCAGTGCATATTATTGTCTGTCGCATATGGAGTGGGTAGGGCTATTTATCGCATATGCAAATTTTGCTTGCCAACCCCGAACACATCTCTGTAAGTCATTTCCTGACCCCGGCCCCCCCCCCCCCACTCCGGGGTCGGAATGACCGCATGCGTGTCACCAAAATGTCCGGTAAAGGGTACTTTTCACGCACCAAAGTCCGGCTCGTACATACACAAAATTGACTTTACACACCGGACTTAGGGGTGTTTTCAAAAGGAGGAACACGCATATGCGTACCCTAAATAACACTGAGTGGGGCCGGGTTCCTGACCTACCAAATTAATTATCAATATACAAGGACCTTACAGGACCAATGATTTGGACGAAGGTTATAATGTATATCTCAAACTTTGTGATTATTCTATGCTCGTGTCAGTTTGCTTGGAGTGGTCATCTAAATTGGCATCCGTTCTACAGCCACCCACTCAGGAGTTATTCATACCTCATCAACTCCATAAATCCGCCAGCCGAAAGTGGACAGTGGACGCCGGACTCATTGTCCCCGCCCGGAGCATACACTGCTTTTGAATCAAGTATCATTGTCCGAGATTTGTTTTATCTCACATTCATTTTTGTGTAAACAGACCTCCAAATCTAACGGTTGAAAAGAAGACAGAAATAACACCGTGCATGAAAAAGGCTAAGACGATCAAAATCAGTCTGCGGAAAAAGGCCTTTCCCCAAATTAAAAATGCTTCTGTTTCGGATCGATCGAAATTCTTCGATGCTTTACGACTTTACGACTGTCTCCGAAGGAGGGGAAAGGAGGAGGAGGAAAGAAAATCGTCGACTGCGCATCAGGAAAAGACGTACCTTAACTTCTGGAACTTTAGCAAGAAATACGTCGCAGGGAAGATTGATGATCGCCAAGTAGGACCCTCACTAACTGACTCCGTGCTGACGCATTTGACTAATTCTCTTCACGCTATAGTAACTATGGTACCAACGTCTCACGAACGGATGCCTCAAAATTAATGTCAGCTGGACATCAGATGCACCCGTTCGACATGAGAAGTTTAACATGGACCCCATCATACCTAGAGACATTCGTTATATCCTACGAATCATCTTCCCCTGGACCAGAGAGAATCTCACGAGTACTCATCATTTCCTAGCAACTCTGTATTATAAACACTCATCAAAATGGCTAACTCAAACTTCACCGCCTACCAACTATCTAAACAAATCTGTAAAATGGCAGTATAATTATGGTGTCGTCATTTTCTATCTTCCACGCTAGACAAGACCCTACGTGGGTGTCACCCCCACGTCTAACGATCAATATCAGTCATGATGAAGATCGGAAATCTCTGGACAGATGATCGTAGAAGAATGTTAATGCGAAATCAATGTTATATTAATGAATAATTACATTATAACTAATAATAATAATTGAAATGTCGATATTATATTGTTCTCATATAATACGATCAGATTATGATGTCCTCTCCGATCGTTGATATTATAACTTATTTTCTATGACTCTAATCGTTACCTGTCAAGGTGGATTTCCGCTCTTCACTTCAAATACCCTCTCCCTTTATTCTTCGCTCCTTTCTTTCGCTTTCCCCATCTTTCCTCTTTACTTCCTTCCCAGAACTTTCTTACCTATCGAAAGCATGTCGCCTCCACCCCCCTCTCACTCTCTCTCTCTCTTCTTCTCTCTTTCTCTCTCTCTCTCTCTCTGTGACTCTAGTCTACCGCCCCCGGTCGTCAATATACTCATGTTACTTACCATATCATTCTCATATGATAAAAAACAACACCTATATCTAATTTATTACATATAATTAATATTTCTGACATTTTAATTACCTTATTATCTCATTGAACTATGTATCATAATCTGTACAACTGTATGTTTTATGTTTATATGTTATGCCCTGCTTTGGCAAGTCCATTGTCCTGTGCAATGTATGCCATATTGTGATATATGTCTGTATAATTATGATCTATTTGTACCACTGTCTATAATTTTAATTATGAAATAAATGCCAATATATATATATATATATAACTAGATATTGTGGGAGATTCGAGAGGCAGCTTGTTTCAATTTGAATACGTAGTAGTCTATCTTGCATATTAGAGATCTTATCCTACATGGGGTTGACGACACACCGCTTTACAGAAAAACGTATTAAATGAGTATAAATGTAATGAATTTATTTATTCTGTTCAAAATCAGAGATATTTGCTTCATGTGCTGTTTGCATTCTCTGGGCTTATGTTCTTGTGACTGTACTATCGTATATAGGCGTGTGATAATGAGAAATTTTGCTTTCTATATACCCATCTTTTCCTCTCCCATTTTCTTTTCTTTCTCACTATCCCCTTTCCCTCTATCCGACACTCCCTCTATCCTACACCCCTACTTTATCTCTCTCTCTCTCTTTCCATCCATCCCCATCTCTATCTTCATGTCCGGATCTTGGGCTGTCACACTTGAGGGTGGAAATTGGATAGAGAAGGTAGGAAAAGAAACAGGAATAGAGAAATAGGAATAGAAAGAACAAATAAAGAAAAATATCGAGAGTAGGGATAACAATGCAGAGAGAGAGGGAGGGAGGAAGGGAGGGAGGAAGAGAGAGAGAGAGGGGGTGCGAGAAAAAGAGGAGATAAAGAAACATAGAAAATTACCGTAATTTAATCTCATTTTGGTATTTACTTACCTGGCAAGGGACTTAAATCAACATCATAATTATCTCTTTCATCTAGATATCAAATTGAATCATTCTAATTTAATGTATCATATTCAGTTTTGATCACATCCCAGGGGGATAGAGGGTTTGTAATGGATATACAGTCGTAATACAACACAAGCAATGACCACAAGACATCATTTCCTATTTTACTTGGTCTTCATTTTTAATATTTCCTTTACGACCTTTTGAACAGTGTGCAATCAGGAGCAACTGATTTTCTGATAATCATGTAAACATACTAAATGTTTCATGATCTAGCCAAACAATGAATAGAACACAACATATTTTGCACCAAATGGAACAAACGAAATGAATTTCGGATCTGCTGAACAGATTTACATGTAGAGTGGATAAAAGTAAAATGTTAATGAATTATATAAATGACATAAGTCAGCCCAAATAAAATATAATAAAATGAAGTAATGAATATTTATGAGTACATAAAGTATTTTCAAACTGAATAAAATACTCTCAGTAGAATTAAGAATTTGCTCATTAAATAATCACTTTACTGATCATGTGACAGTGCTACAAATCAACTGCTTGTAACGTTCATATACTACATCATTGGATGGGCAGCCAATTAGCAGTACAGTTCGAAATAATAATCACTGCCTTGATTTCAATTTCCCTTTTAATGCACAAATGAAAGCAAAATAATTAATAAAACCCTCTCATTATTTACACAAAAAATAATAATACCCGCTAGAACTGAGCCTTCATAAGAAGACCGATAGTCTGAATGAATAAATATATGTTAAGAAACATAATATTAATGAATATATACATTAGCTGGTACAAATGAAAATGTCATAACTTTGTTAATGTTGCCTAAATCCAAAGCTCCCAATGTGGCGAACAAACTTTCAAAGCAATAATAATGATGCACTTCAGTTTGGAGTCTGGAGATAGACAGTATCATTTGGAGAAAATAGATGTCACTTGAAGTTTGTTTACATGACTCTCTTGCAGTTCATAATATTAGGATTAATACTGCTCCATAGCCCCCAACTCCACATGCCCCCAACAGGCACAAAAGGCTAAAACTGTACCAATTAAATGGACACCATAGATTGCATATACATTTTGCAAAGTTTATTAATTTTGAAAGGAAAAATATCTTTAGAAAACATTACAAATTGTGACAAAATATTGTGATGGGTCCTAAATTGCAACACAATTAAAGACGGATGTTTGAAGGAAAATTATACATTCCTTGATCTTATCTACGTCCAAAATAAATTGACTTCAATTTTCATTCTGGATGGAATGTAAACATTTGGGAGTGGATATATGTAAATAATCATTCTTGTTTTTCACAATTTTTGGGTTTTTTGTTCAATAAGTGAGAGCTGTTGAAAAATGCAAACCTTATAATAAAATTAATCATAAACTTTTATTCACTCATACAAACAATGACAAAGCAATCATTAAAATATACGTCTTCTAAAGCAAATGAAATAAATAAAATAGCTTGTATGTTTCAAATCATCCATAAAGCGCATGTTAATCTAAAATTTATACATATACAGCACTCTAAAATTCACATCCAGTATATACTCTGAGATACATATCACACTATACTCGTAGTATGTAATATCTATTTCCACAGATTCTAGGTAAAATGTCTCATTCAACAGATTAGTTTACCTTAAAATGACAAAAACAAAAACAAACGATGGATCATTGTGCTCATGAAATTATCTATGGAAATAGAATAAAACAATTTCCTCACATAACAAGACTCGTCAAGGTTTCAAAAACTTCTTTGTCCATATTTGGTCCACGATTTTGGGTAAGGCATACCGCTATTACTAGTTTTTATAAGACATGCTTGTATAACAGATCAACCTTGCACAGAAGTGGGCGGAAGAAAATAATCCTCTTTATAACTTTCTATATCTAACATACTTTCTTCTCTCCTACCCTCTCCCCTTTCAAACATCACTTGCTAGTAATAGGCAGATGATAAGACTGTCTTTAGATATATAAATATCACTTTCAAAATGCATTTACACTGACTGTTAAATAACAAGGGATATAGATCAAAATATATACTATCCTTTTCTTGTGGCATCAGATAAATCTATGGATTTTTAGAATTATAGAACTTTTAGAGCATCCTAGGCAGATAGATATATAAGTGGAATCTCTTGGGGTAGTGTATAATTGTATAATTTCTACACTATTATAAAATCATTCAGTGTTTCACCGACAATCCATAACTGCTGGATTAGATATTGAATGATTCAATTCATATAATGCATGTCAAGATTCTAGGCTTCTGATTGGTTAAAACTGCAGGCATGAAATTCACTTATGACAGCTGGGCAGTATATTGAAAAACATTGACTGGGCATAGTTCTACTTGTACGTTCAATGCAAGAACGCAATAGATGTGTACGAATTTAACAATGGATGTGCTTAGTGGGTACATGCAACTTTTTTAGATTGGTAAATTAACTCACATATACATGTAGACAAAATTTCTATTTTTTTGAGAAACCAAAAGCGGGATCTGGCATATAAAACAAATATTGACGGCTGAATTTTCGGTCATGGTCAAAATATACCTATTCGGTGATCTCAAGCCTGCACTATATATGCCCCTTCACTTTGTCTTGGGACACAGTGCAGTTTCGAGATCACCCTGAGCTATAGTTTTAACCGTGCCCCTCAAAGCAGTCAATATTGTATGCTACCATATTTATCTCCTAATAAGGATATAGAGTAGGTATTCATAATGCGCCAATTCAACATAAATAATGTGCTCAAGGTGCAAAAGAAAAGTACAAGAAAATGCACAAAAGTGAGACAAGTTAGTAAATACAAGTAGATCTACTGGAAGGATGAATTCTGGGGGCATTTTTAAAACAATTTACATTTGAAAATATCTTGTGATACAGATTCCATGGGTAAGGTCCAGCCTGCGCAAATGACCAATTCAGTCCCCTTGTGTCAAATTAGTTTGTAATGATTTTTCAATTCAGTCCAAACATTTTGTACAGGGGCATGTCGATATTATTAAATTACGAATATTTTTCACCAATTTGGATATTATCCTAAGTTTAAGCCTAAGATATTCCTCAGATGTCTTGTACACTAGTGCTGTGAGTTAGCATGTAATTTGCTCTCCGTGTACATATGTACACAGTTATGAAATTTACCCAAAACAAAAGCAGTATTTCAGCCACGTAAGCCACGTATTTCAGCCACGTATCTTTTGTGCAAAACAGACAATGGAAACCAGCACGCATTCGCGCTCAGGGAAAACATTGCACAAGCGTTGGAACAAGGATTTTCTCGGAAAAGTTGTTACTGTAGTAACGGTACTGTACACGAAACCATCGTGCTCATGGGAAAGTCAGACCACAATGATTGGCATTGTTTGCATGACAACAAGAGAAGACACTCAACGGCATTGGATCAAAATTGTACAGAAAGTGCATGGAAATGATTATTTAATGAAGTAGCATTGGAATTTAAACTTTATTTTTAGACTGACAGATATTTTTGTGAAATATTGACTTCAGCAATTTATAATGCTGAAAAACAGGTGATTTATTTTGTCTCGTTTATCTGTGTAGTGAATTTTCTACACGTGAAGTGGTGGTTCCTGCATGTACACGGTCACAGTACTATTGTACACAGTGCAAACCTTTAAAAATACATGTACATTTTAACATTATAATATCTAAATATGTTTACCCCAATCAGAGCGAACAATATAAACATTGCCGTGCAAGCTTGCAAGAAATAGTATTCATAACTTTCAATTATTAAAGTAGCATGCAATTAGTTTGATGTATAATCATAGTTAAGGCAGTTGTCTGTACAGAGATAACATTCAATACTCAACATTACATGCAATTGCATCAGTTATGCAAATATACCTCATATGATACATCACATAAATATACAAAGACCCTGGAAATATACACAGAAAATTAATCATATCTGCTGGAAGCCATAAGAATATTTCACTAAAAGGTTTACAAAGAACCTAAAGAATGACATAACTCAAAATGTGGAAACGTGCTGATCATATTTCTTGATATGCGAGTTGAATGAAAATAAAAATAAAGCACGGAAACCAAAGATGCCTTTAGAGGCAGGGTGCCCCAGATAGAGAAATGAAAAATAGTTATTCATCTTTACTTGGTCTTAAATAAGACCAAGTAAAATTGATTCCTAGTATCTTGTCTGGACCTTTTTTTACAAGATAAGGGGAAGGGGGTTCAGTGCTATCTGATATTTTTTACCATACATACAAGTGCTATAAGTTTACGTGCTGTTGATCAGATTTCAACCACAGATAAGTAGCTATAAATGTAGGCCAATCTCAAAACAAGTTCTTTCATAAAATTTCAATTTCCTGTGCATAACACAGTTTGAAAGCAAGTCATAATCATTGACAATTGCCCTAGCTTTTGTAACATCGTGGTCTAGATTTCTAATAATTGTTATTGAATTAATTTCAAAACAATAATGTTATGCAACAAAATCAAGAACAGCAATGGAAAAATAAAGAACAAAGGAGGCTGTAAGGAAGAAGAAAGGAGGTAGCAACAAAAAACTAGGAATCAATTATACTAAGCATAAAGTCTATTACCGTATTAAAGCAGTCTCATCAAAACAATGAAAAAGAAAAAAGAAATATGTACACAGATGTAATGAGGATGAGGATGAGGCTGAGGATGATGATGACGATGACGATGGTTGGTTAACTGAGTTTGCCTAACTCTGCTTTCTTGAAGACTTCAGCTGCTGTGAAGATCATTGAATCAAAGATTCCTGCAACGGTGAAGGTTCCTCCTACAATAGCACACACCTGGAATACAAAGAAGTTAAAGAGAAAATTGAGTTCTGGGCCCCGTCTTATAAACATTTGTGATCAATCGCAACTTATTTGCATTTGATATCAATTGCAACTGTTTACATAAGAGATAGGGGACTGCAAACTTGTGATTGATTTGGAAGCTTGTGATTGATCCAAATCAATCGCAACTCTTTATAAGAGGCCCTGGTAAAGATAATGAATAACTTTTGAGCTCTCTCATTAATTTTATTCCTGCGTGGAAGAAAATCATGGTAGCAATATCATATGAAAGCGATTAAGCGATTGCTCTTGAAATGCCTTCATATCCCAAATAAGATGATAAATAGTTTTAAAACTTTGGATGAAATTTTGATGCTGCAGGTTCATTGGAAAATATTGTAATTCAAGCACTATGTGAAATAACCACATACGTCAATATACATACACATCCAACTTTACTTACAATGGCTTCATAAGAATGCTATTAAAAAAAAGGCAATATACCCCAAGATTCTACAAAAGCTAGACTGATGAGGAAAAGTGTAAAACTGCAATATCAATTCCATACAATATAAAACTGAAATGATCATTCTAACTGGCCAATTAAAAACTCAAATGTAGCTTTCTTCAATATCAGTATAAGCATGTGGTCCAACGTCAGTGTATGAAATCCTGTACCGTAAACTATCATCCATTCCTGTGGACTTTCTCAAGCCAACTGATTTCAAGTCGAACTTAACTCTAAGTTGGACTTAAACATTATGGAGAGCCATTTGTAGCCTTAAAATGAAACACATTCAAAAGCAAAAATTCAAGTATTTTAGACTTTTCATAAATTCCACATCAAGAACATGAAATCTCCTCGATAATAGAAAATATGAATGATTTGAATCAACATTTTATGCCTTTTAAAATTACTTTTACAAAATATTTTCAAAGATGCTAACGGCTGTCCATAATTGTTAAGTCCAACTTAGGATCTTTGTGAAACACCCCCTGGTATGTGTACAACTGTGGTACTGTCAGATCTTATTCAAACCAAAATGACTAATGAAAACACAGTATATGATACTTTGTTAGTGATATGAGAAAGAGAAAAAGATACTTACAGTAGTAATGAAGGTGTAGAATGGAGCTCTCTTTTCATGATACTTGACAGTGATAGGACTGATGTCATATCTAAACCAGATAGCTGGTAAAACTCGTCTTCCATGACCTTGGGATGAATAGTCCTAGAAATGACAAGATATGATGGAAGTATTAAAGATGGAAGTAATAATAAATGCACTTTAATCATCTAGTGTATGATGATATCAGTATCGGGAAGAAAGTATATTAAAGGTAATGCAAAGTTTTGGGAAATCTTGAAAATTGGATGGATAGTAATTCTTTTAAATTTTGATATATTTGGATGCCCCTGTGGATGTATTATAAGCACTAGAAAATTTAGCCCCTAAAAAAATTTCTGCTTTCGAGAAATTGAATAATCAAAATTTACAGGTGCTCCCGGTAAATTTCTAATATTTCAAATAGCCCCTAAGGCCATTCCATGGTAGCTGCGAACATGAAAATCTCAGAATATGCAGTTCTGATATATAATTTCCAAACGGGAATAGCAAATCGGTCGATTGTAGTCAAGAAACATTGTTTTAAAGCTAAAGTAATATCAGTCTTGAGAGGGAGCTATACAACATAAAGAGTTTATTATTTACAATTTCATCACTTTAGACTCGATTTCAACCGCAACAACGATCATTGAACATTGTAAAATCGCATATGCTTCCAATATGTTCATTTGAACCAAATTCATGACCCCATACCCAAACTTTGTATTACCTTTAAATGCAACTCAGCTTTGATTTGCTAAGCGCACTGATTCAATTATACAGTTAACTCTGCTTAAGTAAAGTATGTTGGGATCACAAAAAGTAGTTTGACTTATGCTGCAAAATTTGACTTAGGAAGTATAAATAACACATGTTGTACATAATTTGGTCCCAAAATTGATTGACTTAGGGAAAATTAGAATTGTGCAACTTCGAGTTATGCCGTGTTAACTGTATTCATTAATTGCTATCTGTATTGGTCGATAAATAGAATACAATTTTCACCTATTAATAGGCACCTTGAAATTTTCATTGGTACATCAAACAGTGAAGAAAAAAAAATGTGTTTTGAATCTTATTACATTTGGGCCCCGTCAGATACAAGCAGAGCTGCCAACTCCAACAAAACAAAAATCCTATTCTTTTCGCCCCAAAATCCTATTTTCAAATCGATAAGTACTTTCTTTTTGTTAGACTGTGTTCTTCGACATATTGAAGAATTATGCATGGGTACATTTTACAAACATTTTGTTGAATATACAAGAGTTTGTCATGAATGATCGTTCAATGAACCAATGAGCGGCATGTAAATGTATTTTTATGGACCATTGGTTGAATATGCATGATTTCGTCATGACTAGTGCGTTTAATGAACCAATGAACATCCCCAAATTGCTGATGTGAGATGCTTGTAGGATACTTTACAGGAGAGAATGGGCACTTTGCCATTGAAAATGGCACACACACACAAAATACACAAACACATTCAAATTTTCGGAATTATTTTGTGTTGTTTTTGTTTTTGTTTGTTTTGGAAAATCATATTTTTTTGAGGAAAAATCGTACTGTCGTATTAAATACGAAATAAATAAGTACGAAATACGATAAAATTGTACTGGTTGGCAGCTCTGTACAAGAGTTGTGATTGGTTACAAATAATTTGCAATTGATATCAATCACATCTCCTATTTATTAGTACAGAGTTGCGATTGATATCAACTACAAATCATTTGTAATCAATTGCAACTCTTTCATAATGCCCTGAGGGGTGTTTCACAAAGACTAAGATCAACTTTAAGTTGGACTTAACTATGACAGGCCATTCATACCACTGGTTGCTCTCACTATTGGTCTCCCAATTATCGTCTTTAGGTAATAATTTTTCCTTCAAAAATGAACTATCAAAAAATGTAAATTTTGTAGATTTGTGACGATTTATACATCCCATCAGAGACCAATGCCAGTAAATGGTAAGAGCAAACAGTGGCATGAACAGCCTGCCATAGTTAAGTCCAACTTAAAGTCGATCTTAGTCTTTGTGAAACACCCCCAGGTTTCTTTAGGATGTCCTTCATGATTCAAATCATGGTTGAACCATACAATGTGAATTGGTGTGTAAACTTACCTTGTAAGCATACGTATACTGGTAGGAGACGTTCTTGGTACCCCAGAGATCCTCATAGACAGTAGGTACAATCTTCATGTAGTAATCATGAGATAAATCACCTGTAAACATAAAGTCAAGTCACGGTTGTAGAGCAAAATCATTTAGACTATTTCCATTCATCCTTTAAAATACGTGGAACACTGAATATGAAAGCAGAAAATGGAGTTGTGAACTCTGAAAGATGTTCTATTCGTTCAAGTGTCATTTGTTTTGTTATTTTCATTATGTCCTTTGGGAAGTTGCATGTATGTTTGCAGTATAACTGTAGCTATTAGAATCTGTATTATTCTTCAATTACTTATGTATTACATCAGGTTTAATAGCTACATGTGTATCATGAAATCGTAGAAGAATTTAACATGATCCATCTATCATCTAACATGCTATTAAAGTAGATACTATATTTGCACCAGTAGCCTGATTGTTACAAATTTGAAATTAATGCTTAAATTTTTGAATGTTTATATTAAGAGTAAAAGATCATTTAAGAAAATGATTTATACTAATACAATATATAAAAAATGCATGCACCAACAAGAGCAACAAATGTATACATGTTTGAGAAACAAGCTGTCTAGCACTAATCAATCACAGTAATAACTACTTGATACAAATGAAATTGACAATTATCAAGATATATAAAACTAGAAAGAAAATAAATCTACTCACTTTTACTGTCTTTCTTATCTCTTCCTGATAGAGGGTTGAAAGATGCACTCAGACTCTTATTCTAAATTTGAGGAAAAAAAGAGTAAAATGGTATAAAATAATACTTTTTATCAAAAGAATGGTTGAGATTCATGAAAATGTCCTCCTCCTCCTCCCTCCCCTCTCCCTCCCTCCCTCCCTCCCTCCTCCTCCCCTCCCCTCCCCTCCTCTCTCTCTCTCTCTCTCTCTCTCTCTCTCTCTCTCTCCTCCTCCTCCTCCTCCTCCTCCTCCTCCTCCTCCTCCTCCTCCTCCTCCTCCTCCTCCTCCTCCTCCTCCTCCTCCTCCTCCTCCTCCTCCTCCTCCTCCTCCTCCTCCTCCACCTCCTCCTCCTCCTCCTCCTCCTCCTCCTCCTCCTCCTGTAGAGTCCATCTTTCCCATGCTGTGGGGTTGGATATTTATTTCCCTAATGGCCCTTCTCCAACACTTCCGGTCTTGAGCATCCATCCACCTGGACAAGGTCGGAAACCCTTGTATCTTTTTCTTATCTCTTCTTCCAAGTTTTGCAAAGTCCGCCACAAGATATTGAGACAGCCACTGGTTTATGCATTTCTTTCTGTAGCCAATGGCTTTCCTCTCTCCTAACCACATATTTGTACCATCCATCCTTCTCTCCCATTAGATTATTGTCAGTCATACGAATGCATGAAAGCTCCATGTCATGAAATAATCAAATCACAAAATAAATCCGTGAATCACAAGCTAATAATAACTTTGCAAATCGTCACTCCTGACGACGGATAGTCAACCTGTTCAAAACGTCGAGCCCCTCCTACCACCCATCCTCTCCTAACGGTGCTATAGTTCTCTTAAAAACTATAAGCCCAAGAAAGATTACTAACAGTTTTCTCAGGACTACCAACAGTCCTTTTCAGGACTACAGACACTAAAGAAAGAAAGATTACCAGCAGTCCTTTTCAGGACTCCCCAATCAATCCTCTCTCACATGGTGCAACCGTAAGCCTACTGTATAAGTTTACAAATGTTTTATAATGCAAAAGTTTATAGTTTCCCACCAGTACAGTACATAGGATAGTAATTATCATCATCGATTACATGGTACTGGGTCTTAAATCAAGAGAATGTACTAACCTGGATGTCATCTCCGAATGATACTTCATGTATGATATGAGCAAAGTCAGGTGACGGAGGTTGGTTCATCCCGACAGCATGGGTAGAGACATGGAAATTACCAGGCACCTGAAACAAGACAAAGACAATAGGGTATTGAGAGGAAGAGAGTTTAGATACATGTACACTAGCCCAGTCATAGGCTAAATCATGGAGCTTCAAATAGTTCTCCCCACTCGTTAAGTCACTATAGAAATACTGCTACATGTATGATATGAGTAAAGTCAGGTGACTGAGGTTGGTTCATCCCGACAGCATGGGTAGAGACATGGAAATTACCAGGCACTTGAAAAACAGACATGGATATGGTTGGTTTGTTTGTTTGACCTGACTGCTATTACAGAAAGCATGTGTTTGCTTGTAAGCAAGCAACCAGGGGACCAACAGATTTAAGTCCTCTCCAAGAGACTTGGTAATGTGGATTGATGCCTAAACAAAGGGCACTGGCACATCAAATTGGTTTCGAACCCAGGACCTCCCAGTTACGAGACCACTGCTGTACCACTGAGCAATCGCACCTCATGGATATGGTACAGACTAGTCTGGATATCATTACTGTATCATGTACAAGATGCACATGTGCAGGACTTGAATCATCTGAAATACTTGCAATAGTAATTAGTGCATATCTGTGATTCAGATATCATCTGTTTGGAGCCAGAAGAGCTATAATTCATATCCTTTAAAGGTACTATGTCCCATTTGCAGGCCAAAAAAATGAAAAGGTTCAATTCCAACGGCATTTGAAAGACAATACTAATTTAGAACTTCCCTAAAAAAAAGTGGACTTGAAAATGTCTTTAAGTGGGAAAATAACGACTATTAGTTGTCGAATCGACTTAGGAGCTATAGAGCCAGTAAGTAATAGTCTGATTTTTCAGACCATTGTACCGAATGGTCGTACGTTTTATGCTGCGCAAAGATTCAATCAGTTTTATTTTGGCCATTACAAGAAGTGGATTATTGATGTAGACAAATGCTCATGTACCCTTTACAGCTCATTTTATGTATGTTATTACCAAAGATGAAAAAGCCAGTCAGTCACTCAATAGTGTCTGACAGTGAAGTCTAGCAAGTAAACGGGTTTCCTTGCATAATTTGAATATTAGGACACTGCTAACGCTTAAATTTCACAGATAGGACATACATGACATATTCATAATTCCTGCAAAGTTCTACAGAATTTGATGTTGGCTGCAAAAAGGGACATAGTATCTTTAATACAAAGTTAATGCCCTTTTGGTTCTGGACAGACAATCTCAGGTTTTTAGAATGAACATCTTAACCAGCAGCATGATCAATTTGTTCATTAATATTGTCATTTGTGCAAGTTGTGTGAAAGTATATCATGGATTTGTAGTGTTATGTTAAACACATGTTCATACATGCATATTTGTTTCTCCTGGAATCTGTAATTTTGTACAGCTTAAGCACTGTGGTACTTTTTGTTTACAGTGCCCCCTCAATGTGTGATGTTGCCAAGCCTTTCCTATAATACAAGCTCTTACCATGTTGAATAATACATCAATCCTGAACAAAATTAAAAGGATGTCATCAATCTTTTCATGAGAACAAATTAAGAAATAACACAGATTTCAAGAGAAATAAAGCGAAATCAACATCTGAAGGTTCATTTAGTACTCACTTTGTTAACTGTAAAAGCACTATAGAAAAGACATCCTTGACCGTTGTTGATGGGTATTTTCTTTGTGTTGTCTACGTATCCTACTTCATGCCGTCCCATATCATCCTGTATATCTAACCCAACAACTGAATAAAACAAAACAAAACAAAAACACAAAAGGAGAATGCATTAATGACCATAGACAATCTAAAAAGTAATTCTTCATCTGATTGTGTTGCCCTGTAGCATTTAAAATGAAGGGTGTTAACTCATATACTTTAACACAGAGTTCAAGCCTTACTGCCTCTCAACAGATGATATTACAGTTATCAAAGAATGCATGAGCTAGTATCCATACTAGCATACTAACATTGATTAAATACAGGTTTAAACTTGACCAAGTGAACATAATTAGTCTATCGACATTTACAGATCCATGATAAAATTGTCAACCTATTTATGCAATAAAAAACATAATTTTGTAACTGAATGACAAAAAAAAAAATCATGTAACCATAAAATTCATTTTCTTTTCATGCCTTAATCAGTTTGTTTATTCATTACATTACATTTTTAAAAGTAATCTTGTATGAAATGGAGAGGTTCACATTTGCCACTCCATAAATCAGAGGACTATGTCACACCAGATTAACTTTGTATGCACTCATAAATATAGCCATATGGTCCATAAATTGTGAAGTAAGGTAATACCTGTAAAATCTAGTTATAATGACAAGCATTCTGAAATTAAGGAATAGACACAGAGCATGTGTTTACACAGGGGCAACCAAATCTAATGATCAAGAATCATAATAAGAAAATGTTATCACCTATAGAAACTTCTTATCAAATATGGAATTATGAAATTTAGTGCAAGTCTATTTGTTTCAATCCAGTATACCCGACAGTGAGAACATTACACATTAATCTGAAGATGCTTTCAGGGGACGCCCAACCTGATATTAAGTCGGATTTTATAAAAGCATGAAAATGAGATAATCAGATCAGTGAAAGTTTGATGAAAGTTGTAATGGATCAAATACAAGGTGGCAACTTTGTGATTTACCTATGCAGCATCTCTCTCATTTTGGGGTTTCATTTTATAAAGGCATTGTGAAAAAAAAAAAAAAACAAAAAATTAAAACAAAAAATGATATTTTGATATGGAGCAAATGGGAGAGATCATCGGAGAGATCATCGTACAGTACATCACTGAGTTGCCAATTTCTGTCTGATTGATAACTTTCTTAATTTTATAGGACTTTCCTCAAATTGTCACTGATCTGTTTCTCTCATTTCAAGGTGGACTGAATTCTATACTCACCTCCACAATGGAGCTTGGGTAATGAGAGATTAACTCTGACTGTCAACCTTTCAATCTCACCAGGGTTATCCACATACAGCTCACTTACTCTGTACAAATGCAATCAATAACAACAAGCTTTGTATAAGGGCCTTTTCCTATGCATGGCTGCTACCTACTCGAGCATACATGTACATATCTGTTGTCGGTATTTTATGTTATTTCTTTTGTATGTATCTTCTATTATATTTTGTATGCTTCCAGTGAAATAAAATAAATGAATGAATAAAGAAAAAAAGAAGGATACTTTGTAATGTATGTTGTGGTCTGCAGACTGTATATCACAAGCTATGGGTTTCAGTTCAATGCCACAACACTAATTTTCTTTGGAAAGACATTTATCAGCATTTGCCACTCCCAACCCAGCCTCTGATGTGTACCTGTAATGCTCTTAATCTCTTGATTATGTTCAGCTTTAACCCCTACTCTACCATGCATGGTAAAACACAGTTGAAAGAATTCTTTAAAAAAAGACTTCAAGGAATATAATGGGATAAGAAGTATACTCACACTTCTGGTCTGATGAAGGACATAAACTCTGACAATAGTAAAAATGTGATAAACAGCATACTCAGTAGGGAAACTGTAAGAGATATGAAATGAAATAGATCAATAACATTGTTCATATTTCAAAAAATTAATCTAAGTTTGCATTAATCATAATGCAAATTACCTTAATCTGCAACACAATCATCAAGAATATCACAATATTTGTTTCAGGCCTTAAAAATGAAATTCCAGATATGTAATGTACAGAAATATATCAACGTTAGAGAAATGACATGACAATAATCATCAACTATTTTCCATATCAATATGTGATTTCATATGCATTTTCCTACTACTCTGAGTCTCTAGCCTCAGGCAATGTTGCCCCTTTGGCGCACCATAGTATAATAGCGATTTATTGACAAGCTTAACTTGCAATCAAGACGTTCAGTTTGAATCATTGCCTGCTGACCATGTCTTAAGACAAGGCATTTCAACTGGAGTTGTCTCTCTCTATCCAGCAGTAGTCTGGACTAAGGGGTTAGGATTTATTCTTTACACTGTGTAGTGATAGTGGCAGTTGCAGCTACAGCCAGAGTAGAGACAATAAAAGCATACACTGTTAAAAATATGTATTCCCAATGCAGTCTTACTAATGAAAAGAAGAAGAAGAAAGAAAAGAAGTAGAAGAAGGAGGAGGAGGAGGAAGAGGAGGAGGAGGAGGAAGAGGAAGAGGAGGAGGAGGAGGAGGAGGAGGAGGAGGAGGAGGAGGAGGAGGAGGAGGAGGAGGAGGAGGAGAAATTAAAATGAGAAGAAAAAGGAGAGGAAGAAAGAAAGAAAGAAAAGAAGTAGAAGAAGGAGGAGGAGATGGAGGAGAAAAAAAGAATAAGAAGACGAAGAAGGATAAGAAGAAGGAAGAAGAGGAGATGGAGGAGTAGAAGGTTGAGTAGGAGGAGGAGGAGATGAAGAAAGAATGAAAGGGAGAATGAGAACTAGAAGGTGGATCAGAAGGAGAATGAGGAAAAAGAGAAAAAGGAGAAATAGATGGATCAGAAAGAGAAAGAAAAGGATAATTTGAAGAAAGAGAAAGAAGAAGAAGAAGAAGAAGAAGAAGAAGAAGAAGAAGAAGAAGAAGAAGAAGAAGAAGAAAGAGGAGGAGAAGGGGGAGGAGGAGGAGGAGGTCATTTCAGTATGATTAGAAATGTATGGTATCTGTTATTGTCCGGAGACGCAGAAGGGAGTACGGACAGATGTCTTACCACATGCTCCAGCATAGGTTGGTTGTGTGAGATCCTTAGGGATCTTCCTGTAGACGTCCAATCTGTGAAAGGGAGGAAGGAAAGAAAAGAAGCAAACATGAAGAATGATTTATACTATGATCTCTAGATAGAAACAGCAGTCATTAACAATGAGAGTTTCTGGTTTCAAAATAATGAGAATAGTTGTAGCAGTTCTCACTTCTGCTTGTGAAGCAGACTTACTTTTCTTGCTACATCTACAATGTACAACCCTCAAACACGATATTACAAATATTAATACGTAGCTCATCGATATAATCCACCACTGTTCAAACTTAATTGCCATATCACCTCAAGTTTACAGTATTTCTCAAAATAAATACAGTTACATGCAAGTCATACCTCTTAAATCCCATGTTTCTATACCCAGATCCAAGGAAGGAATACCACACTATGAAACAAGGGCTTTGTCAACGCACTACACAATGATAATGGTCTCGTCTGTATAAGCGATACTTGAGAAAATATGCATGTACACCACGTGGCAAAGACAAAAAAAAATCAATGCCCTAAATCCAGGACAGCATTAAAGGGACAAATCACCCAAAGTACAAATTCAGAGCAATGTCTCCATATGACATATATCCTTTATCAATTGGTTTAATCTGAAATGAAAAATATCATAATATGGCCAATGCTAAATTTATGGTAGTGATACCAGAAAGAACCCATTGGTCAACGGTCATATAAAGTTTGATTTCATGGTGAAATAAGTGGATACAAATCAAAAGATATATGATGTATGGGACAAATTGCAAGGAAATTTCCCTTAAGATATCCGCTTCTTTTACTTGTGGTTCTATATCGATAATATATTCAAAACATCTGCTTCAATTATGACTTCTGTAACACGAGTCAACTCTGACTCTCTGATCGAGTTAACTCCTGTGTACACAAGGTTCGATAAACTAAATAATTATTTGCTCATTTCCTTTGGTCCTTGAATACTTGAATATATCATGTATCTATATATATATGATTTTCCTTTTTACTCATATGTAATAATAATGATAATATTGGGACCCAGTAAAGCACACTTATCTAACATGAAAGGTGCTCCAAGGCGCTCCAATTTAACCCTGGCGTTTAACATAGCTACGCTACCGATTTTGGTGCTCACAGCATTCAAGGAATTCCTTTCTACCGGTACACTTTAACACCTGGGTAGAGAGCAGCAAATGTAGATTAATTTCTTTCCAAAGAATGTTAGTGTTAAAAGACTCTTGGTGGTGGTGATGGTGAGAGGGGAGGGTTGTAGGGGTCATTTATATATTTAAAAGGAACAGCGTGATTGCTCATCTTTGATTCAGTATACCATTTCAACTTGGTCTCTTTTCTCTACAAACATTTGCGCTTGCTGTTCACTGTTTATACAATATACATTTCAACAATTCATTGTAGATCATTGTAGATGTTTTTGCATTGTAGCTATATTGCTATAATGTGAACCACATAAGACCTTAGTGACCGTAGAGCATGCCGAGAGATCGCATTTATTTGTAGTTTACTTCACACAATTCTGTTTCTATAATACTAGTCAAGTTTCTTTTCTCTACTGTCTGTCCTGAATGTTTAATTTCTTACTATATTTTGCTTGGGAATTTATGTTTTGCCATTGTTCTTTGTCATTTGTTTATGTGTATTGTATTGTTTTACTGTACCACTTCTGGTCCCCATGGAAGACCAGCAGCATCATAACGATACCGCTGAAAATGGGCTATCCAGCCGTTTACTTTATCTTGTAATTCATTATTCTATTCGTTATTGTTTAACTGAATGCATTTTGTCTTTTTATACGGAAATAAAATTAAAAAAACAAACAAACAAATGCAAATATATCACAGCTTGATCTTAAAAGATATGTCAAAAGAAATGATTCATTATCAATGTACTTCATCATGTAGCATATGTGAAACATATTAAATGAGGCTCACGTGTCAAGTCCAAATATAGAAATTGAGAATTAAACTTTTATCAAGGGATGATAAAATGAGTCATTTCACTGCGTGACACATTTTTCATGAAAATTATATAGAAAGATTAGATCCATTAATGAATTTGGCCATGAGTACTACTGAGTGCAAAGCAATGCACAATATATATATATATATATATAAATATATATATATATATTGTCATGATATTTCACTATAGAAAGCAATGTTTAGGCTTCACAATAATGCTGTAGGAGTTTACATGTACATACACTTGAAATTTCCCTGTATTTGAATCAAACAGCTGAGGCACTTATGTGTGTTTGAGGAAATATATACAGAGCATTTAATAGAAAAATCTGAAGGATGCTGTCATCAAAAGGAAAATAAGAGAAATTCCTTCATATACCAAAACAGTGAAATGTTGTACATGTAGGCTTATGTGTAAGGTAATTGTATTTGTAACAAAGGAATACTAATTTGATGAGTATGATCTAAGGAGAAATGAATTTTTTATTTTTTTTATTTGGATAAACTAAAATTATAAATACAATAAGCGCAATTACAATGACAAATTATACGTATAATTAGGAAATATATTGCGACCATTCGATGCCATTAATTCATGATTTTTCATATCCATACCAACCCACACAGCTGCTTAGTCAAACGAGAACAAAAGAAATACTACCATGTGGCATAGGCTTCATAAATATGTATACCATATTATGTTGATGAATTTTTGCAGGCTGACTGGGAATCATGATTTATTCATCCTTTAAAGTGAATAACATCTGTTGCACACGCAAACTCTTCTCAATTGAAAGGGAAATATCACTCTTGTTATATATATGCAAATTCAGTATTGAGCCACATGTAATTTTCGTTTGTATGATAAAATCCATCATATCAGCACAGTCGACTTACTGGTCATTTATTCACCTCATTCATAATGGAAGAACCGAGACAAATTGGTTACAGTGCAACGTGTAATGCATTAACTCTTTTGAAAACACCAGGCAATCTCATTAATGTACACAGAACTACACACTTATTATTTGAAGTGTAGAATCACTGGTATCATCTATACTAATGGATAAAGAGCACTCTGTGTAATGAGTAGTATTAGCCAAGTGTAATGTGAGCATATGTACAGTACTGTTTTTATACAATTTGTCTTTGTTTTAGTGAGGTTTTGTTTCTATTTAGCACAACTCTATAGATTTTGTTTTGCTTTGTTTAAATATTTTCTTATTTTGGTTTTGTTTATTTCTTTACTTTTTTCTCTTCTTCTTCTTCAAGATAATCTGCCTCCTTCAATACTGAAGATTCTTGCAGATGCCGTATATACTCGGCCCGATTGGGGTGTGCAGGTGGACCACTACACCTAGTCTTATACGAATAGTGCAGTGGGTTCTTAACGTGCAAGGGTAGTGAATCTCCTGAACACGGGGCCTCCATTTAACGTCCTATCCGAGGGACGGAGTGTTTTCCACTTAGCATAACCTGCGTCTATGAAACAATGGGAGGGACACGTTAACACACAACGCAGGTTTCAGTCATCCGCCTTGGTGGGATTCAAACCCAAGATCTTTGGTTCGACAGGCAGACGCTTTACCGACTGAGCCAAATCGCCTTTGATGATAACCCCATCACATCAGGATTATATTTCAATAAATTAGTTGTATTTGAATTTGAAATTTGTATACTGTAGTGTACAGTGTGCATGATTCTATTTGCCTTAGAATATTATTTGCCTTAAAGGTATAGACCAGTTTTGGAAATGCCCCTCTCTCAAAAAAATGAAATGGAAGCTCTCATTACCAATCATGTGAAAGAATATGTTTTGACTAATACGTGATGATACAAATTTTGCCGGGAAAGTCGGGAACCACCTACAATTGATATATTTGGTAAATTATTATATCTATTGGGACCAAATAGATATCGCGCACGTGGTCGCGTAGTCCCATATACATCTTTCTGTGTACAGTGCTTGTAACTTTACCAAGACTGGGCCAAATTTCTTATCATTTTGATGATTCCAGAGCCTTGCAGTACACACCAATACTTATATGCTAGATGATCAACCTTTTCTGATCGATTCCACAACGTTTCTTTCACAATGCAATCGCATGACCAGAACTGGTCTTTCTCTTTAAAATACAATAACCAACAAACCTTTGGACTCCTAAAACATATACACCAACACCTGTTAAAACAACATATTAATTTCATTGTACACACTGTACATGTTCGGCTCAAGAGATTAATCAAAATTTTTTCATAAATTTCAATGTTCAAATAAAGATGATGTAAAGGTAATCCCTTCAGGGATGGAATTGTCATTATATGTGAACTAAAACTTTCATAAATATCACTAATAATTCAGAAATTCACTTATTTGGCATGTTTAATTCAATTCCAATTTGTCCTGTACTATAAATGATACATAAATTCCTATCTTCTCTACAAATTTTTTTCAATTATACATGGACGGACCCTGAATATAATCATTGCACATATATTTCTTACAATCCCTGTATGACAAAAATATATTTCTTCATCAATAACGGGGGAAAATGATATATATCAAATTTCCAGTAGTGCAAATGGGAGAGAACATTGAAAGGCACATCCTAGAATTGCCAATTTGTTATTCATTATTCATTCAGTATAACTTTCTTATTTCTAGTTACATGTACATGTACAGGGGTGTATGGCTTTGTATGCTCAATCCTACGCCTAGCTATTTTCTCTTACTTTTCTGCATTAAAAAAAAAAAAAAATCGGAGAGGACTTCCCCTCATTTTTAACCCATATTGCAGTGTTGCATGCATAGTGAAGACCACACAGGATCAGCATCAGGACACATGGTCCCATATCAAAACTGTGCTTTTCAGAACATGTGATTTCAAAGCATTTTTTTTGGAGGGGGGGGGTATATGTAGTTTCTTAGAACCTTGCTGGTCAAAACAACCAAGCTAGCCCATGATTTAAACAATTCAGAATTACTTTAAGCACATTTCTCTCAAAATTCAATTTAACGACACCAACGTATAGTTAGCTTTTAATATTCCTTTTTTTAGTGCGAGTGTCTTAAGTTCGTTGAAAATCATTCCTCCATGTCAAGAGGTCGTATCTAGGTCTTCATGCATGCTTAAGTGCATTTGATGGAACATTATAACATTAAAAGCAATGTATGATGCATATTTAATTGTAGTAAAGAGAGAGCAAACAATGCTCCCTGTGATCTCTTCGCTACAGCACAGCAGAGCATCGTATATAATATATATATATATATATATGCATGTGTGCTCTTCAGGTCCTATGACACAAACATACCAATTAAACAGAAAGCAAGTTCTCATTACTTGTGTCTTTAAGAATGATTTAGGAAATTATTTTTATCTTAAAGGGCAATCCAACCCTTCTAATAAGTTCATTTGAATGAAAGCATAAAAATCAGAGAAAGAGAATGGCGAAAGTTTGAAATAAATCGGACCAATATTAAAGGTACTATGTCCCATTTGCAGGCCAAAAAAATGAAAAGGTTAAATTCCAACGGCATTTGAAAGACAATACTAATTTAGAACTTCCCTCAAAACAAAAGGGCTTAAAATGGCTTTTAGTGGGAAAATAACGACTGTTAGTTGTCAAATCTACTTAAGTGATTGCAATCACCTAAGTAATAGGTAATTTTCAGACCCTTTTACCGAATGGTCGTATGTTTTGTGCTGCACAAAGATTCAATCAGTTTAATTTTGGCCATTACAAGTAGTGTGGTATTGATGTAGGCAAATGCTCATGTACCCTTTACAGCTCATTTTATGTATGTTATTACCAAAGAGAAAAGGATGTCAGTCTGTCACTCAATAGTGTCTGACAGTGAGGTCTAGAAGGTAAACAGTTTTCCTTGTATAATTTGAATACTAGGACACTGCTAATGTTTAAATTTCACAGATAGGACATACATGACATATTCATGATTCCTGCAAAGTTCTACAGATTTTGATGTTGGCTGCAAAAGGGACATAGTATCTTTACTGAACCAGCATTGGCTGAAAAATATTCCATTTAATATGTGTGCAATATTTTTTATGTGCCGATGATATATTTCTTTGGAACACAAATTACTGCTGGATATTTACAATGATTATGGCTCATGCATAACGCTCATAATTATCTACCACATTCATTTAGAATTCCATAATAGAACTAAAGTGTAAAATGCAAAGATTTACCTGACCAAACAAGGATTGGTTTCAGAAGAATTTTTAAAATCTGCTAAGCAAGGTAAGAGTTAGAGTGAGAGCAATCCAACCCTTCTAATAAGTTCATTTGAATGAAAGCATAAAAATCAGAGAAAGAGAATGGCGAAAGTTTGAAATAAATCAGACCAATATTAAAGGTACTATGTCCCATTTGCAGGCCAAAAAAATGAAAAGGTTAAATTCCAACGGCATTCGCAAGATAATACTAATTTAGAACTTCCCTAAAAAATGGGGGACTTGAAAATGTCTTTAAGTGGGAAAATAACGACAATTAATTGTCGAATCGACTTTAGTGCTACGTGCTAAAAAGTGCTAATAGTCTGATTTCAGACCATTGTACCGAATGGTCGTACGTTTTGAGCTGCGCAAAGATTCAATCAGTTTAATTTTGGCCATTACAAGAAGTGGGTTATTGATGTAGACAAATGCTCATTTTATGTATGTTATTACCAAAGAAGAAAAAAAGCCAGTCAGTCACTCAATAGTGTCTGACAGTGAAGTCTAGCAAGTAAACAGGTTTCCTTGCATAATTTGAATATTAGGACACTGCTAACGTTTAAATTTCACAGATAGGACATACATGACGTATTCATAATTCCTGCAAAGTTTTACAGAATTTGATGTTGGCTGCAAAAGGGACATAGTATCTTTAAAGCCTGTCTGCACTACTTGTAGCTACTTGCGCCCTCTATATAGCAAACAATGCCTTAGTAGTACCCGTTGGTCCCCCATGATCCCCTTTTTCTTATATTAATTGAGAGCTGATTTGATGAGATAACCACCTGTCAGTGACCATGCAGGGAGGTCTAATCCCTCTTGGCCAAACTAGTGCAGACAGGCTTTAAGCGAATTATCATGTTTCATGTTGGATTGGTCATTGGTCATGTGAAATCACATTAATTTTGGTGTTGAAAAAAGTCACTAGATTCTAGAGAATTTCATTGGTGAATTGCCGTTTGGTCCAAATCCAGTTTGTCTACTACCCAATTAGTCTATTCCCATATGGTCTACACTATTAGTCTACACCCAGCACATCTACTATCCACATGGTCTAATAATCATTTTGTATTCTTACCATTTGGTATAATAGCCATTTGGTCTAATCTCCAATTAGTCTACTACCCATTTGGTCTATTGTTCATTTAGTCTAATAATGAGTAAATCTACTTCCCAGTTTGTCTAATGCAATTTTGTCTACTTTCCATATGGTCTAATAATCATTAATAACAATAATCCTTAAATGATTATTAGACCTTATGGATAGTGGACGAAATGTGCATTAGACAAACTGGGAATCATATGGGAATAGACGAACTGGTTGTAGACCAAACGGCTATAAACCATACTATCTGTGTATGGGGGAGATTGACAAATATCATTATTTTTTAAAGAATTAAAGACTTTGAAGAGCATTCACTTCTACACTAGTAAAAAAGACAAACTTAAGTCAATGTAAGCAAGATTGAATTAACTTCCAGTGTCTTGTCTTGAAATTAAAGCACAAAAATACCTCAACGTGGTTATTAGAATGCAGACCATCCTGCGGTTGCCAAGAGCACTAACATTAGTTTAATTTATTTTCATAAATAATTACTTAAAATATAGCCTCATCAGGATCATTATTTGCACTTGGAGGAATAGCATTCCACTCTACTTTGGTACAAGGGTAGAGGGAGCATTTGTAAGTCTTTATTTGCCCTTATAACATCTGACATTTTCCTGATGACTCGATACAGGGTCTATTGTAGTCTGCTATAAATTAGGAGTTTAAAGATAAAATGAAGTATTTAAATATTCATTTTCCCCCTTCCTCATAACCATTCCCTGCCTTAATAATAAACTACTCTAAAAGAAAGCAGAAATATCACAGAAGCAGAATGGTGAAAGTTTGAATGAAATTGGACCAAAAAAGAGAGAAAGTTATGAATTTAAAAAAGTTGTAATCACTGTATGTATGGGCACTTTAAATTGGATGAAATCGGCAGTGCCCCTTTGACTAGGTGCCGAACAAATTTTCCATAAATTTGTTCCAACACACAAAATGACTAAAATGTCAATTTTTCAAAATGTATGACTCGGAAGGGTCTTTTCTTTTTAGCGAACCTAATATAATATATGCCACCCACAATATATTTTGACATGTGTCCAAAGGGAAAAGGTGCTTAGGAGAAGAACAAAAGTACATTTTTGTACACAACAAACAGGAGAGTTGCCCTGAATACATCACAGTCCAGTGCCCAAATGAAATTATTACAAGGGTTGGATTGCCCTTTAATAGCCCTACTTAATCCTTATCCCCAAAATTAATGACCACCTGCAACTAAACCTCCAGTGTACCGGTAACTGTAAATTCCCTTTTGGAATTTTTAGAAGGATAACAATTCAAGATCCAAGAACTGCAGTTCTCTAAACTGGAGGAAGCTACACAAATAAGATCTAACTTGATCAATGCAAACAATATCTATTGTAGGAAATTATCCAGGAAAGTTTTATAGGATACAAGGTGATATCAGACAACCTTGTTGTTGTAAATTATGCACAACTGGGCAGAGCTGGTCTCTAATTCTAACAGAGGAAGAAAAAGAAAACTTAGTAAGACAGATAAGTTTGATTTCTATTCATCATTAATGTACAGTTTTCGCAATGTTTCCCCTTTAATCTCCAAACACCCATACTTTTAAACCGATTTCACAACAATATATTTTGTTTGCCCTAAATCTCATTCTTGCTTTGTTTAAATTGTGCAATGTTTCTTTACCATTCACCTAGTCCTTGACCCCCCAAAACTGTTTTTTTTTGTTTGGGGATATGTCTCACCAAGACTTCATCTGGCTTTAGGGAATCCCTCTCTTTGTCTTAGAGGGGAGTGTCAAAGGACAAAATATGTTATTGAAAATCCTCCATGCAGACACATTTTTCTGTCTACCATTCACCAATCCAATGCATATTATTTCACAATCTTTTTTATGTTCATCTACTTTTTATTCAGCAGGTTGATGTTTAATGTAAAATACTTTGATAGATGATAGATCTACCTGCCTGTTACCTGCAGGCTATTTAACTGTAAACATGATATCATTATTCTTCGAACTAAAATCTTGATAAGTTGAGGTATCGAATTTTAAATGTTTATTTTTTTTAAATACCAGTATTAGATCTAGATCTAGACTAGACCGAAAGCTTCAGTCTCTGATATCGACGGTTGTTCCGCTGAGATTGCATCTGGCTCCTCTGACCGCCTCTATACATAGACTGAAGTACGTCAATGGAGTAGTGTGGGGAACGAATGGTTCAGTTCGGCCGGACCGCGATGAATGAGATATGCAACGAGTTTTTCACTCTTTACGTCTTCACATATCCACTTTGGCTGCAATTTTACACTGAATTTTAATAAAAATTAAAAATAACACAGAAATATCTACTTTGACTTACGATAGCTTGCTCATTTAGATCCTATATTAATGATTAATCCGAGAAAGTCTTGTACAGTTGTAGTCAACAAGATTTGTTGTCAGCCATCTTGGTTTAAGTTGATGAATATTCATTTTTCTTTTCGAATGTCCAATAGCTACGTATGAGTCAGCCCGGCTTGAGCGGTGATGTTTGAATATTCATAAGCCCAATATCAAACACGTGCTCTGATTGGCCATTGGGCTTGTTTTGGTCGGTTGACCGGAAATATATCGGGCGGGTCATGTCATAGATTACCAGTTCGAATGCATGAACGTACCGTTTCCTTGGTTCTGAGATAAAAATTGGATAACTCATATACGTAAGTCTGTAAATTTCGCATTTAGAAATAAGTCATAAAAAATTGATAACTGTACATAGGAGAAAAATAGACATAGTATTTTTGTATCTGATTTATAAATCAGAAAATTAGATCTAAATAAAGAAAATCGTGGGAGAAAGTTTTTGACCTAAAAGCAGGCCAAAATTGGCTCAATCTCTCCCCCGGTGCGAGCCGTATGGGGTACCGTCTGTGTATGGGGAATGTCAACAAATGTCAGTTTTATTAAAGAATGACCCATATCAGACGGTTATTTCTGTCTAGATCTAGACCTATTCATCTAAAAGTAAAACCCCAAAATAGATTGAATTGAAAAATAGATTTATCATCTAATCTATGAGCTTTGAAAGGTTATGCTGTCTTTCAAAATGGGATCTTGACAAATTCCTTTTCCCCCTCCATCTTATTCATCATTGTCTGTTCACTTCAAGTTCAAGCCATCCTTCTTCAGCCGGTTCATTCAACTCGAGTTTTTAAATTTCAGTTTTTCTTTCTTCTTTCTCTCGACTCTACTTTTTCTATTCAATTTCTTGTCCTCCAATGTCGCTGAGAATCAACAGCTTGAGGTGTGTATCGACAAATGACAATAGTAAAACGAGACTTCATGACTTATGCATATTCAGATTCTCTTCATTTGTCAGCGACCGGCGACCCGATCCGATAACAATTAACAGGTAGATCTAGATCTAACTTCTATACACACAAATATGAACGTATGGGACACCCCTTGTAGAACACTCGCTGCATTTTATATTCATTCGTACGATGAACTGAATAGAAACTTAATAATAAACATATTCCACATAAAAATAAACCTACCTCCTGAAGTCAAACACCATACTGAACCATAAAATGACAGAACAATGTTATAAAATAAGAAAATATTGTAGTCTCTCGAACAGAAGTTTTAGCTTGATGCACCTGCTGTAGCTACGCTCCGCCCACTTCAAAACATGTTTGCCGCTGATTGGTCAAATAGTTGGTCAAATAACCTCGGTAATTGTAATGTTTCTTATAATACATGTTCATGTACACTTGCCATGCATTCGAGTGAATTGAATAAATATAATTATGTCACTTCTATAAAGTGAAATAATACAGAATAGCGATTACCATATACCTGTGTTAAAATGGACCAAATGTGCTGATTGGTCTGTGATTGCTTCATACAAGTCATATTTTGCAAATTGTTTGTTTTCCTCTTTTTTTTCGTTGTATTTCCATTGCTCGTTTATCCTGGTTTTTGTGTGTGTGTGTGTGTTTGTAAATGTGTAATTATGTATATTCATTTCCACCTTGTACTGTCCTGTGTATTCAGGCAGTAGCCTAGGCTTGAATGTTCCTTTTTACATGCTTTCCCTTGTTATATTCAATAAGTAAAGTACCCGTTTGTGATTTTAATGTTATATAGAGTAACAAGTTGCAATATCTGTGATAAGGCTTTTATAAGCTACTGAAATTGTTGCATTTGAGAGCAAATTTGTTATGGAAATGTGACACTTGTTGTTGATAACCAATCTTATGAAATGGGCTCTAGTCGGAGAGGGGTTATTGGGACAGACCCCTCCTTGTAAAAAAAGGAGGAAGGAAGAGGGAGGGATAAAGAAGAGAGAATTGAAAGGTCAAAAGTGTTTCCCAAGCTACATATCAGAAAAGGGAAAGATCTTTTTTAACGAGCAGGCATCCCCCTTCTCTCTCTCTCTCTAACTTATTACATATCTCCTTCCCTTTTGTACTTTTAGTTACATTGGACAGTTTTATTCAAACTCAAATAACTTGGTTATTTTTCAACCTGAACTTCTGATTCTGTCAATGTATTAGCCTACATAAATGAAAGTTTTAAATGAAATACTTATGTTCTGACCTTAAACATGATACAAAAATAAAAGGCAGAAAGTTTGATTAAAATCTTTCCCTTTATTGCATTCATCATACCACATCAAATATGCTGAATAGGATTCTGGTAAGAGGGACTCAAACTATGATAGGGCAAATCATGGTCAATCACCATGATTCACTGAAAAATATCATATATTTCAGACTGCATCACAATACTTACCAGAACATATGATTTTACCCTTGCAAAAGCAATATGGTATATATTTTAGGTACAGGGTATCACACTTTTATTTCATCACACTGACATTATTAACAAATACAAGTCTATTGCTCCCTGCTTTTAACAATTTTATTCAATTGATAGTAAATGTACATTGCTACCGGTATTTAGAAAATAGCTAATATATTCACAAATTTTGGCAATACACATGTATATACTTTTCTTGGGTATACGCTGACCTTGTAAATACTACCCGATAAAATAATGTCCAAAAACATCATACCCTCGATTTTTGCAGTAGTTTTCAAAATATAATGTAAAATGGGTAACTTTAAAGGGGTTTATAACAAGATAACCTGTATGAGAAATGCCACTGATCACATATAAGTACAGTCAAACGTGTCTTAGCAGCCACCTCTCTATAAAGACCACCTGTCTATAGCGGCCATGTATTTTTGTCTCCCTAAAGAAAGAAATGTGTGTCGTAGAACCTGTCTAGAAAGGCCACTTCTTTTTGTGTTTCCCTTAGGTGACCTTAATAGATAGGTTTGACTGTACCAATGTTTTCATGTTAATACTGTAAGGTCATGGAGTTACAGAATATTATATCATATTATATCTTTATATGTACCAAATACCATGTAACATTATAGTGATAAAATATGCATACTGAGGATGACAATGGATAGGGAGAACCGTGTTTAACAAAATATTTCCAAACTTAGGACATCTGAATGTCTAAAATATACCATGTCACAAGAACATATTCATAAAATCATCCCCCTGAAACCGTCAAAGTCAATATATTTCATTTAATTCCTGAATTGATAGGTTGACTTAACTTTTGAAATGAATCTCAGAAGTGGCTAGAACTGTATTACATTCCCTTCATCCGCAGCAAAATCATATCACCTTTACTTGCTTTAAGCAGTACCTGTACATCAGACAAGCAGCTTGTAAGATCACACCTATACATCAATTTATCTTTAATCACACACACAAGAAATCAATGACATATATAAAGGCAGCTAGCTGTTCAAATAATATCCATTCTACTTTATCTCTCACAGAATCTTTTATATGATTTGTTTTTGGTCTAAAAGACCTAGCTGCTATACATGAGAATACAAAGATGATAAACATGATGAAAGGAACATCACTGAGAAACATATAAAGATAAAGATTAACCAAAGGGAAGAGAAGATTATTGAAAAGAAAGGAATAGGACTGGGAGAAAAGAAATGAGCAGGATTAAAAACCCTTTTCTTTGAAAAGGTTCCTTCGTTTATAGATTGTAAAGAATGCCGCAACAAGCTGGGCAGTATGATTAGAACTATGACACAATCATATTGAATGACACACATAACTTCAACGCTAGCACAAAGCATGCATTACTAAGTACCACACCAAGCTGTGAAAATCACAATTCATTAATGGAAGATATATATGGTAGCAATAAAGATCAAAGAGGTACATATAATTTGTTCCCATCTTTCTGCAAGCAAAGCAGATATTTCTTGTTTCACCTTCTACCATTGCTTGTTTATATTTTTAATGCTGTACTATGAAGCTCTCTGCCATAAATACTGGCTCCAAGGTGGACTGGTACATTTCCTTTCCATCTTACAATTTGGGGTCCTCGGTTACCGTAGTTACGGCCTCATGGATTGCCTTGGCAACGTTCGCAATTCTTTGTTGTGACGGCACACATGTTGATACGGCCAGACTGCATCCCATAGATGTGGTATTTCTCCTTTAAGAAGGTCATTTGCTTGGCTGTTTGGAAAAGAAAACAGACATCAATTAAAACTCATGTGTGTAGAACCTTACAGTAAGGCTGAATGATGGAGACTCTTTACTGAGTAACTGAGTAAACTTTGACCTGCAACCTTTTGAATGTCTACACTGAAACTACACTGAAATGTTGATATGTTTCAGCTCCTACTTATAAAAGGTATCACATAGTGCACATACCACATCCTCTTATAATCTATCTTTTCTGGAAAATGCATGAATTCTGACGATTTTATCTGACCTCAGAATTCTGTGATGCATCTTCCTCGTTGTATCACTCTAGCCACTCTTCTGAAAATTTCTCCCTCTCCTTTTCTTCCTTATTTCCTAATCTTCCTCATTCTACTTCTCTCTCTTTTCATCTCTTACCCTACCCACCCGTTCCTCTTTCCTACTCCCATTAGTCATATTCAAACCCGCCACAGTAAATCGCCTCAAAACCTGCCACAACAGAATTTGGGGGTAAATGATATGGGTGGATTAGGCCAGATTACTCTCGCTATCTATCTCTTGGCAATACATGTATATTAAAGAGTAAAGATTTAAGATACACAAAACAATGACTCTTACTGATCGCTGTGTTATTAGATACAGAAATCTGAAGTGCACTACTCATTTCACTTTGCCGTGGTAGTTTTCAAAAAATGTTTAAACAAATCAAGTCTGAATGGGTCTTTCCTCCCCCTCCAATCAACCAACTTACGTCCTAGTCCTGTGTAGCTGAACATGCCAATCTGGTTTGTGATATGGGTCCATGTACCAGGTGTACCGAGCTCCTTCAACTTGCTGTAGAGTAGATCCCTCATGGCAACAATGCGATTAGACATTGTTTGAATGTGGCCTTCCCTGTAACATCAAGCAAGAGAGAATAGAGGACTATAATGATGAGAAAATCAATGACGCGATATTTGCTCCCGCGACAAGAGCTTGATGCTTTATTTTTGTCAAAGATATAGGGTTAAAGGCCAAGTTCATTGATTTTGAAATCGACTGAATTTGGTATCATTGTAATCAGAACATTACACTGAGTAAAACTATCACATTTGTGTAACTTGTAAATTCGTGCGAAAATTATAAAAGTTGATTAAACTTGACAAAATATCACCCCACTCGAGACCCGAAAACATCGTAAGTCAGGTGATTTTTGAGTGACGTAGCACAATGAACAATTAATACAATGGGCCGCTCAGCTGATCGGTGCGCGATGCAGTTTGCGTGCAATTCACATGTATTGCATTGACTCTTGAGGACCGTACCCATTCTTACCCAACGTTGTTTACCTTCATCAAAGTCACCCTGAAAATATCGATATGGATGAAAACATACTTGATTTGAGTTTTGAGGAGATAGAAAAAGGAAGTACCTCGGACAACGACAACGACAATGGAGATTTGGGAGATCTGGAAGATTTTGCCGAAGTCGATGGACAAGCACAAGCTGTCGGAGCAGTCGCTGCGTATCTACATGAGCCCGCATATCACAGCCAGGCCAGCCGGCCCGGCGCTTGATCGAGCTAGCTGTGAATCGCGAACCGGACTGATCTAAGTCTTCTCTCGACTTCCACTTTCCCCATTTATCTATCAAAAATCTAAACTAATCGGCCTAATCAGACATTTTCGTAATGAATATTTGGACAATTATATGTAAACTTGTCGCATATTTTGCCCCAGAAGAGTCGTTAGTTCAGCATGCAAAATGTCTTAGGCACTCCCAGATCCACATACACGCTGAGCTGCCCTCAGAATATGTGATTATTTTCCCGATTTTTATGGTCAAATGTGACGGTAAATAACATAAAAATCGAATACACATTTGTAGAAAGTATTATTTATTCAGTGTATCTCATTCAAAGTGCCTAAAATAAAGGAAATATCACAACTGGCGGTAAATATACAAACAACGTTAACCCATATCTAAAAATTGCAATGGGTATCCAACATTGTCCCGAATGTGTGATTGCAGGTTGTTCATAATGTGACGTCATTTTATCGCATGTAAATAACGCCGTCATTTCACTTTGTGAGTGGGTTTTGGAAAGGGTATCAAAATTGCAATTAATTTATTCCTCACAATAGTGAGGGCTTTAAAAGTACTTTAGTCATTTTGTTATTGTTCTCAGCAATCTGTAGAGGTGTGATTTGCCTTTTTTCCAAATTTCAATGAACCTGGCCTTTAAGGTTCATGTCGCAATTTGGTTTTAGGTTAGGTTAGGTTTAGGGTTAGGGTTAGGTAGTGTTGGGTCCAGGGTTGAGGTTAAAAAATAGGTTAGTGGAAGAAATTGAAGCAGAGCAATTGTCGCAGGAGCAAGTGCCATAGAACCGAAAAATCATGTCTATGAGATCTAGAAGGCATTATTTATTTGTAAATCATGATCAAGTATCAAAGGGTGAACTTTATGAAGCAATTAAATGGAAGAATGGCTGGCTTCAAATGAAACATTCATCCACCACTATTTAAAACGAGCCTTTCCCTAACATAATTTGAATTACTCATCTTTTATTGGTTGTTGAACAAATATTCAACACAATCTCCCTTAAAAAAATATGTTGAAAAAAAGAAATCCTAAAAGTAATGCAGTGTAAATCAAATTGTTTCATCTAAATAATCCTTCGATATGTAACCACAGATGATGCTATCAGTATGCGTGATCACGTCATTTGCAAATGACTTACCACTCCTCATTGAGGGCGGGGTTATTGAGCACCATGGCAACGATGCGAGCTCCGTGATTGGGTGGATTAGACCATAGAGCTCTTGCTAGTTTCTCCAGCTGTGACTTGATGCGAGGTTTGGGGTCTGGGTTGTTCAACACAATAGTCAGGTTTCCTACACGCTCATCTGAAATACAATTATACGTGTAAATCTCAATTACATTACTGCGGCAAAACTTCTGATCAAAACTCATAGCTGACTGTTCAACACAATAGCAGGCTTTCTATATGTACATAAGGGCTTCTCTCTCTTAACATATTAATGTAAAGGGGTCATTTCAAGAAATATTTTCAGAGAAAGGGGATCTTGCTATATCCCTTGAAAAGAAAACTTTCAGATTTCTTATCAATTTTAAAAGGTAGATTGTCATGGACACCAATAGAGTTGATCACTGTCATTTTACTCATCTGAACCACTCAGCCATTCTTCTGAATTTTCTTTTAAAAATCGTCCATACAAGTTTATAGATAATATAGCATGATGTCTGTTATATAATCAATGACATATTTCTACAATGCAATTATGAGGAAGTATGTAATATCATATTTATAAACATACGTCTACAGCATTCTATTCATAGCACAAACAAAGTTTTATTAACAACTTTGTTTGCCAGTGTTACTCTGTCAGCTTTGGCAGCCAATCAAATGAGAAAGACTTCATTATCACTGCTTACTGCCATCAGTCAATATTCACATCATTCTTTGAGCCATGATACCCTACACAATATACGTAAAATAACAATATAACAATATTTCTTAGCTGTTTACAAACTACTTACTGTATAAACCAAAGTTCTTGGAGAAAGACTGAGCAGCAAAGAATTCAAACCCTTGTTCCACAAAGTACTGCACAGGCCAACGATCTTTAGCTACACTGCCTGTTGCAAAGCCAATGTAAGCACAGTCAAAGAAGACAAAAGCTCCTGTTTTCTGTAATGTCAAGGCACAAAGTATTCCATATGATGATGCACAATGAATAAGGGGGTTACCTACCATGAAAGAGGAAAGCTCCATAACTTGGAACATTTTACTCAGCTTCAAATAGGATATATTGTGATATGTCATAAACTGATATGACATTGAAAATGAATCTACTTTAAGGTTCAATCAATATCCTACTTGGCATTACAACTTTCAATCAACAAATTTGAAATGATGGGTCAGTGTTTCACAGCACAAAACTTTAAAAACTCACAAACCAATTTTGAACTTTAAGAAATTTAGCAAGCCATTTTTGTTAAAAAGAATGAGATACAATAGTAAGATTTAAATGATTACATTGCCAACAGCACAGTAAGAGATACTCAAACATTTATTCAATTACAATTAACCATGAACGGTAAGAAGATCTAAACAAAAAAAGTTGTACACAAAAGGGGCCTAAGCGCACTTTACTTATATCTGTCCGTCATCAGTTACAGATATATGAAGCACACTACGCTTACGTCCATTTATTTAGTCATGGTGTTTTTAAGGAGGTTAATCACGGCATGTGTGAACAAAGCTTAACAGCGAGACTGGTTTACCTTGAGAACCTCAGCAATCTGTTTCCAATCCTCTTGGGTTGCATCCACACCGGTAGGGTTATGAGCACATCCATGAAGAACAACCACAGAATCAGACGGTGCTCCCTGGTAACAAACAAACAAACAACAAAAAAAAAAACAAAAAAAAATGATGGTTCAGACTTCAGAATAAGTGGATGGAAACCAAGGCATTTTCTTAGCGATTTACAGCAGGGATCTACTTGACCTCATTACTCTGGCAACTATACTACCATAATCTAGCATAATTATATACCCACAATATGTTCTCCAGTGAATGCTTTCCAAATGCATATTTAACAGATTTGCATAAGTGCCAAACTTCCACAGCAAAAACAGGGCATCTCTCATGGTCAAAACTAGGAATCCAATCAATGCATTGTTGAGAACTTTCCAGAAAAAGAAAGGAATCTGGGTTACACAACATAAGACTGAAGGGCTTCAAAGATAAATTGGCTTTGTATAGGGATGTTCAATTCTTCCAAACTTCATTCTTTTCTTATTTTTCATAAGATGTTGTGTATCACTTTGGTAACTGTTCAGGACTAGGAATTAAAACATAATTTTTTACATCTGATTCTTGTCATCCTGATTAAATATATTTTAATTAAAAAAAACTTTAAAAAAAGAAGAAAAAAAAAAGAAAATCAAATTGTAACCAACTTTCATTGATTTTTGCCCAATTTCTCTGAACTTTCTGCATTTATGCAAATCAAGGTAGGGAGGACTAAGGACTGTCTCTGTAACTCATTGATTTCTGAGTTTTGTCATTCTCCTAGGTTTAATATAAGAAAGGCTCATTCAGATATGATGCGGTAAACCAGCCCCCCCCCCCACCCCCAAAAAATTAAAAACCTGCTGCGGTTTTATGTGTGTATGAATGGCAACTGCGCACAACAAAGGTCCTACGCGTATTCAATTCAATTCAATTCAAATGTTATTGTCCAACTATTGGAAATTTGTTTCATTTGCATGTCAATACAAAATTACAGATTATAATCATAATTCACTTAGCTCGGTGTTAAAAGATAGGAACTCAGGAAGCGTATCAAACATTACATGATCATTAACAAAATTTAGCTCTGTCTTAATACAATTCCAACAAGCTTTGTGTAAAATTATAAATGAATTACCTTGAGGTCTTCCAGCATGCCTTCAAGATCTAGACCTTTGGTAGACTCCTTGTAATACCTGTACTTCCGCACCTCCATGTCCGTATTCTGAGCAATACTATTATGGTTGGCTAAACAAAGCAACAACATGAGTTTAATCAAGTCATTCAGATGACAGGTTGTATTTTGAGTAATTGCAAATTGGTTAGCTGAACAAAGTATTTAAAAAATTAAAAAAAACACTTGTATTAAAGTAATATTTTAATTAATTCACATATGGGCCCTGTTGCATAAAAATTACCATTGATGGTAACTTTGCCATTAATGGCAACTACCATGGTAACAGGGCTCAACAGCCAATCAAAATCAAGGTTTCCATGGTAGGAATCATAGATGGCAAAGTTACCATCAATGGTAAGTCTTGTGCAACAGGGCCATGGAATGGTGATTTAACATTTGCTCCAGCGACAATGATTAAGGTTTTATCTTGACAAAAGTATAGGGTTGTGGTTAGGGCAAACCCAAGGGTATTTTTTAAGGTTAGGTTTAGGGTTAGGATTAGATACAGTGTTGGGTTCAGGATTGAGGTTAGGAATTCAGATAATTACTGGAGAGTAATTGTTGCAGGAGCATGTGTCGTATATGAATAACTAGTTAAAGATAAAGACCAGTTCTGGTCATGCGATTGCATTGTGAAAGAAATGTTGTGGAATCGATCAGAAAAGGTTGATCATCTAGCATATAAGTATTGGTGTGTACTGCAAGGTTCTGGAATCATCAAAATGATAAGAAATTTGGCCCAGTCTTGTTAAAGTTACAAGCACTGTACACAGAAAGATGTATATGGGACTACGCGACCACATGCGCGATATCTATTTGGTCCCAATAGATATAATAATTTACCAAATATATCAATTAGTAGGCGGTTTCCCGGCAAAATTTGTATCATCATGTATTAGTCAAACATAGATTCTTTCACATGATTGGTAATGAGAGCTTCCATTTCATTTTTTGAGAGAGGGGCGTTTCCAAAACTGGTCTTTACCTTTAACTACCAGGTAGACATGAGGAAGTATGTTTATATAATATATATATATTGCAATTTTGTAAACACAGATACTTTAAATTTACATTCAAATATGTTAGGGCTGCATGTAGACTTTACTCATGTCATTTTTCCTGAATGGATGAACCAAACTGTGCATGTCATTCAAATGTGCTGGTACACTGTATTTGAGCAAAGTGTGTAGATCAAAGGGTATGCCATCATTGTGCACAATCTGCACATGAAGCATTATACATGTACCTTGCAGTACCAGCACAGTGCATAAGTATGGAGAGCAGCTTAAATCTTGCAAACAACATTTAAGCAAACAATGTACTTCCTGTGTTCTCTTTACCGGTATTAGGTTTGATCTTCATTTCATTGTATCCTCTGCACAGAAGCAAAAGGGCGTTAAGTCTATGTTATGTGTTATCGCTCATATGCGTATGTCAAATTTTCCCAAGTTCTATGCAAGTAAAAATTGCATTATGAGGGAGGAAACAATCATTCTGTTTTTTTTTAAACACCTAGAATTGTCAAAAAACAAGTGATTTTTGTGTCATGTCATCTGAACTATCAAATAGCATGTAAAAGGAATAGGATCGCAATCTTCTTCCTATAAAGAACACTACCATGACTAACAGACAATGAGTGATTTCAAGTTGGGTGTTAGTGTTAGTGTTTAGAGCAGTCAAGAGCTCTTAAATCAAGCTTAAAATTTGCTGATGAAATTAAGTGCCCGATACCGATATCAATATCGATAGCGTAATACTAACACCGAACTGGAAATCAACATTTGCTTAATCCCTAGGGGCCAGTGTTAGTATTAAAATAGGACATTTGTACGTAAAATATTAACACCAGCCACAAAGGTCAGTTCAGCAGACGACAATTTTGCAAAGTCGATAACACTAGCTCCCGGAAGTTGACGATATTCAGAGGTCAAAGCCTTAACACCACCTGATTTCCATCTCGGTGTTTAGGGCTGGTGTTAGTGTTTATTATACACTAACACCAGCCATAAACACCCAACTTGAAATCACTCAATATCATGAAAGCTAGATGTAGGAAAGTTAACTTACGCCACGTTGGGTCAGGTACATAGATGATTTTATAGTTTGCCCTCCTAGACAGAAAATCACATCCTAGACGAAGGGATCCGGTTCCACTCAGAGCTTGAAATCCCATTGCCTGAAAGGAAGAGGCCCAGTAGTATAAAGCAGTTTAAAAATGCAGTGTTGCTCTTTGAGTTCTCTAAACCAAAACATTTGTCCCTATACATTTAGACACTAAGATATGATAGTATTAGTTTCACATCAAGTATTCAGGGGAATAATAACAAATGTTTAGAACAATGTTCACTCAAATTCACCCTATTTTTCCTTGATGGCTGGATTGTCAGCTCATCAAACCAAGTATTCAGAGGGGGGACCCCAAATCTTTTGAAGAATATTCTACCAAACTCACCCTATTTTCCTTGATGGCTGGACTGTCGGCTCCTAACAGCATCTTGGTGGCTGCAGTGGTGAATTCAGCGAGACCAGCAATAGGAAGATACTCATGATCTAAGGTATTATCAGCTGCCATCTGTGCCTCAACCTTCTTCACGACTGGTAACACCCATGGTTTGCTCTCATCAGTACGATACGCTGGTTTACAACAGAAAAAAATAATAAGTTTGATTAAAGCAAGTGTCAGTTATTCTTTAAAGGTACTCTTTAACTTTAAAGTCATCAAGCATGCAAAAAAACTCTCTCTATAACTCCCTATTAAAAACAGCCCATATATTTTCAAATACAGTAGTAGCACAATGAAAACTAGTAGGTTCTATTAGTATTCCTAAGGAGTTAAATCTTGATAATAACATCACATTACATAAAACTAGAAGAATATGAACAAATCTGATGGAAAACTTCGTATTTGCATTCAACCAATGCACAGTACACCTCTAAAGACAAGTCATTATAGTAATGCATGAGGTCTAACCATAAACAGTATGGACCTCATATACATGTACGCATTAGCGTTAAAATCGCACAAACTCTTTGCACACATGTACAAAACGAATGGGAAAAGTATTAAATTATTGTTGAAACACTTATTTTTAAACACTCCTACAATGCATGAAGTGAAGCCAAAAACAGTATGGACCTCTTACTGAATTAGCGCGAAATGGAGTGTAGGGACCATGCGGTCTACGTGCATTGCGCGATCATGCAAAATTGGTCAAAGTTTCTTTTTTCAAATCGAGATTCAAACCTTTATTCTTTGTGATCCTGAAGGTGATACTCAATAAATGAGGTGTCATATGAAAGAGCATGTGAATCCCCATATTTCCAAAGGGGTTTCATCTCGAAATTCTAAAAATATCTTGGTCAAAACAGCTATTTAAACATTGTTTCCTGGCTAGCTCCGAAATTTGCCACTTTTTAGATATGACGCCCCTGGCGATAAGTAGTCCCAGTCGTAAGGAATATATCCATACGCTTATTTTTTCGCTAGCCCCCAGGGATCACAAACAATTACAGTTTGAAAATACCCTTCCCCCTTCCCCCAAATTTCGGAGCTAGCCAGGAGACAATGTTTAAATCGTTGTTTTGACCAAGATATTTTTAGAATTTCGAGATGACGCCCCTCTGGCTCTGGATATATTGGAATTAATCTGCTCTTTCATACGACACCTCATTTATTGAGTATCACCTTCAGGATCACGAAGAATAAAGGTTTGAATCTCGACTTAATAATAAAAACTTTGACCAATTTTGCATGATCGTGTAATGCACATAGACTGCATAGGGCTGCGTGCAATCTCTATGGGAATGATTTTAGCACACAACATCGGGTGCGCGATCAGTAGAGGTCTAGACTATGTTATACCTTACCATGTCACTATCACTCATACTCATAGCCATAGGCCTTCTAGTTCTAAGTTCTTACTCTTACTACTAGACTCTTAGTCTTAGGCCGGCCGTCTGATGACGGTGTGATTTTTTAATACAGAAATATAATAGATCTAGACTTAAAGTGAAACTAAACTAAACTAAACACAACCCGTCAAATTCTAATTAACAACAGTTAGGAGAAAAGATACAAGAGAGAGGTTAGACTTCATGCATTGTAGCAATGTGATTGTCAATGATATAATATGTTTTAGGTCTAGGACTCTTACTTTCTTAGGACTATAGCCTAAAGTAATGACGCCGTATAGGACTTAGTCTAAGGAGCGCGAGAGCGAGCGCGAGCGAGACTTCTCAACTCACTCAGCTCAGCTCAGCCGTACTTACACTACAGAATAATCAACACATGGGACCACAATTTACTTACTCCCAGGTCCGAGATTAACCTTGTTCGGGAATGGATCTGCCTTGAAAGCTTCAATAAGCTTAAAAACAGCCACTGGTGGGGCCTGTTCGATAGCAGCAAAAACTGACTGTCCGATCCGGGGTCGTTTTGCCTGATCTGCAGCTGCGGAATCCATCTTTAGACTGTAGTTTCTCCACGTCCACCCTGTACCTGTCACTCCAGTAACCTTTGAGATCGTATGTTACGCATTAACTCCGGGAAGCTCCAACACCGGCGCCGCAGGCGTCGGAGCTTCGGTAACACTGTAGTGGGGGCTTCTAAAACAGCCGATGGGGCAACATTACTGTTAAATCTGCAATAGTAGTACTTACAATTTTTACATCATAGGGTGCACGAATCCTCAGGGCATAACAATGATCACTTGAATTCATAATTTGAAGAAATCTTCGATGGGAAAAAAGGGTTATTCAAAGCCCTACACAAACGATTCTTCCATGTCGCAACGTCGATTCAAAATGGCGAAGAGACAGTACGCATGCGCGGCAGAGCCGCAGAAAGTATGAATATTCATGCTATCGAGCGCCGATCGCTCGAAATCGCTGAATATGCACGAGGTTGAGAAGGGCCGAGGGACCTGGGTTTACATTCACCGCTCTGTTTGTTCGAGTCGTGCATATTCAGCGATTTCGAGCGATCGGCGCTCGATAGCATGAATATTCATACTTTCTGCGGCTCTGCCGCGCATGCGTACTGTCTCATCGCCATTTTGAATCGACGTTGCGATATGGAAGAATCGTTTGTGTAGGGCTTTGAATAACCCTTTTTTTCCCATCGAAGATTTCTTCAAATTATGAATTCAAGTGATCATTGTTATGCCCTGAGGATTCGTGCACCCTATGATGTAAAAATTGTAAGTACTACTATTGCAGATTTAACAGTAATGTTGCCCCATCGGCTGTTTTAGAAGCCCCCACTACAGTGTTACCGAAGCTCCGACGCCTGCGGCGCCGGTGTTGGAGCTTCCCGGAGTTAGTTACGCATGCGCTTTGCTCTGCTGGCCGGCGGATCGGGGCAGCGTCTCACGAAACCATCAAAAGTACAAGTTCACCGACATCCCATTGAAATGCGTGTATTAAGTTTAACACGCGTTTCAATGGGATGTCGGTGAACTTGTACTTATGACGGTCTCATGAAACGCTGCCCCGAATGATTGGCCGGGGGTCGGGGTCGCGTCGAGGTCTCCGAGCCGGAGCTGGAGGTAAAGGTATATAGCCGCGATCGAGGTCATTGATGATCACGCTTGGTGCAGCTGATGATGAACTTACGCATTGATAGGTGAGGTGACAAAATACTTCTCCTTCCCTATATTGATTACTGGTACTGCTAGTGGTAACAAACCAACTGGAGCTTATTCCATATACAGCCCCACCCACTTCTAAAAACCATCACTGCATGCCAAGTTTTATGCAACGGGGCCCTGGGCCCCGTTGCATAAAACTTACCATTGATGGTAACTTTGTCAAAATATTGCAACTTTGATTGTAAGGATTAGTCAAAATTAAATTAAACCATCAAGGCCGTTGGATTATACAAATTCATCCAAGCCCACACATCAATCAGTGTCAAGAACTTTAAAAAAAAGTCCAACCTTGGAATAACCCACATTCCCATCTACGGTCACTGCGCATATAGTATATACGCCTGATACATATGGAAAAATATATTCATCTCAAATTAAAAAATAAACATCTTTTATAAACGTATATGCATCTCAGCTAGTAACAGTATTTTCATGCTGGAAATCACGGTTTGTATAATTATCATAATTATGGTTATATATTATAATATAGGACCTAACACCTTTTCGGGCCACGATGGTGAGTATATTATATGCATGAAGACATGTTTTACATTATAGAGTGCTGCGCTCTATTAAATTCAGTTTATATTCTGTATGGCATTATGTACCCAGAGCAGGGCAGACGGGACAACATATCAACCATCTATTACAAACAAACGAACAAACAAAAAAAAAACAATACCAACTACAAAAAAAGTTGGAGACATTAAAATGGTGGTTTTTTATTGCAATATTAGACAAGAACTGTAGAAAAATGGAACTTCATTTGAAAAAAATAAAAATATGTAGTCTTGCATGTAGTTCTACCCCCTCTCTCTTTCTCTCTCTCTCCCTCCCTCTCTCAGCAGCATCAGTAGGCCTAGTAGTAGCACTTGTTGGGGTAGGTTGTTACTAATCTACCACAAGCAAATAATAATAAATTTAACATTTTGAAGTTGAAGATAGAGTGCTCTACCTATACACATCGTTACGTTTTGTGTGAATTTGGCACACATATCGCATAAAATAGAAATTCAAACACTTTGAAAAGTCAAGCATTAACAACATATACCCAATAAACAGAAAAAAGTACGATTATCATTATTAATTAACATTTAACAAATTCATTTTCGTTTCTACTCACTGTCTTTAATTCTCACTCCTTAATACATCTTCACCAACCCCTATTTTTTCGTCTCTCTCCCTCCCTGTCAATCGTTGTTCGAAAACGAACTTCGCGGGGGCGGGGTACTTCATCATACTTTTTTAAAACGAATTCTCTGCAAGAAAACATTTTTCTGTGGCTGTGAAAGACATTTTGTTTTACCCCAGTTGACCAACAGACCACCCCGTTCATTTTCATTTAGTATAGATTGCAGGTGGAGAAAACAAAACGTCCTGTTGCACCATTAGAGGTGGTGAAACCTACAGCTCTCACTCGTATGGCGTTCGCGTCTTGATAGTCGAGTGAAGACTGATCTCGTCGGTCTTCGTACAGCTTGATGTATCCGCTGTAGAAAGTGATCCTGAAGTGACGGAATGCATTCTGATTGAGGGGGCGATGGTCAATGCTATTTGCTGCGGCGCACCCCTTGCATAAACTTATCGTCGACTTTGCGTTGTTCAAGCCGCCGATCACTGAGGGAACAGGAAAATCAGATATTTCTTTTAATGTCTGCTAACTTGGCTACATTGTAAAATTGACCAACATCAGGGGAATTACGTGTCGGACCAATTTTCGGCCAATTACATATAGTTACATATATTTTGCTTGATTTGTAGTAAAATGTGATCACAAATTGATACATGACATAAATTCGACATAAAATTGTCCATAGTCGGTCAGACATACATGTAACATCCCTCATGTTTAGATGAATTTTCAACCAGTATTTTTAGGAGTGTATATCATTGACGGAATTAGACGTGTGTAGGGGCGTAGAGTAAGTGACGAAGCGTAGGTCCGATCACAGGGCAAATCTTGTAGTAAAGTGTAAACAATGAGAGGGAGTGGAGCGATTCATCTTGGGGTGAGGATATGGGAGTCATCTTGTCACATCTTTCCCCCTCTTCATTGTCCCTTTTGCTTTCCACCTCAAGAACTCAGCCTTCTCTTTAACTGGTGGCTCCTCCCTGTATAACTGACTGAATTATGTATCACGAAACCAGGGTCTCTCATATAAATTTCTACCTATCCATCATTACTTTATCAAAATACTTATCAAGTAGTGAACTAAGAACCGGGAACTTTCCCTGTCAAAAGTACCTGAAGATGTGCGGATCTTAAGCTGGATTGGTGTGAAGCGTCTACCCAATGGTGCTGGAGGGGTGTTGGGTAGGGGGGCACAAACTTCCCTTGCCCCGCTGCTAATTTTAAACCTTTTCCAGCATACCCTTTAAACATACAGAAAATGTGACCGCCTATCACATTTGAGACCCGGAAAATAGAGTATCTTCAAAATGTAAAATCTTCATTGTCTATATTTATTCATTGATTGAGTGATTTCTTTATTTGTTTTGCTTTTCAATCTTTTTCTTCTTCCGGAATCCCCCCCCCTGAACCCTGGATATGCCCATTTGTCTACCTACCTATCTCATAAAGCCGCCCATTGTATTCATTGATGTTGGTTACAGGTGAGAAGACAATGACCACGGATTGTCCTGCTTTGACGAGGAATGTAAGATCTACATTGGAAGCCTTTGCCTCGGGTACGAGAGGGAGATCGAGGTTGAAAGGGCTGTTCACTTTGGTATCAAACGTCAATAAACCTAGGTAATTATGAGAATGTAGTCATCTACATGTTCATTGACAGTTAAACACATTATAGTGCGAACATCAATAAACCTAGGCAAACATGAGAATGTGGTCATCATGTTCATCGGCAGTTAAAGGGATAGTTGAGTTCTGTTGCAGAGGGCGCTACACAAAATATTTTTTTGTGAGATAATGACAAACTGAGTGGCAAATTTGAAAGAATATACAATTTGATTGACCATATCATCTTTTTTTGATCAAAATCGGCTCAGAAGCGGCTGAAATATCCATAAATATAACCATTTCTAATATTTGTGGTGGTCCACAAATATTCAGTAATTTTGAACTAGCCGTTGAAAAACGAAATAGCGCCTCATACGTTTTACTGATTCCAACCAATGCCAATATTGGCTTTTTGTTGGCTTTTTCGTGTTGGTTATAATATGCACAACCAGCCGGCCCCTGTAATGTTATTATTAATTAATTAATTAATTAATTAACGGTCACCGTATTTTTTTGAAAGTGCTGAATTGGTATGATCGTATTCAATGTAAATTCACACATTTTCGGGTCTAAAATTACCTTCATAGTAATTGTAGGTTCTAAAAGGGCACTAGAAATGTCATAAATAAAAATACGAGCAATAACCATGCACTTTGAAGGCATTTGCGGTCTTAAACAAGAACTCAACTATCCCATAGTGTGAACATCAATAAACCTAGGCAAAATATGAGAATGTGGTCATCATGTTTATTCAGTGGCAGTTAAAACACTAGTGTAAACACTATAGTGTAAACATTAATAACCAGTTTCAATTGAGTATTTGATACAGATAAATAAATGATGTAGGAAAACCATTATTATATCTTTATAATTCACAATCACATTTTCCCTAAAATGTTAGTAGGCCTATGTTAATAATGAGACCATACTCCAATGCACTATTATATAGTGATAGTAATAGAATGCAAAATAATGTTGCAATTAGTTTTTAGGTTAACCCCTTAAACTCTCCTATTTCAACTGGACTGTTAATAAATCATGTTCATTTATAGGTATAATTGCTTTCACATTATTAGAATTTGAATAACTCTAAATTACATTAGGTCTATTCATTTGCACGAATAACGTAGGTGAATGAATGAAAATAATATACCTGACGTAATACCCTTTGAGGGGAACTCAAAGACGCCCCCATTGTTGGGTCCTGTTGAGTAGGCGATAGCTCGTATTGTGATGGGGGAGGGGTCACGGACACTGAGGAAGGGTGTCTCATAATCACCAGAGAATACCTTCAACAGTCCATAATTATATCTGAACACAGAGCAGAGAGCGGTTAATAATATTACCACAATCAAGGCACGCAGTGAAGAATATTCGTGCTTCAACTATTTTATCATTCGGAAAGACAATTTTCCTGTTATCATCAATAATTTTGAAAATCAAAAAGGATTATAAATGTATTTATTATAACGAAGAGGACTGGTGATCCGTTGGTAACTCGTGAGGGGAGGGGAGGGGAGGGTGTCTTAGGGGAGCAGACCCACGTGGTTTGTCAGGGGTAGAAGATCGTAAGTTAGTTGTCCGGACACTTGGAATATCGAGTTAAAGGAATAAAGGTCGCGAACAGTCAAGAGTTTCTCTTAGTCCATAACCGGGAAGGATGGTTTAGGCCCATAGAGAAGTATTACACTGCAAAAACCAGAGTGTTAAATTTAACACCAAGGGTGTTAAATTTAACACTTTCTTGGTATCTATATCGTGCAACTCCTCTGGTGTTACTTAACACCATTTTCTGGAATTAGATAATTTCAATTCCACTTTTGGTGTTAATATTTGACAACTCCTACTGGTGTAGATTAACACCAATATCTGGAATCATAACAAATTCAATTCCACTTTTGGTGTTTATATTCTTGTTGATCCATTAGAGATTTTTCTATGTATGTCTAATGGTCCCACATTCCATATTCCCTATTATCGACCATTATCGACCAGGGTAGAGGAACCAGTGGTAAACTGATAATTCATAATCGATGTTGGCAACTGTCCACCAATAGGTATATTCTAATCTCCATTGCATTAACTCCATCACATAGATCATTTGAAGTAAATTCAAGATTAACATGTATGTGGTACAGGCTGGTACACATATATATATAATAAACATGCATGTTGTTTCTTGGTTAGTAATCATATAATCAATATATCTATTACTAAAACGTTAATATAATTGTAACAAGATCGGACATATAATCTATTGGTCAATAATTGCCAAAGGAAAATACAAATCACAAAATTGATGTGCATTGTCATAATTTGCTTAACAAATCATGATAAATGTATTTTCTGTGAACACGTGTAAAGTAATCATTAAGCGCGCGTACACTTTGTGAAAACTTATTCGACCAATCAACCGCCTTTAACGAAATCACGTGATGATACTTTCAACACCAAGCATAAAACAACACCATGTTACTTAACACCCAGTAATTATTAATGCATGCTTAAATCTGACCGGTGTTAAAAATAACACCAATGGTGTCAAAAAAATTCAATACCATACTGGTGTTAGAAATTTAACACCCTGGTTTTTGCAGTGTATTAATGGGCAATCATTTGGTATTTTTTGCCTTGTTTGAATACACACTAGGAAATAATTATTGTTTCACCTTTTCTTTCCAAACATGCCACAGGCGACACCCTGAGGGTTCAACTCTTAACATCCTGAACCCTTAAAGATACACACTTGCACTGCTTGAGGTTCACATTGCAAACTGTTTCAGAGGTTTACTGCTACAGTGTATTAATAAACAAACAAACAAAAACAATAAATGAACAGACCTGATAGTGAATTTCTCGAGTTCTACTTCGCTCAATATTTGGGGTGTTCGAGCGAAGGCAAGAGATGGACAACATTCGATTGCAAGCTTACATCGACGGATCTCAGACTCAGTATTCGACGCACTGCCAATCACTGTATGTTGGCAAAGAAAATAATATTTGAGTTGTTTGTTTGACATACATTTTTAATTTTTTTAATTTTTAAGAATGCACCATATCTTTTTACAAAAATCCCCATGTTTACATATTTATTTCTTCGAACAATTTTAGTTTCTTTTACATCAAGCTTGTTCAATAGGTGATAAACAGGGATGCAATGGACTTGTAAACACTTGTCAGGTTATATACTACTTTATTTGATTCTAAGTCTTTTATAAAAATCAACACATTAACAAAAATATTATGAGATAATAATCGCACGAGGTATAATTATGAGATTACGTTTTTATCGTGCTATAACCGCCAGAACTGGAAAGAAGTATAGGCCTAGCTGTATAGACTATGTCAACAAATACACACATACTGAGTTAAAGATTATAAATTATTTGTGGCTGTTTTGATGGCTAGACGAATATTCAAGTTGACCCTTAGAAATCTTATTAAAATAACTTAAAAATAGCATCAAAAATACGCTAAAAAACACAGATACAATCAAACATGTTGACAGCGAAATGTTAATTGCATTAAGTCCTGAGATTAGGACTGTCGCTAAATAAAATTATAGGAAAGAAAATGCGTATAAAATTACAAGAATCCGTTTTGTGTGTGAAATACTCAATATGAATTAAATATGAAAATAGTTTTTGAAGCTGCGTCCTCGGCTGATATGTACGAATTACAGGTATTCAGGTATTAAGTATATAAATAGGTCTGGGGGTGTTTCACAAAGACTAAGATCGACTTTAAGTTGGACTTAACTATGGCAGGCCGTTCATGCCACTGGTTGCTCTCACCATTGGTCTCTCAATAATTTATGATCTTTAGATAATATTTTTTCCTTCAATGATGATCTGTATAAAAAAGGTAAATTCTGTAGATTTGTGACCACGATTTGTACGTCCCTTCAGAAACCAATGCCAGTAAATGGTGAGAGCAAACAGTGGCATGAATGGCCTGCCATATTTAAGTCCAACTTAAATTCGATCCTAGTCGTTGTGAAACACTCCCCAGAAGAACCGCTAAAACAAGATGATCTTATAAGCCGATTATATTTTACATTCAGCATCCATTTATAAATTAATTCAAGGAATTAATTCCTTGAAATGCTAGAGCGCCGTGATGGCAGCCATGCTAAAACCGGGGTAATAATTTCCAAGCTGGGTATTCTCACCGATCTCGTAAGCCGCTTCGTCGTTAAATAATCCGACATCTGATGCGAGAAGGATACGGACATCGGCAAGGGCCATGGCGTAGAAATCGAACTCGAAATCTCTAGAAGATAACTGGGGAATGACAGGGAGGGTATAGCGATGAGAATATATCCCGTCAGTCTCGTACAACAATGACCCTATAATGAGAAAGGAGAGGAAAATAGAGTGAAATGTCCGAAGATAATTAATAATGCTCATACGTTTTGTCATATCAATATAACAGCTATCATTAACATGTTTGCACATTAATTAGAAGTAGCTGAAAGTAAAGCTGGAAATACACTGAACTAGTTTGATATAGCGTTTAAAATAGGTTCTAATGAAAAACAAGTGAAGCGTGTTTTTCTATAAAAACAAATCTCTTTCAATGGTAACAAATTGTATTCTACAAATTAAAGAGCAAAAATGAATTCTAATCTATAGAAACCCATCGAAACATATCTTAATGAATTTAAACATCCATCTTACTCACCGCAGCTTTGGACGAGGTAATCCTCGGGTAACCACCAGTATCCTCGGTACCACCAGATGTACTGAATCCAAGTTGAACCAGACTGAGAGGTGTAGGAACCACCACTTCAAGTCTCGGGATGCTGTCTGATCCACGACCAACCTCAAAATAAAAAATAAAACCTTATTTTATTCTGACACAACGATGATAATAATAATTAAAAAAAAAAAAATCATGATAATAAATTATTATTGGGTCACATTTTCCCACGGTAGCCGCATCAGTAATACTGCTCTTCCTGCAGGCCATGCAATTCTCATTACTCCAGCAATGGCCAGATACCCATTTACACCTGGGGGAGGGTGGCAAATGATGTGTAAATGGGCCGAATGTCTTGCCGAAGGACGTCAGTGCCGGGCTGGGATTCGAACCCTCAACCCTTGGATTGAGAGTCAAGTGAATGAACCACTATACCACGACACCTCCACATACAAGATACACATCTCAAAGATTTTCGAAAATCAAACTAAGGCAATTTCGGTTGCCTAGTCCATCACTTTTTAAAATGTGCAAACATTTTTAGAGTGACGTAATCCGAAAATGATTTCTAATAAGGGACATACAATAGGGTAATGAAGCTGCCCGTGAGTTGATTTCTCACAAGTCTTCGCGATCGTGTTTAGGTACGTTGGAATATGGACGTTTATCTGGATTTTCTATATTTTGTTGATGTCCTATGAGTAGTTTATGTTGTTTTGGGCACGTAGACCTAGCTGTTAAAGTGCTATTTAGAATTTATTTATTTATTTATTTCTGATATTTAGACAGGGTGACTCATTATCACCAATAATGGTGGTCTTCCATGAGGCCCTGTTCTCAATTTTGAGAAACAAGAAAACTGTTTGAACTGTGAAATTACCTATCTCCATAAACTACATGAAAAAATTTTTTTTTTAGGAAGGAGGAGTATTGTTATAGTTGTAAAAAGAGAAATTAGCCTCCTTAAGTTTATATTGCTCTGTTGTCTACTTAATGCGTTTTGCACATACTTCGGGTAGTCGGTACTGTCTAAAACTTTTTTCGTAGGAGGGGAGGGATATTTTATATGATGTTTGTTTTTATCAGTCCCCATCCGCAAAATGTTATTATTTTTCTCGACTGAAATATTAGTCTTTTGCGTAGACGACTGCACTGTACCGGTTAATCAAACAAATTAACAACAATACTGAAGAAGATGAGAGAATAGGCCTACCCCATATATGTTATTTCTGTCTACTGTAGATATCAATAGTCATACTGACCTGTATGACACCTTTATAGTAGTCGTATCCTATCCACAGATCTTGAATCTGATCAAAGCTGACGGCATCTCGCATCATAACTGCCCCTACCTCCTCACATCCACCATAGGAACATTGACTCACGGCTGTGTACCGGTTTCTGTTCCTTCCAAAAACTGGGGGAGGCGACAACGAAGAAATGCAGATATATTAGTGGCGTAGAAATATAGTAGAAATATATATTGTTGCAACTGGTTTGGGGAAAATCGGCCCCTCCCGTTTATGAATAAAAATAATGTCTAAATACTGAAAATACGAATCAAAATAATGTCAAAATAATAAACATCTTTGAGCTCATTGTGAATTAATTTCCATCCAAGTCTTTCACTTATCGTTTCTTTTAAACCAAACATGAATACTTTTAAAGAAGGATATTATTTGAAAATGTATTCCAGAAGAGCTTTATATAGACAGACGACATCATGTAGACGTCACGTATGGGCCTACATCATTGTTTGATATAGGGGGTTGAGTGTCCGGACACTTAACAAACATGAAGACTTCTCTTTTGCCGTAGGATTGAACGACGAATATTTATCAAATAGCACTAACCCATCATGATTATAAATTTGTTCGTCCTTTATAACATTGATAACGTTAGTCTTTGAAGATTTATGAAATATTGCACGCAAATATCTTCGGATTGCTGTTTTAAATCAACTGTCCGGATACAGAACCTGTTCGGACCCACAACGTCTGGGTATACTTTGGACATTTTGATTTTTCTTTCTGATTGGAATCTAAAGTAGAATGTTTTGCTGTACTGAATGTTTTGTTTATCATGATATAAAACAAACAATTTTCTTTGTATCCATTATTTTGCTGCAGTGTCAAAATCTAAAAGAATGCCGTAGACTAAATCATGATAACATTTCAATTAATTCAATATTTACTTTTTGTAACAATTAAAATGAAACTTATGAATAATCATGTTTGTTTGGATTCCTGTTCATTTAGATTTGAATTTTGAATTTAGCAATTTAGTAAGTGAGCCTGATGATGTAAAATAATGACTGACACCCATCCATACACGATGTTACTTACGGATATCATACATATCTTGTCGATTGTTGGTCGAGAGAGCAACATGAGTATCAGCTCCAGATCTGACCCGGAACCTCAGAATGAACTGGTTTCGATTCGATGCTGCTATAGGAGGCACGGCATCGAAATCAAAAGGGTTGTTCGGTGATGTCTCAACGTGCACTCCAAAGAGGCCGATGATTTCCGGTGTGTAGTCTACATCGACCACTTTATATACAGAAGGGAATCATAGCCATATCATGAAGTGTTACAAACAAACAAACAAACAACAAAAGAACAAACATAAAACATAAATCCTTATGTAGGTCCTACCCCCCAAAAAAAAAGGGATCTTAAAACTACGTCGTTTTTTCTTTAATTTCAAACCACTTTATGGTATGAAAATAAATGAAGTATGAAAATTACAAATCAAAATAATTTGGTACTTGGAGTCTGGTCCTCCCAAACAATCCTTGTGGAATTCATTATTATAATTATATAATAATTAAATAATTATCAATTTAAAAAAATCATATTACATGCTGAATCACATTGATTGAACACTGTGAGTACATTTTTATCTTTATCTTTATATTCAATTTGTACTCTACTTTTTGAGACAGTCTGCTCAATACTCTTGTGAACACACAGTCCATACCAGAGAGATAGCATTACCTGGAGGCAGTGGCGGATCCAGGGGGGGCCCGGCCCCCTCCTAGAAAAAAAAACAGATAAAAACACCCTTTTTTGAAGAAAAAAGAAGTTGGGCCCCCTCCCTGGAGCCCAAGGGGTGGCGGTGGAAAAAAAATTACCCTTCCCGTAGGGAAAAATTTTTCGGGTGCCAAAAAAAAATTGTGCTTACTACCCTGGCGCCCAAGGGGGGTGGCGGTGAAAAAATTAAAAAAAAATTTCGGGGCCAAATTTTTTTTTGTTGCTCACTACCCCCACTGAGCGAAAAATCGACCGGCACGATTTTCAAATTTTTGCACGAAGTGGGCCCCTTTTTAGGCCCCCTCCCTTGCCACCGGCTGGATCCGCCCCTGCCTGGAGGGGCAAATAAGGATATCTTTATGCCTCAACATCGAAGTAAAATCGAAGAAGTAAATGTCACATTCATGTAGTGTTCACATTACCCTTAATTCCTATAGCTGGATATCATTTTCTGCTGGTTCAAATAAAATTAATGATTGTAAACCTAGTCTTTATAGTACATTGAGCACATTCCTTTACGGAGTTACCTCTGAAATAATATATGCTATTTTTTTTTGTAATTCGAAGTTGAACAAATTTGTGGAATTATCACTACGAATTTACAATAATTGACCTAGGTTCTAGTCTAGATCTACTATTTTTATTATTTTTTTCACCTTTTGAGGGGGCGCGCGGCGGGGGGATATTATTATTATGTATGACTTACCGTTTCCATATCCTGTCAATACGAAGATGCTCGCGATGATGAAGAGGGCTACAATCATGATGCTGAAGCAAAGATATGATTATCCAATTGATATCCGATACAATACAGAAAGCAGAGGATAAAATACATGATCAAACACTGTTAGTTGCAGCCTCATGAAGAGTATAGAACTTTAAGTATGGAGAGATCTGTAACAAAAGTTATAGATCTAGACCCTATGAGATAAATCTAGATCTATAATTTTGCACACACTATTCTTTTTCTTCTTCTCCATTTTTTCTTCTTCTTCTTAATTTTCTTCTCCTTCTTTCTCTTCATCTCCTTCTTCTTCTTCTTCTTCTTCTTCTTCTTCTTCTTCTTCTTCTTCTTCTTCTTCTTCTTCTACTTCTTCTAGATCTACTTCTCCTTCCTCTTCTTTGTTAAAAAAATAACAATAATGTCGGGGTAGATTTATTTTCTTCCATGCAAAATATTTGAAAATAGCATCAAATGTGGGTACTCCATTGATGCATATTTCGCTTAAAATCTAGATTAAAACCCGAGAGATTATCATTTTCTAGAGTTGGGAACACAATTTTGTTTTGCTTGCGCGCCCCCCCCCCCCACCCGTTAGAAAAAAAAATCATTAGAAAAAAAACACATTTTAATGGACCGAATAACATTAACAATAATGCAAAGAGATAGTTGTAACTTACCTATAGTATGTTGCAATTCAGTGAATATGATAACAAAGCTCAGGAGTAACAATTTTTGGAATTATATGACTCACAGAAGGTTTTTTCTCTCTGCATATCATATGCATATCATGCAAAATCATTAAAAATATAATTAGATGCACGTACGTACGTACGTACACACACACATTATATTGCGTAGGGCCGATAAAACTGATATAAAAATTATTCCGCGCAAGCGCCCAGCGCGCACTAGACAAGGCAAGCGCAGCACACGCGCTAATGAAACTGAATTAGAGCGCGAGCAAAATTAATAAGATGATAATTATGAAGAAAGAGTAGAAGTAGGATCTAGAGGAGGAGGGGGCCCCTGGAACGTTTTGCATACTGAAAAGCTCATCAAACTTAAAACTGAACTACATAACTACACTGTTCAAAGCCCAATCTTATAATTATACTGATTCAAACCGATTGCAACTCTGTAAAGCACGTAATTTGAGGGCTTTTGATCGAATCGGATAGACAGGGTCCTGATTAATTTTGTTGAAAGTCAAGTTTGCGTGTAATAATTATTTGGGGGCTTATTCGCAATTCTAATTTTGTCAACCTATTTTGTTCCCCTAAGAAGCCAGTTGGTCTTTGTATCTCTTGAATCGACCGTTTCTCAGTTCCATTCTCCCTATATCTTTGTCATTGACCACTTTTCCTTTCTCTCACTCATTTCCCTGTCGCGCACTCTCAGTTTCTTTGTTTCCCCTATATGGACCTCACCAACCTCTCTCTCTTATGACGGGCGGAACGTGCCATAAACATGACAACTTTACAACCATACATCCATCGAATGGATGTACGGTTTTAACCAATCAGAACGCAGGAAACCGTACATACTCTCTCTCATCTCTTCATCTCTCTCTACCTTTTTTTTCCCTTATTCATCCTGTTCTTGCTCCCTCTAGCTCTCTTTGTTTCTTCATCAAACGCCCCCACCCCTTTCTCTCTCTCTCCCTTTTTTCCCTTCCTTTTCTCCCTTATGCTCTCTGTTCTTTCTCCCTCTCTCTCTCTCTCTCATCTGTTTATCTAACGCCCCACCCCTCTCTCTCCCTTCTTTCTTTCTCTCTCTTCCTTTTTCCCTTTCTTTAGATAGATAAATAGATCCCTCCCTTATTCTCTCTGTTCTTGCTCTCTTTGTTTCATCTAAAGCCCCACCCCTCTCTTTCCCTTTCCTTTTCTCTGTTCTTACTCCCTCTCCTTCTCTCTCTCTCTTTGTTTATTCATCTAACGTCCCCACCTCTCTCTCTCTCCCTTCATTTGTTTTCTCTCTTCCTTTCCCCCTTATTCTATCTGTTCTTGCTCCCTCTCTCTTCTCTCCTTTTTTTTTCATCATTCAAAGACCTCAATAATTAATTCCTTTGTATACTGTCTCAATTAATAAACTAGATAAAGTTTCCACAATTGGCCACCTCTCTATAAAGAACTTCTCCCTCTATGAGATCAGTTTAGAAGATCTTTATATAAAGACCACTTGTCTTCAGTGGCAACTTTTGGAGTACTTGCCTGTCTTCATTTAATTTGAATAAACTGTTACATTTCACATGATATGATTTGTCTTTCAAAATGCCCCCCTTCATGTAGATGTCATGCAAAAAGTTGTGAAATAAAATATGATGGGGAGTTGGTTGTGGGTCGGGTGCTGAACAAAATAAAGCTGTCACTTTTGTCTTTGGATTTAACGAAAATATGTATCAAATAGCAGTAACTATCATAATTATTTGTCTTTAATAATACTACAGTCAAACCTGCTTTAGTGACCACCTGTCTACAAAGACCACCTGTCCACAAAGACCACGTTTTTTGCTTCCCTTGAAAATGGTTTCTCATTGAAATGTGTACTAAAGGAACCTGTCTACAAAGACCACCTGTCTACAAAACCACTTTTTGTGTTTCCCTTTGGCGGTCGCTATAGACAGGTTTGACTGTATTTACATAAGTCTTAAAAGATTTAAGAAATATTGCGTGTCAACTTCTTCAAATAACTGTTTTAAATTACTGTCCAGATAACCTGTCAGGACATACGACATGTGGGTACAGAAAGAAAGGGCTAGGAAAATCAGTTGTATACAAGAAAGTCTACTTTTATTACATGTGAGTGCTACACTGTACATAGAAGCAAAGAAAAAAATATACCCAGAAAATGTTTAAGGCATTGTGGGTCTTTACAAGTAATCAGAAATTCTTGGACTACACCATCCTGACATATCTTAAGATTTTGAGAATCGTGCAATTACGTGCAGATTCAAAAGAAAAGGCATAGCACTAACTATTCATGAATATTTAGTAATTTGTCCAAAGGATTAATTCCTAACATGATTGCTGCTTCAATATAAGCTTGATTTCAAAGAACATTAGATTAACAGACAAAACCGTGTCATGAAGGTCAAGCCTAATAATGCCCATTCTAACAATAAAGAATATTTTCTAAAAACAAAGAATATTTTCTAAAAACAAAGACTATAGTTACATCTCAGGGTCTCTAAGCTTGGTGATAAGAAATATCAGGGGTGGTATTCTGAAAATTACTTTATCTTGATTTTAGTGAGATGATTTCAATTGTCATAACAAATATTTAATTGGGCTTTTCATGGGGGATTGCACAGATGGCACACAGACATATGCATCCATCTATGTACAATTATTATCCAATCAACCGCAACAAGTTCAGATTTGAAATGACAATTACATTGTAAAATCATTTCATTAGATTCAAGAATCAAGATAAAATGTTCAGAATGGACCACTGATTTGCTGATAGTCAATCACAGAATCAATCCTCTATTCAAAACTAAGCCATGGTAAACCACCAAGGTTTAAAAAAAAAAAATTGTAAATGAATGGCAACTGCGCCTAACAAAGGTCCGAGCGTATTCACTTTAATAGCTCTGTGTGGTTTAAGTTACAGTAATGTGAAACCTATTACATTTACATCATGATGAGGAAAACAAATCCATGGTTTACCCAGGGACCTCCCTGGTTTACCATAGCATATCTGTACGAGTCTTAATGATTGAAACAGAAACAAGACACAATATCTACTATGTACAGTCAATTTCAATTACTTTGTCATGATGCTGGAAGCCATTTCAAACATTTGATGATATAAAGAGAAAATAATGAGCTCATTATTTGCCTTGATTATATCAGTTAATGGGAAACTCACTAAAAAAAATTAGAGATAATTATGATTGTAATAATAATAACCTGGATATATATTGGGCTTACTACGAAATACTGTTTCTAAGCACTTAACAGATATTATTATTATTGTAGCAGACACTTTCTCAGGCATATATGTAAAAATGAAGACACAAAGTATGTGCGAGTAGAAAAAAAGACAGAAAAACTAACTGCATAATCAATCCAATTTGTTCTTCATTTGATCCATCAATACTGTTTCTTTGCATTTTTCTATCGTTTGTGCTCCTTTGTGTTATTCTTCATCAAAAATTTTGATCTGTAGGGAAAAATCCTCCTTGTGAATAACATTCATTTGCATCACTCTTTTATTGTTATAAAATATTAATCGATGATACTTGCAGATTATTACAGGCTTCCGGCTTTGCTTCATTTCATTTGCTTGCATAGACATTGCTGTTGGTGGGGAGTTTTCTTTCTACCGGTAATCATTGAATGAATGGTTACCTGTATAACTTCTAGCTCACATTCTTTCTAGCACTGACTCATAAAAACCACTTCACAATGTTCAATGTAATAAAACTGCACTTTCATTTTCATCACACCGCCATGTTCAGTGAAACTGCCGAGGAATTTATCAATCAAGTCACAATTAGGATGCAAGCATTATCTACAGAGTCACAGAGGAGCACATTTTATAGATCAAAGTGACCCTTTCAAATTGATTCATATTTCCTGCTAATATCTCCAAATATATGACTCGGGAGAGCCCAACATGGTTCATATAAACTGAGCAATTTTCATTTGCTTCCTAACATGTTTAATACTTTTGATTTCTTCAGAAAAGGTCAAGTTGGAGCAGTGTGCAAAAGTGCATTGACTCTTATTTGGACCAGTCAAAAATATCATAAGGCATCATGGAAATGTAACTTTTACAATAAGAGGGGGTATTAATTTTCAACGTTATCACACAAATTGGGATAAAAAATTTAAATATTATACACAAAGAATGTTACTACACTGGCCTGAACTAAATCATAAAGACCACCATCTGTCTATTTTGGTCATCATCACTCTCTAAGTTCAGAAAAATAGTAAATAAAAACTGGCACATACATGTGCATGTATACATTTAAAGCAAAACACAAATGAAATAAATAAAAAAATCGCCACATGTGATACAAGTATTTGCTTCATACCTTATCTAGAAAAAGTCAATTTACCGACTGCAGATTGTACACTATGATGTTGTGATTTACACTTTTACACTCTCATTACTCCATTTGTACTACCAAAAAAATGAAGCAAAACAGATACTTAACTTTTAACTACAATAATCTTATTGTATGTACATGTACATATTAAAAAAAAAAAATAATGTACAAGTTGTTCATATCGGCACAGATGAATTTCTCACCCTGAAATATTAATCGTTTTGTGAAGAGGCACTGGAGTAATGGTGCAAAAAATAAAGACCAAAGTAGAATCTCAATATTATGGCAGTTTGAGATGTGGGATTTTGTGCATAAATCATTTCTGACGTGTGGTATTGTGACGTGTGTTTCCTACACTGTCCGAAATTGACTAAGCAAGGATGCATGTGAAGCGTTAACTCAAAATTAGTCGTTGAAGCTTGCATTGAGGAGATGGTTATCGTTGGGATTTAGCTTCTACACCGGAAAGTTGCGGTGTTACTGCGTCAGAGCACTTACAAACTTGAATGCAATTACATGCTTCGTGTGGCATAAACATCTTTCATTCTCCATTACCTTGAAAACTATTTTTCTCTCTCTTGATATTTTGCCTAGAAGAATTGGGAAATCTCAGAGAAATCCCTAAGCTCTCACAGAAACACTTTAATAATGCATCCCTTCACTACCAGGAGGTTTCCACTATCAGTTTCATTCTCCACAAATTTGCATTACACGTGGGTAGAGTATTTCAGGTTTAATCCTACAGGATTATCAACCTCTTCTTATTTTGACACAACTTTAAAATAACTTCCTATTTAACATGCTACGATGAGAATAGGCAAAAACAAACAAACAAAAGCAGATCCCATGATATGAATCAGAAAAAGGAGAAAATAAATACTACATACAACAAATGAGAGGCGTATCCCTCTAAGTAATACAAGAAAAAAAAATCATGCATTGACTGTTCTGATTGTACTTGCACAATAACATGTTTGGGTTGTCTTTTGTAGACATCTGTTATTCAGATGTGAAAGGATATTAGGCAGATTTAAATGAAGAGATACCCATTTGCAGGGAGAGGGGCAGATGTATTGACTGCTTGGAGCCGGAAGGGCGCAAATTCACATTCTTCAACAGAGTTAAAGCCCTTTTTGCTCCAAACAAACCATATCTGTCACATTTCACTAGTAGTTTACAAATGTAAATCCATTGAATAAAGGTCTGTTTTTATAGTACATGATTTGGAGAAGTGTAGTTCCATTACTTCCTGTCAACTTTGCACATAAGCACATGCAGGCAACAGAGAAATGGCTGTACTTTCCAACGGTCGTCCCACAGAGAATAGCTACAATGAAGGAGATCTGTTCAAACAATATTGATCTATCTCGGCTGCTGGCTGAAAATGAAGGGTGGGTGGGTGGAAGGATTGACTAGCTGATGCTGAACTAGCATTAGAGTAGCAAGCACTTGGCTTTGTCCTTGTACGGGTTGTCTCCTGTAGGGGACATTCCAGTCAACAGCATGTCGCTTGAGTAGTGCTTCTCACAGTAGTCTTTGAGACTCTGAGCAGCCTGGGAGACCAGCATGGGTTTCACCTCAGCTTCCATCTTCAGCTGCTCGACCATCTTACGCATGTTCTGGTGGGAAGTCATCTTACTGTACCTGCATGGCAAGATAGAAAGTACATTGGTTTTTAACTGGTTGTGTAACTTTAACAAATGTGAGCTTAAATTAATCTTACTCTACCAGAAATAAAAGAGGGAAGTAGGGAACAGGGAGGATATAAAGTACAGTACAACATATACACTGCAGGATATGGAAGAGCATGGATGGGGACTACCAGGACACTTCAACAAGAGTATAGGTGAGTAACAGAATGGGGGAATACAATGCAGGGACAGGGAATGCCAGGATGGAATGAACATGGGAAATGAGGTAGATAGGAGAGCAGCAGACCACATTCATGAGTGATGACAGTTCAAATTTGTGTGAAGTCACATCTCTATACCTGTATTCAAATATTTACAGATAGATAAAATGAAGCAGCAGAGCTACATCATCACTCATACACAATGTACCTGATCATCCTGGGGGGTGTTTCACAAAGACTAAGATCGACTTTAAGTTGGACTTAACTATGGCAGGCCATTCATGTCACTGGTTGCTCTCACCATTGGTCTCTCAATTATGATCTTCAGATAATATTTTTCCTTCAATAATGAACTATCAAAAAAGGTAAATTCTGTAGATTTGTGACCATGATTTGTACGTCCCTTGAAAAACCAATGTCAGGAATGGTTAGAGGAACTAGTGGCATGAACAGCCTGCCATTATGTGCCATAGTTAAGTTCAACTTAAAGTCGATCTTAGTCTTTGTGAAACACCCCCCAGATGTGACTAATTTCCAATTTGCTTCCCTCCTTTGGGGAAAGAAGAGAAATGATTGACAACAATCAATTAATCCTACCTTACTCAGTATGTACACAAGCACTTGAAAGGACAAGAGCGTTTACAACCCTGTTCACATAAGTTTCATTTAAAGTGAGTACATTCATGTAAATGTTCGTGTGTGCTACGAAACATTTAACATGGTGTAAAAGTACACAAGGTATATTACATTTTTATTGAAATAGTGTTTATTATTTTAAAGAAATTTCAAACGGTGGTCTAGAAATAACCCTGCACTTCTGCGAAATATGAAATTAATCACTATCTTTAGGGAGTGGGTACCGGTAACCTTTGTAGCTACATGTACATGTAGTATAGCAAGGCACAGCATTGAATTGCGAGGGCTTGGAATCACCCACAATACACTGCAACACAAAACCTGGTGGTGCATTCACAAAATATCATCTTCCAATATGAACAGACTCAACAGAGAACGGAAAAAATTACAACTTCAAATTACATCTATATTCAGGTAATTGGAAATACAGCTGTAGGGGCTGGGCTAAAATATTTCATTGAAATATGTTCTATTGCTACATGTACATGTACATGGAATGCAATTGATGTTGATTTTTTACTGAGTCTGTAGTAATTTTCACCTGAAATGTACAGTAGGCTATCAGTCTTTGTACAAAATTTCAATAAACTGCATGTACTATAAATGTACAATTTAAATTGCAAAGATGAATAACATGCCTTGAGAGCCTGGAAACTCTGGTATCCTCTACTGGAAGTTGTGTTTGCATTGTCAATATGTCTGTCAATCTCATTAGAGCCCACATCCCCCTTACAACATGTACAATGAGGTCAATGTTTGCACAAAGAACCATTAATATAAAATGAAATGTGGCAGTCAAGTGCAAAGCATATTCTTCCAATAATATTATGACATTCGTGATCTACATGTACATCCATAAACATGTAGAATGAAAACTAGAAATTGGGCTGGGAGCTTATCATAAATATTACAACTCATGAACAGACACCGATCTTAAAACATATATGAGGAAGAGAGGTTGTTCTTTGAATTTAAAGGGGCTCTGGTATACATGTATTAATTATAGAGATATGAAAATTATTCCAAATTCAGTCTATTTTTTTTTATCGCAATGATAAGAACTGCCTTGACATATGAAGTATCATGTTTGGGTTGAATAGTATAATGACTCCTCCCACTCAATTTCACCCAGATTTCAAAGTGCTAAGTAGTAAGTACTATGAATTCATATCATCCCAAAATAAATCTTATAATCCAATATCCCATGGTAATGTGTTGAGAGAAAGATTACCTTCTCCATAGTGATCCCTCCCCAGGACTTGATTTTAATCAGGATATTTCTTGTAATCGAAATTGAGGTATCAGCGGGGATATACTCTAAGGAAATCAAGCAGAACAAACTACCGTTGATTCAGTTTTGGTTAGAGATAGTCTGTTCCAGTAATGATAGAAAACAAAAAATGCAAAATGTTCAGTCGCAGAATCCAATCAAATTCACAATGAGAGAATTCAAATTTGTAAATAACTAAGAAATAAGTATAATCCATGAAGCTGATTGACAAACATGCAAAAAAGGTGACAAAATTGAGACAGTCAGTCAGTCACTAGACAGTCAGCTATCAAACAGATCACGTTGTCCCATTATATGTTCATGTTTCAATAGGCCATTTCCGTAATGTAATCAAATTTATTGCATAAATCATAAGTGCCATGTTACAAATTATTCTATTCACCTGATGCAAATAATTGTATATCAATAGTCAGAATGCAGATTGCATACATTAGTTGTTGCTTGGTAGGGTAAACATTATGGCTCGTCCAACATAACGACACAGAAGGTGTATGCAATTCACATTTTTACTAATGAAATACAATTAATCGTAACAGGTGAATGAAATATTTGTAATGAGGCATTTAACAAATATTTGTGCATTAAATATTTAAATTTGATTACATTATGAAAATGGCCTATTGTGTGAATATAGTTTTCCAGTTCTGCAAGTTGTTGTTTACATGTACACCCTATAGGTACATGTGTAGGCCTACTGTACATGTACCTGTGCATGTATACATTGTACATGGACACGTACATGTAAGTTTATTTTGTACACTCTCTAGAAGTTAAAAACAACCCTATAGCATGATGGAAAATTCAGGATGGCATATTTATAGGTTTGCATCCCATATTTTGTCTTAAATAGGCGCATTTATACTGTCAAATACCTCATTTTGAAAAATCGTGATTTTTCGTGCACCCGTTTACACTTGTGCCGAACATCACCGACTGAGCTGCTCAGCGATGTTTTGGCGTGTTTTGGTTGGTAATGCGCATGCGCGGTCTTCCCAATGTAAAATGCTCGATCATACAGCGAGTCCAGCACAAACCAGTCATGCACGTATAACGGTATGCGTGTGACTACATGGACTACATGTTACCGCACGTACCCTATAGATGGGACTACATTTACGCTTCCGTGAATGTTTCGCCATGGGTTTGTTGATGACATTGCCCTCGATTTATTCGAAACAACCGTGGGATATAGAATTATGAGAAGATATTTGGAAGAGAGCTTTGTTTTCCTTTGATTTATCACGTACGAAAGTATCGATCTGGTGCAATGACGGAAAATATGAAAAATACTGAAATATTTTCAGATAAAATAATACAAAAAGATTGCGCTTTGTTTCGGTCAGTTTTCGCATATTAAAACAGGGTTTGACAACTATTTGCAATATTAATGAGTTAGAACAACTCTTCTTCTTCCATTTTCATTTGGTGGTTTCTAAAGCGAGATTTTACAGTTTAGCTGAGACTCTTTCGTAGCGGTTCAGCGTAAACAAGTTGTTCACTTTGTGCAAATAAGGCTTCAAGGACGAAAGCTAGCCACGCTCCTAAAGTCACGTGACCTAAAATCGCGATTTTACAAGTGCAAGCGTTTATACTTGCGAAACACGCCAAAATATGCCAAAAGATGCCAAAAGATCACACTTCGTTTGGAATGTTTCGGGCTTGGCATTTTTGCCGGTAAAGGGTAGTTGCCTTGGTAACATCATTGAAACATCGCGGTCAGGCTCCGGTTTGGCATTTTTTGCCGTGTTTGGATGACAGTGTAAATGCCCCTATAGATTGCATAATTTTATTAGCTTGATTACTTTCTAGTCCCAACCTCGATGATGATTAGCCCTTGGGCCTTTGCTCAATTATCATGTTAAGTACATGTACGTATCATTCTTTATTGTATGTTTTTGTCTCTATTGTAATATTTCAATTTTATTTCTGCATTGTGTAACAAATTCTACTGTTTTTATGAGTTTAGTGGAAATAAATGAATTGAATTGAATTTTGATGTATTGCTAAAGCCTAAGTCTATAGCATTCTGACAATGCTCTTGCTTTACAGGCAAATTGGACATATATATTGATTAAGAAAACAGATTTGTCTGGAAAGAGATCAATCCAAATTATTATATTCTGTCCCCTTTAATAAAGCCCCCAAAGCTACTGGGGGGGGGGGTGTTTCACAAAAACTACTTTAAAGGTACTATGTCCCATTTGCAGGCCAAAAAAATGAAAAGGTTAAATTCCAACGGCATTTGAAAGACAATACTAATTTAGAACTTCCCTAAAAAAGGGGGCTTGAAAATGTCTTTAAGTGGGAAAATAACGACTATTAGTTGTCGAATCGACTTAGGAGCTATAGAGCCAGTAAGTAATAGTCTGATTTTTCAGACCATTGTACCGAATGGTCGTACGTTTTATGCTGCGCAAAGATTCAATCAGTTTAATTTTGGCCATTACAAGAAGTGGGTTATTGATGTAGACAAATGCTCATGTACCCTTTACAGCTCATTTTATGTATGTTATTACCAAAGATGAAAAAGCCAGTCAGTCACTCAATAGTGTCTGACAGTGAAGTCTAGCAAGTAAACAGGTTTCCTTGCATAATTTGAATATTAGGACACTGCTAACGTTTAAATTTCACAGATAGGACATACGTGACATATTCATAATTCCTGCAAAGTTCTACAGAATTTGATGTTGGCTGCAAAAGGGACATAGTATCTTTAAGTTGGACTTAACTATGGCAGGTCGTTCATGCCACTGTTTGCTCTCACCATTTACTGGCATTGGTCTCTCAAGAGACGTACAAATCATGGTCACAAATCTACAGAATTTACATTTTTGATAATTCATTATTGAAGGAAAAAATATTATCTAAAGATCATAATGGTGAGAGCAAACAGCCTGCCATAGTTAAGTCCAAATTAAAGTTGATCTTAGTCTTTGTGAAACACTCTCCAGCACTTGAAACTGGTTATATAATCTGTTCAGACCAAAGGGAAATGATACAAAACTTGTACAAAGAAACGTTGTATAAAGAAACCTTGTATAAAGAAACATCGTATATAGCTGAAGGAGCATACAGAATATAGACTAGAGATCAACATCACAGAAAGAAACGTAGTATAGAGAAACCAGTTTTGAAGTGGTCAATTGACACGATAGCTGGCCAATTAGCTGGCCAATTAGGTGGCCAGATCAGAGAGTGCTCACAATAAGCCTTGCCTAGTTATATGATTTCCATACAATCGGACGTTCGGACTACTTTTTCTTCAAAGCGACGCTCATACTGGCGTTTCGATATATAGAACGTACAGACTAGGGAAAAATAAATTACCTAGTGTATCTATACGATTACGAGAATCATAAAGCTATACAATGAACGCTGGTAGTCTGAAGGCAGGATTAGACCATGGACCCATTCAGCACTCTATGACCTTGACCAAGACTCTGAAATTTACCTTTAATCAACAAACTTCCTCTTGACACTCTTAATTGACACATTATTTCCTGTAAATGCCCACATACTGTTCATGTACTTGTGCTTGTGCTGCCTTCACACAAAGGCATCACTAGCTTTTCCTAATCTGTTTCCAATCATGCTAGCCCACACTGAAGTAAGAAAACGTTGTCTTTGACCAGATCATGGTGCTCTGCTTGAAGAACGTTCCATGATATGAGTCGGTTTTGGTGCATGAACATGGTAAGCAAATCATCATAATCATGTGATGGGCCAATATGAAAACATGTATGTGCCTCAACCAAATTGGAATTAACAGGATAACAGACTCGGCCTGAATTATCTGGAATACATACGGTAGGCATGATATCTTCTCTAGGTATCTCCCTGCCCTATGTACATGTAAAATGGAGGTACATGTACATGAACACTAAACCAGGGACTAAACCAACTGTTAATTGGAATGGACGCTCAATACTATAACTTACAGGTCAAAGACAAACATTTTGTTGCAAGGTAATGGCGGTCTTTGCCAATCCTTGCTGTGCAACATGTCATGTACATGTATCGGCTAAATTCAACAAACTTTGTCTGAGCAAGCAATGTCAGGCAAGAATTTAAAATTTCTACCTTTTTTTATTTGATTTACATCAAATAAAAAGATTGTGCCTTTAATCTGATGTATATGGCATAATTCCCAGAAAGTAAAAGCAACTTGGCTTTCATGAATCCCTCCACTTCCTCTTATTTATTAATTCATTTATGTACGCGTACATGTACATGTACATCTGCTGTTCATGTATATAATGCATATTTTGACATTTTTTCTTTTCTTGTAAAGATCATCAATAGGGTTGCTGTGTTCTTGTTGAAAATGCAATCAGATTATAATTCCTAAAGCCTATGACGCAAATTTTTGCTGATTATAATGCTCTTAATAATCATGCAAATGTATCACTTATGATTCCCATGGCACTCATCTTCTGTCACCAGTTCAAGACGTATTGCCTTCATTTTAAAGAACCATGAATTTCCATCTTCGTCACTCGCTACGAGCACTCATCATTCATAGCTCTGCCAATCTCATTTAAGTTCTTCTTATAGTACAGAAGTGCATTCATACATACATATCCATTAATCAGTTACTGGGGTATTTCTGAACATTGCATGCCCTATGTACACATTACACAGGGCTCAACTTTTTGGAAGGGGGTCCAGTTTGAACTTTTTAACAATCTGTATGCATGAGCCCAGGGCGCATGTCAGTCTAGAACCCTGCTATAGTTGTTAGATACACCAGAAAAGTTGGTAGGGCTACCGATTGGTGCCATAAATTTCACTACAGGCCAACAAAACTTACATATTAGGTGTGTCTTCATCAGCTCGAGATTGCAAAATAGCCCGCTATTTCTGATTTGGGAAAAAATCCAGAAGTTACAAATTGTGTCTTCATCAGCTCGAGTTTCATGAATCTCGAGCTTGAGAAATTAGCTCGAGATATTTTGCTCAGCGTTCGCGCATAGTGTGAGTCTTCGGGCTGGTGAAGACGCACCGGACAAATAGCGGGATATTTTGCCAAATAGAGGGATAGTTTGCAAACTAGCCCAAGATATCTTGGGTTGACTATCTCGACCAAATATCCCTCTAATTGCAACTGCGGGCTGATGAAGACGCAAATTAGCTGGATAATTTGCGATCGGGATAGTTGAAATAGCGGGTTATTTGGCAATCTCGAGCTGATGAAGACAGGCCTAATGAGAGTTACAAATCTTGCTAAAGATGTTGACTGAAAAAAGGTGTCACTCAGTTTGGTGAAAAAAGAACGGTGAGCTATTTACGCTCTATATTGGTCTATAAAAATATCTCAGAAGCTGAAAGAAAAAGAACTCTCACAAATGGATATGAATAAATAAATAAAAATATAAATTAACAAATAAACAAATAAACAGATAAATAATAAAAAACATGATAATACATAATAATCATCCATATAAAATATACACTTGTTCATGTATACCACCACAAATGTACGGTACACGTAATCAGTTCTCATGAACAGAAAATATAAGTTTTTTAAAATAAACTGCTGACATACATTATCAACATATACAGTATGTACATATAATTAGACTACTCGTGAAATTAATGGATGTTAATTACATGTATATGCCTAAAATAAATTGTGAGAAATTTTTCAGAATGGTTTTTATTGCATCTTGAAAGGAAACATTCTTTCATGGGGAAGAATATAATAAATTGGATGAATATCTTTAAAGGGAAATCCAACCTTGATAACAAACTTGTCTGGAATAAAGCAGAAAAATCAAAGAAGCATACTGATTTGAATGAAATCAGAATTTTTTAAAGAAAGTTACAAATTTTTGAAAATTGCAATCACTATACAACTGTAGGTATGGGCCTTTCAAATTGGCTGACTTGATAATATCTATGTGATGTAGTGGCGGTCAACTTTCCCATTTGCTCCAATACACAAAAGGACTAAAATTTCAACTTTTCATAAATGTATGACTCGGGATGGTCTTTTCTTTTTAGAGGACCTGTAATACTGTACTCTCCATGATATATTTTGAGTAGTGCCCCGAGGGTGAAGGCACTTTGGAGAAAAACAGAAATAAGTGATATTTTTCTACACGACAAACGGGAGAGTAATCCATCACTACGTCACAATCCACTGACAAAATTGCCGATTTGAGATTCGCATAGCTATAGTGATCTCAAATTTCAAACACTCATAACTTTCTTAATAGTAGTCTGATTTATTTCAAACTTTCGCCATTCTGTTTCTCTGATTTTTCTGCTTCCATTCAAATGCACTTATTAGAAGGGTTTCAGGAAATCAGTCAGGAAGTACACAGAATCCTTGAATCATGGAATGATAAAAACATACATTTACAGTACCGGTATGTAGAATCTCCCCTTTCACAGTGAAATTACAGAGATCTCTTTGAGAAGGTATCCAGATCCGCAAAAACAAAAGCAAATACAGAGAAGAAACAGAAAAAAGAACAACAAAAACAATAACTGCAACATATGTGTATAATCATCTCTCTTACATGTATGTGGTACATACATGTACAAAATGGACATGTACATGATTCAGAGTCATTTGCACCATGGACCTATTACGGATGGACATTCGTTGTTTTGTTAACGAATTCATTGTGATTGTCTCCGTCAATGTCGTCTCAATAACATTCCGTATATGTTTCTTCACTTTGATCTCATGAGGTCCGCCGCCAATAAGCCGGGACAGAATCAAGATAGTGATTTTACACATGTTAATATACATGCGCAGAAGATAATAAATCGCTTAAATCATGGGAAATCGATGTGCAGTTCTGATTTATAATCAGAAATTGTTGTTCCGTGTACTGTGTTTTATTTTGAAAAACATGTTGATATTACCAGATAGAGGTTATATTTGGATTGTTTGTGATTTAAAATCCGGTTTCCAATTTCCTCATAATATTCCAGAGTTACAACGCACAGGGCTTATAAAGATCATAGCCTTCTAATTGTTTTATCTGGTCATTGGTGCGTGCGAAAGTGTGCGAATCAGTAATAATAAATTTCATATCACCAAAATCGTCTGCTTTTCAACTTTGCTGCTCCCCATTGGTAATGTTTTTATTTAAGACACACTCTTACAGAGCACACCATCCAAACAAAACCCAAGAGAGTGAAACTGCTCCTTTGTCAATGACCGAAAATGCTTACGCAGTCGTTATTGTTAAAACAGCTGAATGTTCTCATGAAGATGCACATAATCAGAAGGCGGCGGATCTCGTTGGATCAAAGAAAGAATCACGTTGAATGTCCATCCGTAATAGGTCCATGTTTGCACCATGGATATCTGATATGGTTCGAATAGATTTTAGTATATGTATTCCTAATCCTACAAATATAATGAACAATAGATTAAGTAACATTATCAGTACAACTACAATAACAACTGCAATATACATGTACATGTATGTGTATGTATGTGTAATAATCATCTCTCTTGCATATGTACATGTACATGTATGTGGTACATACAGTATATCATACAGTATGTTCATGTACATAATTAAAAGTTATTTGCACAATAGATACATTGTACATGTATCTGATATGGTTTAAACAGAGCTACATGTAGAACATGTATTCCTAATCTTACATGTACATTGTATAATTAACAATATATTCAACACTTAAACACTTATGTTTCTTTAAACTTTCACGCAACCAGGTCTTTGTGTTTGTCTTACACATTTAGATAAATTATATCCATAAATAATTCCACTACTTTCACAAGCATGTCAAAATGTGAAATAGTAGTACTTATATGTATCTTCAAGATGTTATCCACTTTCACAGAATTTGTACACATATGGTGTATGATTAATAAGGATTAAAAAAAAAATCATATCATTTACATGCATTTATTACAAAAATTTTCAAGATGACATTGTATTTCAGCATGACCTACACATTTGGTATAAAATGGAGTCAACAAACAGCAGAATCTAGTCCAGGCTGGCCCCATGACAAAAGGCCATATAAATAAAAACTGTAGAGTCCATTTTCATGACAAGCTTTCTCCAGTACATGATTTATGGATAATTAGATTATAAAAACTCTTTGGAGCTCTGCAATTTATAATTTATATGGCCTTTTGTCATGGTGCCATAATTTCAACCAGCGCAGAGAGTAGATGCAGAATCCGTGAGGAAATATAATCTGTATATCTCAAATATCTCTTGACCTTGATAGAAATTAATTCCAATCCACTCACCAGTCTCTAGACGTACAGTCATAATTCTGTTGGCTCATGACAACAAGGAGGCAGAAAAGAAGCTACAGTACAGTGCAGCTCCTCATCAAATCATCAATTCAAATTGATACCCAGTGAAATGCTTTTCTCTAGCACTTTCTTCTCCAAGAAAGGCGCTTCACAGCAAAGCCTCACCACAAAATATATCCAATTTCACTTGTGTGCCTCACAAAACATCATAAAGAAAGGCAAGATTCCACGTTTATGGTACTAAAGCAATTGCAGGAAAACCGAAAGGAAGTGGATCTAGCCTGCCTGCATGTGATATTACCCAGTACGTACTGATAAACCGGGAGATCGACTTCTCCCTCGCCAATCTGGTATAAGGGTGGTGGAAATGGAAGTAGAGAGACATGCACAAACAAAAGTGAGGGTATGATGTCATCGTCACTATATTTTTTTTCTCCTTTGCTATTCAAGCACTGTCTCTCTCTCTCTCTCCCTCTCCTTCAAATTCACTCTATTTATAATTTCCCTCTCTCTTTTTTTCCTTACCTTTTCTCTCTCTTTCTATTACCCTCAGCAGTTTCTATCTTTCTGTGTCTATCTTTCTGTTTCTCACATACAGAAAAGGTCATTCAGGAATGCTAAGTGCTCTTCCCATGTAAATGGAAATGCAGTGGTTTGTAATACTAAACGACATACAAATCTGTAGTTTCTTTATTCAATAATAAAAAGAATAATGGGTTCTGGTAAAAGTCGTATATTTAGTATAGCACCTCAGGCCTGGGACACTTGACACTCGGAGGATATAAAAAAAGATAATTACATAAAAATGGATTTATATATATATATATATCATCTAAAAAAGAACAAATTTGCAGCTATACAAGACATGAATATCTGACTATAATACATCCAAGTACATTTCACCTATTTGAGAGAGATGGTAAAAGAAATAGAGAGATAGAGAGAAGGAAAGAGAGGGTGAGAGAGAGAGGGAAAGAGAGAGAGAGAGAGAGAGAGAGAAAGAGGGGGGGGGGGTGTAGGGAGGGGAGATTATAATTCATATGTTTATATTCATCATCCATTTTTGTGTTCTTAGTTTTTCTGACCCTCATCAATTTTCATTTTTAATTTCACTCTGAGCTTGTACAGATCATTAGCTACATGTAGAATGGCTAATCTCCTGTTTTATTTTCAACATGAAATTGTTATATATGTATTATATGGAGATGTACTGTACATGTATGTGTATTTTGTCATGTAAAGTACTCTCTTGTCCCGTTCTTGTCTCTGTTGGCATCCCACCCCCATTGTTTCTCTATTTTGTAGTTCATTTTGTAGTTAAGAACTTGTTAATTTAATTAATCATTATTCTTAAGTATCATTTAGGGTGTCCACACTTGTACAAGCATTGCTTTTTAGTGGACCCCTGTTTCCAATATGTATTCTTAAATTGTTGTAAATGTTTAAAATTGATTTTGTAATTGTGTTGTTGGAAACATAAATAAATTGAATTGATATTTGAATTAAAAGATCCCCAAACATAGGATTGAAATCAAATCCAGTTATTGTTATTTAATGGTACCACCAAGCATTGTCATTTAATCAGTTTTCAATGGTTACATGTACACTTGTATTGGTAATTGGTATACATCATTTTGCTGTTTGAATTTTGTCATGTTTAGATTATCAATATTTCATTTGCAGGGCCCTCACATTATTAAAATTAAAAATAATACAATATCTTCCTCCAAATACCTTTAACTCACTTCCCTTCTTTTTTACTTGTAATTTCTGCCAATTCAAGTGCAATTGTTTTCTTAAAAGAAGACAGTAGGTAGGGTAATATACTTCATTTCAGAAGGAATGTTTTCAATCACAATAAGAAACATAAATTAAAATGGATGATAAGTTTACATGAACACAAACCAAATTTATCAAGGCATTGCCTACATGTATATTTCTCTTAAAGATAAAGACCAGTTCTGGTCATGCGATTGCATTGTGAAAGAAATGTTGTGGAATCGATCAGAAAAGGTTGATCATCTAGCATATAAGTATTGGTGTGTACTGCAAGGTTCTGGAATCATCAATCTGATAAGAAATTTGGCCCAGTCTTGGTAAAGTTACAAGCACTGTACACAGAAAGATGTATACGGGACTACGCGACCACGTGCGCGATATCTATTTGGTCCCAATAGATATAATAATTTACCAAATATATCAATTAGTAGGCGGTTTCCCGACTTTCCCGAAATTTGTATCATCACGTATTAGTCAAAACATATTCTTTCACATTATTGGTAATGAGAGCTTCCATTTTATTTTTTTTGAGAGAGGGGCGTTTCCAAAACTGGTCTTTACCTTTAACTTTTAATGGTTACTTAGTGCAGATACCCCCTACCTCCTGTTAGCAAATACATTTAGGATGCACTTTGGATACATTTGGGGGCTGTGTTGCCTCAAACCTTGTTATTTTCTTTCTTTCTTTCTTCTCCATAGGTTTTGTACTGCATTAAAGGGACTTGGTAACATTGTTCAGACGAGAGAAAATGTTGCTAAGGTAGTGACTTCAATGCTAGATACATGTACAATTAAAGATAATCTGAAAGTTTGGTTGAAAACAGACCATTATCAATGATAAAAATACTTTTAGGGAAAAACTGATCTGAGACTGATCGATTCCTTAATTCTCCCAACTATATTATTACAATTTAATTACATTTTAGGTGAATGTAAATCATCACAAAGCAATGAATTGGCTCTATATACCATTCCAGACATTTAAGTGTTGACAGATTTTTAAAAGCCTGTCTTACATGTATGTCTTATTTTAATGGAAAACAGTTGGGAAAACTAAAAAAAATGGCTGGGAGAATTTACTGTTAGAGAGTGTTGCACAGTGACGCCTTCAAAGAAAGCCATAAATATCTTTGTGGTTTGAGAATTTTTCAGGATTTTGTGCATGTTAGAAGGGTAGTACAGTAGAAGGAATATAATAAAGTAACATTTCATACAAAAATTACAGTTTTTTCATGGACCTTCAACAATGTTACCAAGTTACTTCAAGGTTAGGCTGGTGTCGGCCACATAATTACATGTACATGTATCTTTACTTTGCACTGATTTAGCCACTCCATTACTAATATAAGTTTCATTAAAGGGATCCAGTAACTTTGTCTCAGATTCTGAAACAAAATCCTGGATTTAGCTCATGGTGCAATGATAATTATAAACCTTTAGGTCAGTCAGGAACCCCATGAATTTTACAAGCCGATCGCCTGTCTGATTATCAAGATATTTATGATTGGAAATCGAAACAAAATTTTGCGTTTTCCTAACAGTTTTCATAACACTACAGTCTATTGGGGAAAACAAGTATGGTAAAACCGGTCACTCAAAGATTTTTTACTTTTTTGAGGCACTTCTTGATCATTTTGAAGCGCAATTTTTTTAGGACTTCAATATTACACCATATCACAGACACGTATAACACGTAGGGCCGTGCATCTCAGATTTATCATTGTTAAACGATGCCTTTAATGTTTAGTAGGTTGGAATAAAAAGAGCTTCAAGTTCATGCTTTGAATTGCCACGGTTGCTGATGGTACCTCTATACAAAATTATTATCATGATGAATGTAAACAAAAACATGGACTAAAGAGAACTGTTCAAAAACTTGTAAGAATGAATCTTATTTTGAATGAATACCTGTACATGTTTGTCAACTTTACAGCACAGCAGGGGTTAATATTCAAACAAGTCACAGAAGACAAAGCATGTGTGCAGTGTCAAATTTCATGGAGGTTCTACTGGTATAACAGCATACACCTTACATGTGTAGTGTACAAAAACATTCTGACCTATACTTTAGGGTGTACAGTATTGATGTACTGTATCAGGTTTATAGATATACATTTACAATAACACACTGCAATGCTCTCTGATTTAGAAGGAAGTAGTGGATATTGCCCAAGGTAACTTTAGATGAGTATTACACTATAAATGATCATACCATAAACAAAAAGTATTTCAATGTACATGTATATGAAATACATTAGCCACGTTTATATTAATGAGCTGTGGAATATTTGGTTAACTCCGAAATTATTCAAGGATATTTGTCATTTAATTAATTAAATGAAATATTTAAATCTTCCTAAATAGTGAGCAAAACAGGCTTGAGATGTGGATTTTTTGGTCAATTCAAAAATGATCTGGGATATTTGTTATTTAAAGAAAAATGAAATATCTAAATCTTTTGACATGTAAGTTTACTGATTCTTAATATCTGTATCAATGTATCAACATGCACCTAAATCTTTTTAAGTCTACAAATTCTTAATACATCTATTCAGTATATGATATTTAGCAAAACACGCTTGAGAATTGAGATGTGGAATATTTGGTAAATTCACATATGTTTAGGGATATTTGCCATTGAAAGAAAAATGAAATATCTAAATCTTTTGACATGTAAGTTTACTGATTCTTAACATCTGTATCAGTACTAAATATGTAGTAAAACAGGCTACATGTACATGTACATGTACTCCTCCACCTTTATATCCTTCCTCAATGTTAATTTGCATACTGTACAGTAGTACAAAATATTCTGTAGACAGGTGTTAATATTTTCCCACATAAAGTACAGTGAAAAACCTTTAACCCTAATAAGGCCGGGGCGATTATAGCTCCCCCTCCGCGATTTTCCTGATTGTTAGGAAACGCATATACAGATGATGCCCCGCCGCTTCATGACTTTATTTTTTGAGTCTTGCGCATCTTTTAAAACAATTTTTTTGAAAATCGGACCTACCGTTACAAAGTCACGTGACCTTTTGTCTTTACACGTCGGCCCGAAAATCGCTCATTTTCGTGATTTGTGTACAAAACATATGGAAATCTCATTTTTCCTAAAAAGAGATAAAACATTGGTTATTTGGGCTTGTTTAAAGTTAAGGTGTTTGTTTTGGGGGTCAAAATAGTTGAATTATAGTTAGAAATGAAATAAAACAACAAAAACAATAAAATACATAAGTTAAAAAACAATGAAATACATAAGAAATTATCAAAACAAGAGATAACATAAGAAATAACCTGGCTCTTCCAAATTTTGTTAAAGTGTTATTTTTCCAAATGGTCTAACAAATATATGTAGTGGAAAAGAAAGCTTAAATATGAAGAATATATGATTTATGGGTAAAAATGTGAATATTTTGACCTTATTTGCATAATTTACCATAAATATGCAAATGAGTAATTTTTTCAAAAAATTGAAATTACTATAGTATTCTATACACTTTACTTGACATGCATGCAAAATTTTTGCGGCGATCGGCTGTTCCACGGCCGAGATCTTGGGGGCATAATGGCCCCGGCCGTATTAAGAACTCAAATAGCCCGGCCTTATTAGGGTTAAACTGCTTATTGATAACAATAATAACAACTAGACATATAATACTTGTTAATAACAAGTATAGGTGGGCTGTTCCAAGTACATGCCACACATGTTTAGTGACATACTAAGTAGTTAAGAAAACATTGGCATGATTTGACCTTATTTTTTTCAAATAATCCTCTTATTCAGGTCTATTAGTGTGCCAAATTTCAAAAGTCACCTCCCATAGAGAATACACGCAAAATTAGGCATTTTATTACATTGTTTGTGATTGTATATGATAATATGTTATAATAGTCGAAGAAGATCATAAAATCAAATTCAAAACGACGGCAAAAAAAAAAAAATTAAAAAAATTGACCCACCAGGAATCGAACTTGGGTCGCCGGAATGGGAGGCAAGTGCTATGACCACTATACCAAAATAATCCCCATAGACATTACACGTGAACGGAAAATAGAATTCTCAAATCCCACTTTGCAAGTGAAATATGAGCATGATCCCGGCATCTGATCGAAAAATAAAGGGCACATTTATGATAGCTTATTGTCTCAGCTACAACATACTCAAAGCTAAGCGAAAACCAAACTAAAACGACGGAGATATTGCTCGAGAAAGACGGGAATGTAGAATCCAGTTTTGAAAAAAGTCATGTCCCATAGAGAATACACGCAAAATGTAAAAATTGACATGCCTCCTTTAATCGCAAAAATACGCCATGATGCCTTTGTCAAAATGAAAATTGTGAATACTGCATTTGTAGTGAATTGTCTCAGCTAGAACATATCAAAATTTGGAAGAAAATCGATCAATATTTACAGAGATACAATCAATTTTCCAAAAATATGCTGACGTCATAATATGCAAATTGGAATTTTGAGTTTAGAGGCCATTATGATGACGTCATGAGTTAATTGAGGGTCAAATGAGACATGAAATCATATCTCCGACTCATAATCTATCTAAATATGAAAAAAAATTGGGAGTTCCTATCCATTCTGAAGAGTTACAATGTATTTTGTATAGGCATGTTTTTGCCCATATATGCTATGTATTACAAGAGCTCGCGCGCACGGACATTTATCTTGAATGGACGCTCATCTTGTTATTAATGGTCATAAAAGGATAAACATGGTATCAAATTGTTTAAAAAAAATATGGGAATTATCATGAAAGAAAAAAAATGGCGATTCTATGTTGTGTAAGGGTGTTACGCGCAAAAGCGCGCGCGCATGTGCGTGTGCGCGATTTTTGTAAAATGCTTAAAATGGCCTGAAACGTATGCAAAATGAATTTAAGACGATTTGGAGCATTTTGAAATTTTGCGCGCATTGACGCGCGGACGTACTGCGCGCGTTTTTTGACCTGAAATTGACTGGACGGATATTGACCTTGATCATGATAAATATGAATGAGAAATGATTTTCCGTTATGAAGATATGATCATGAGTTGATTTTCAGAAAATTTCACAAAATGGCGCCTAGATGACGTCATCAGTCAAGGTCAAGGTTGAAAACCTTACGTGTTTTCTCCATATGCCTATACATATGTGTGCCAAATTCAAGACATATGATTGAGCCATTTTCAAATTATCTTGCTAACAAAAAAGTGCTTGGAAATAAGAAAAATAAAGAATAATAATAATAAAGGCAATTTTAACGAAAACATAAGGTGGTCTGTATTATATACAGCCCACCTAATAATGGAAAGTGCATAATAATTTGTAGAATTCTCTATGCTCTTTACACCATTACTGATAACAACATGACAAAGAAACAAGTATTTAAAGTTGATCCTACTTCTTTTATTCTTAAAATGGACCGATCATATAAACAAGAACTTATATATGATTGCAACTGTATATATACACATACATTAATTAGTCCTTGTATATATACAGGGCTGTAGGATATTTCATGTTTTAATGAATACAGACTACAGAGCATACAGTAGGGAAGAGAAAAACCTAATTTCATATTGGACTGCAAGGAAGGAGGTTGGAATTAAATACTGACTAGTCTAGTCTACCATCATGTAAACTTTAATGTAGAGTATCTAAGCTTGCAATTTTTCTGGATAGAGAAATGATAGAGAAGCTGATAGTTTTAATATATATTTAAAAAAAAAAAAAAAAAAAAACAGCATGGAACCCTAAACATATCAAGTGATATCTTTTGAATGTTTATTTCCCCAAAGACACATCATCTGTGAGCACAATGTTCCTGATTTTTTTTCTTCTTCCAATTCAATTTATTAATTAAAATAAATACAAATATACAATATTTATATAATAAAATTGTACCTGGGAAATCGCATTTAAAAGCCAGTGGCTTGCAATAAAACACAGCGAATCCCCTTACAATCATAATAATGAAAACAGCAAATACAGAATACAAACAAAGCACAAAAGGAAACGAAAATCATTATCACATTACAAATATTAAACAAGTAAATAAAGAAACATATACTATTTAAAAATATTTATATATACACTGTATAATGTATAGTCAACGATGGAGAAAGAAAAAAATTAGAAGTGTGAAGCTAGTAGATATTTATACAAATTTGTTTAAACTTAGATTGAGAGGCATTTGTGGAGTATGTTTAAAAATTTCTTCATTTCTTAAAGGTAATGCAAAGTTTTGGGAAATTTTGAAATTGGATGGATAGTAATTCTTTAAATTGTTGATATATTTAGATGCCCCTGTGGATGTATTATAAGCACTAACAAAATTAGCCCCTAAAACAATTCTGCTTTCGAGCAAATTGAATAATCAAAATTTACTGGTGCTCCTGGTAAATTTCAAATATTTCAAATAGCGCCCAAGGCCATTCCGTGGTAGCTGCGACCATGAAAATCTCAGAATACGCAGTTCTGATATATAATTTCCAAACGGAAATAGCAAATTGGTCGATTGTAGTCAAGAAACATTGTTTTAAAGCTAAAGTAATATCAGTCTTGAGAGGGCGCTATACAACATAAAGAGTTTATTATTTACAATTTCATCACTTTAGACTCGATTTCAACCGCGACAACGATCATTGAATATTGTAAAATCGCATATGCTTCCAATATGTTCATTTGAACCAAATTCATGATCCCATACCAAAACTTAGTAATACCTTTAAGAGTAAAAATGTAAATAAAAATGAGATGCTTGGGAGTTGTAAAATCCAGGTAGATGCATACAAGCCTGAAGGGGAACAAGCATCTGCCATGCGTCATAAAATCAATTGATCCCATTTCTGGTTCACATTTTGAATAAATGCATATTTGGGAAAGATTGTCAGGGGAGTTGTGATGAGATTCATTGTGAGGATTATTGGGCACCTTAAAGGTTAAAGTACCAGAGCGAAGGTTTTAAAATGCTTTTATCCTTAATAATATTGGTATCATTGCAAAGGTAATGTTACAATCTTTCTAATAATTCATATTTACTTTTCAAAAATTGTTGCAGAATTGACTAATCTGCTATCAAAAGTGATAAATTTGCTACCCGTTTTTTCCGCCCTCGATCAGCCCGCTGTTCGCTGTTACGATGTGTGACGTAATAGGTTGGGCACATGAGCGAGAGTGCTCCCAAGCCCCCTCACACAGCTCTGTCCGCTGCATGCATTATACGTATACGAAAGCCAGTCGAAAGCGAAATATCCTATCACAATGTCCGAGCTTGAGGAAGAAGTTTTACTAAATTTAGATATCGAAGTTGATGAGCACAGCTCCACAACTAGTGACAGTGATTTATTTGATTTTTTGTATGTTTTAGTATGCTATCTCCACGCCGGAGTTGCGGGTCAAAAATGGATACGAAAGTACACTAGCGCCATGAAATTCCCAAGTTCGAGCTGCCGCGCCGCACCGGCCCCGCTGAACTGGCGATCGATCCGTCATGCACTGGGGTGACTGACTGGGCGAGACATTTTCTAATTTTTAGAAAGTGTAGGGCTATTTTGGCAAATTTCACGGATAAAAAAACAAAGAAGAATAGATGTGAGATTATATCTTGCGAATACCAATTACATATACTGTATGCACCATAAATGGAACTGCACGACATCATAAAAATGCAAAGCCAACTGAGGGACTCTCGCGATTTATCAACACTCGACAGCAATCATCTTGCACATGCCAAGCCATGACCGAAAACTTCACACCAAATTACACAAAACGGAAGAATATTTGGACAAATCGATCTGCACGATTCAGCCTCTACATATTACATTACATAATTTGCTTAATATGCAATAATAAAATGTAATTTCCTGATTTCGAGAGATTGTTATTCCACTTTCATCAAAGCTGGCTTAGGTATGAATCATTCGAAGTCTGGGTAATGTATACTGAATGCAAAATACCGCACGCGAGCTGAGCGAGATCCGAGCGAGAGGCCTAGGAATTTCGATCGTGCCCAACCTCTGACGTCATAAGTCTGTACTCCGTAATTTTATTTTTCAAGCCAGGAAAAGAAGTTCTGAGAAGGGTCTTGGAAAAAGCATCTTATCGCGTTTCATTTATATTTATAATATTTTAGGGCGGATGATTTGTGTTCATATTGGTGTAAGCTTTCAGTACATGTATAGTTTGTCCATTTTGTGACATTTTGTGACATTTCTTCGCTCAGCTACTTTAAAGAAATCTTAACGTAGTCAGATCTTTACATAAAGGATAAAACATGAAATCCATGAATAACAACACTACTACTACTACTACTACTACTACTACTACTACTACTACTACTACTACTACTACTGCTACTGCTACCACTACCACTACCACTACCACTACTACTACTACTACTCAACGAAAAAATACACGGTGGCGATAACCTCTGAAATCGCCACTGTAAAAATCAAGGAGGACAAAAGAAAATCCATATATAACATATTGAAAAATCGCCCCCGCCATAAATTTATATTCCCTAGGAATTAATAAATTAATTTATTGATGTGTCTAACTACAACTACAAACTCAAAAACTCGAAACTTCCATCAACATTAAAAAAGTTTTGTGATTGCCGCGAATCAGTGGTAGCACCTACTGTATTTTCTCCCCAGGCCAAGGAAAAAAGCATATCTGCCTCCCTCTACAGCATGTTGTTGAGGATTCACGATAAAGAACAAGATTGTTAGCCCTTTATTCAGCTGTAACTGAAGTGCAGTGTACATTGCAAGATTTCAGAGACCAGGGGGGTGTTTCACAAAGACTAAGATCGACTTTAAGTTGGACTTAAGTATAACAGGCCGTTCGTGCCATTGTTTTCTCGCATCATTTACTGGCATTGGTCTCTCACGGGACGTACAAATCGTGGTCTCAAATCTACAGAGTTTACATTTTTGATAGTTCATTATTGAAGGAAAAAATATTATCTAAAGATTATAATTTAGAGACCAATGGGGATAGCAACCAATGGCATGAATGGCCCCCCATACTTAAGTCCAACTTAAAGTCGATCTTAGTCTTTGTGAAACACCCCCCAGAAATAGTAAACCAAATGACTGATGCTCATGAAATAAAACAAGAAACATGAGGAGAACACTTACATGTGTACATCAGTTCTGGATGTTAAATGACAAGCGAAAAAGAAATTTTAGCCACTTTAAAGGTCAGTTCAAGGTGTTTCACCTTGTGTCATCATGTACACAATGAACCAAAACCAAATGTAGTCTATTCAGTATCTTCAGACTATTAAGTTGAAGGGTTTTGATAACTACTCAAATCTCAAGCTAGGTGTTCAAACCACTCTACTACAAAGCATACACCTAAAAATACTTCTAAAATGTAGTTTACATACCTTGGTGTGATGATCTGGGTTGAATTAACCTGGCTGCTTCAACAGAACTGTTCAAATGAAACACACAATAAATCAAACAATTTGAAAACAAAGAAAGGTATGCAACTTGAAATATTAATGAAACCTAAGCTTTTAAGTACTGTCTCTTGACAAGTACGCACATAATCAGAAGACCGTCTAAATCACCTTTTGTATTGGCTGCAATCTGACACTACTGTACATGTACTGTATAGTACATGTATTAACCACAAAGAGGAACTTAGGTGCTGTAATTCAACTGATGCAGTGTTTTCCTGGTTTTGTAGCCAAAAATTGTTTCCTACATGTACGTACATGTACATGTACCTGTATGCTGAAACACATGTGGCTTAGAACCTATGCATTCACATTATGACTTGGGAGTGATTGTGATTCCTGTCACATTAAAACGATGAAAAGCCCCTTTCAATTGATGTACCTATTGCCACTTTAGATAAAGACCAGTTCTGGTCATGCGATTGCATTGTGAAAGAAACGTTGTGAAATCGATCAGAAAAGGTTGATCATCTAGCATATAAGTATTGGTGTGTACTGCAAGGTTCTGGAATCATCAAAATGATAAGAAATTTGGCCCAGTCTTGGTAAAGTTACAAGCACTGTACACAGAAAGATGTATATAGGACTATGCGACTACGTGCGCGATATCTATTTGGTCCCAATAGATATAATAATTTACCAAATATATCAATTAGTAGGCGGTTTCCCGACTTTCCCGGCAAAATTTGTATCATCACGTATTAGTCAAAACATATTCTTTCACATGATTGGTATTTATGAGAGCTTCCATTTCATTTTCTGAGAGAGGAGCGTTTCCAAAACTGGTCTTTACCATTAACACTGACATAGTCTATCATACAGAACTACACATTTCTACATGTTCATTTAGGAGTGTTGTGCCATGTAGAGAAGACAACCATCTCTCTCTTTACTGATAATACTTAGGAAGTAGCATTACTATCGGATAGATCTACATGTATAGATAATGCATTAAAAATGATTGCCGCAAGGACAATACAGATTTGAATGTCCTTGGGAGATTTAGAGGCGCAATGTAGTGGATACTTTTATATTCTGTATCAATCATTATATACATGTACATGTTAAGTGAAGAAAAAAAATGGAAGGGAAGATAATTACATGTACATAAAGCTTCAAAATTCAAATGGCTCTGGAAATTACACATTCATTAAAAAAAGATAACTTCTTAGGGATCGTGTATGACCTTTCATTTGCGTTACCATTTTGCATGTAGACAATACATGTCAGGCAACTCGTCAACCAACTAAGAAAGGCACTCTATAGGTTGCCTGCCAGAATTTTTTTTTTTCAAGATTTTTTTATTTCTCAACTGAAATATTACATAGTAGCACATGCATAAAAAATACATAAAATTAAAATACATTCAAAACACTTTATAACATACATGTATATCAATTAAATTCAATTTCCTTATTATTCTTGACACAAAAAGTTCCATTTTTTCCTATGTAAAGTCATCAAATTAAGTTTAAAAGCAATTATTCTCTCAGTTTTTTTTAATTTAGTTTAAACCAAGTTTAAAATGAGCAAATGTAGGTTTTATATTTGTATATTTGCATGAATATATTAAGTATTTTGCAAATAACAGGATGGTGTTAATGAGATAGAAGTTATTGAGGGTTATAACCCCAAAATAAATCTCGATCTCACTAAAATTTTGTTTTGTTATATTTTTGAACCACAACCAATCATATACATCATTCCAAAAAGCAACTACAGTGTACATATTCACATCTTAAAAATAGATGAACGAGGGTTTGGATGTAGGTTTCACAAAAATTACAAGTAGGTGTATCTTTCATTCTAACTTTAAACAGGAAGTCTTGCGTTGAAATTCCTGTAAATAAATTGAAATTGAAAATTTCGTAGTCTATTATCAATGGAAGATTTATATAAAAGTGGGAAATGAGAATTCCAGATGTGTGAATCGGTCAAGTTTTCACTCAGATCAGCTTGCCATTTGGATTGCTGGTTGTGTCTGAAAGAGACATATTTTTTTCCAAAAATGCATTACCGGTATAGCATAATTTTGTGACCTTTCTACTTAAAAAAAAGAACTTAATCAAAGCAAAAGCCAAGTGGATGGAGCAACAGTATGGTAACCAGGACCCTGTCTTATAAAGAGTTGATACCAATCGCAACTTATTTGCAATTGATATCAATCACATCTATGTACATACATGTACATGTACATGTAAGAGATAACAAACTGCAAACTTGTGATTGATCTAAATCAATCGCAACTCTTTATAAGACGGGGCCTACAGTGTAGGAGGTACTGGTTCAAAATTAACTCAATGAACATGCTTGCAAGGTATTTAATTGAGATCAATTACCTAAAACAGTTTTGCTCCATTTGTCTTCAGTTTCATACTTGTATCTTTTGTGAATCATTTCTAAATTTTAGTGCGTTAATCAGTTCTACGAGCATGAGTGCGCTCGCACATTCGCACTGTGCAAGTTACATAAGCGCACTAAATTTAGCATCCCACATCACCGCATCTCAGTGCTGCACTACACACTCAGACAGCACATTCTGGTACCAGCAGGTTAGAGGCCACAGCTTTTAAAATGTAAACGCATTCCATGTGCACATCCTCATACGGAAGTTAAGCAAAGCCCCATCTTCTATTTCATTTCTAATTTGTACAATTGCATATTTTTGGGGTTCAGTTGGAATGGGAGGGACAAAGGGCACTCCCTATTTGAAAACTCAGAAGCCGATTCGAACTGTTCAACATGTGTGAGAATGGCAATGTAGCACCCATTTGACGGTTTGCTTACATCCCCATTTATCACCAAAGCCCTTTTCAAAATTAAGGCTAGTTCAAATGTCATTTTGAACTAATACATGGCTGGCTTGCCCTTAGATATAGGATTCCCTACTATAATCATATGGAAAAGTTTTGCAATGTTTTGGCCATTAAATGATCCCAAACAGACAACATTATCGCTTCATTTACTTTTGCACGCACTCCTCCATGCAGCCCATGTAGCTCTAGTCTCTAATGCAAAAGTATGTGGAACTGTTTTATGGAGGGATCTCTTTCTCATCCTCATTAGCGTTTTGCGGTTGATTTTCTTACAGCTGTAATTTTTCAATGCAGCAAAACTAATGTGATTAAATAATTTCTTCTAAAAAATCTAACAGCTATACATTCATTTTCTGTTGTAAAATGTAAAATCTTGCTCAACCTTGTTAACATGAATGAATCCTCACTACATGGAGAAGTGCGACATGTACAGTATGTGCTTTACGTATTCAAGCTATCCCCACAGCTTACATACAGCTTATAACAGTCTTACATGTACACTTCAAAGTTATGAAACACCTCTGGTGATTGGATTGCAGTTGGCCCCATTTTCTCTACCTCAAATCAAAATTGTTGTGCTATCAATGGCTTCAGTATTCATTCCTCAACATTTTGGTATGCGAGACCACCAAATAACGGGTCCTCATAAAAAAACTACATTGGTATGAAAAGAGCAAACCTAGCCTAGTGATTAGTTTAGTGTACTAAGGTACATGCAGGGAGTTCGCCAAATTAAGTGACATTTTCAGCACCTTTTTACACTACCGTAACCGCTATTGTTATAGAGTAAGTATCAAGTTGGCAATGTGAAATCAGGCATACTCACTTCCACTACATGAAGTTGTGATTTGGGGCACAACCAACATTGTAAACTCTCTAGATTGAGGTCAGCGTTTTTATAATGTAAATCACATATTAGCTCATTATCATCAGGAACACGAAGGTAAGCAAAGCTCTATTACTCCGGTATCAAATTCCCACATCTTTTATTAAAATCTTGACCGAATTCAAATTGCTTTGCATAAGTACAAAGAAGAGTCCTGCAGCCAACTCCAAGCTAAGTTTGCAAGGTTTATCGTGTGCGAGATCGTGAGAATGGGTGTCGATCTAGATTAAAAACACATTTTTAGGCAGGACTCGACACCAACTGTTTTGCAAGGACATGAACTTAAGGAATGCCTTGGTTTTTTATTACCGCGTAGATCTACGCAAGTAAACAATAAAGAACTCAAGAGTCAGATCAGTGCAGAGTTAAGCAGATTTCCTGTGACTGTCTTGTATCTAGGCCTACTTCTAGTTGTAGGCACTCCAGCAAAGCATAGAGAGTCAATACTGCGTATGGACCTCTAGGGCTGTACCATGTGCTAATAGGCAGCAATTTCACACGTGAAAAGTCAATACACTTATAACACACAAATGCACACAATCATGCGGATAAAACTGTAAGCAAGTTTGACAGTGGACTCACGATTTTAATTTTTAAATTATTCTTTCTAACATCGGTGAGTTGAAAAAATTGTATTTTAGTTTTTTACTGCTATTTAGGTGTCATCAATTGTCACTAAAGTACCAATTTTGAGTGAAATCAGTTTAGTTTTGTAGTTGTACAGTGGTGTTTGAAATGTTGAGATCAATAAAACGGGTTTTAATACACAGCCAGGATAGGGATGCAGCTATGTGTGCTTGGAGTCAGGCTAACTCGGCCTCGCCGTAAAAACGGTCATTTTTGCAGGTTTAGGGTTAGGGTTAGGGTCAGGTTTAGGGTTAGGGTTAAGGTTAGGGTTAAGGTTAGTGGACCGTTTTTTACAGCGAGGCCGAGTTCGCCCGAAGGCTGAGTTAGCCCGGATTCGTGAGGTTGTACCGACTCACTGAGTCACTGAGGCCCTTTGCTAGGTCTAGATATCTAATTGTATTTGTAATTCACTAATTGTATTGTAATTTGTAGACTGTTCGCTACGTCAAGACCGCTGGAGCAGATGTCTGTGCTTTATCCACATGACATCCCTAACAGATTCGAGATCTGACATGGCAACAGCAACACTTACGTTACGACATTGCGTTCAGTTATCAATATCATTATCAATTCAACATGCAAGAAGAAGCCAGGCCATGGCCATGCCAGAGTGCAGAGAACGTAGGGGAGATGCATCGTCATTGCGTGGGGAAGTCGAGGCGAGGCCACACTGTCCCACACTGCCACAGGCACAGACAGTGTCATCGCTGAAGCAACACGCTGCTCTGCAAGGTCATTTTATTCATATTTTACGATAAAATCCACCCCAAATGTTCAATGAAATCAACATATACTCATTTTACAAGAAAAATAATCATATAAAAAGCAATGAAGAAGGCAGGAATATATCAAAATTCTTACCTCAAACGGGCCGGTTTGCTGTCTGAAAGTCAGTAGAATAGTTGAGTTGACAACGGGATAGCAAGCGAGTACGCTATTTCTATTGCAATCGATACTGTTAGGCTTTTTTCTTATGCCAGTATTTTTAAAATCATAATATAATCTAAAAGTTTGAACATTCAAAATATTGTTATTATCATGACTGCATTGCAATAATAATAATAAAATAAAATAAATACGTAAACAAATGTTGTTGGCATGTACATAAAATATTTTATTTTAATTATTGTATTATTTATTCAACTTAAGTTTTAACTTGAGTCTACTAAACATAGCAGAGCATAATTATGGGGGCATGGAAAAATCAAAAAGAAAGAAAATCTCACAAAGAAATAAAATAAGAACATTACCTGCCTTTCGTTTAGTTTTGTTGATGTCTTTAAAAAACAGTAATTTCCTTTGGAAAGAAATGGGGAAATAAGAAGAGCCAACAAGGCTACATATCTATGGGGTAAAGGCGGGACAGCTATAGGGGAGAAGCGTGACGGTTGGGGTACGTGTACTTTCTCTTTCTTTTTCTTCATAATTCCCCCTCCTCCCCCTCTCTTTCTTTTTCTCTCTCTCTCTCTCTCTCCCCCTCTCTCTCTCTCGTTCTCTCTCTCTCTATCACACACACGCACACTCACACGCACGCACCCTCACACGCACGTCACACACCCACACAAAGACTTGAATCGAGGTAAAATGATGGGGAAAAATATTTAGTGACCTTTACCCTATAAATTATAAGTAGGCCTACAGGTAAATAAATGAACAAACAAAAAATGCCATAAGATAATAATAAGAAAAATATTCAAAAGACATTTGTACAATAACAGGGTTACACGTATACGTTTGTATCCCAACTACATGTTACATATGACACGCACTTCTGTGAGTGTATGATGACAAACCCGGCTGGAAAGGTTTGAGTTTTAATTTGATTTCAGAGTAAAAACATGGCATACAAGTATGCTTTCCGAATGGTATTTTATCATTGAGGAAAATCAGGTGAAAATATAATCTTGAATTATTTTCATTCGGTTTCCGCCTCAGTTCAACTTGGCATATATGTTTGAAGTGCATGATCGTTATGCATTAGTGTTCACATTGATGCGAAATATGAAATAAAATTAACTGAAGCGGAAAAGAGATAACAAGAGAAGGAAATCTCGAGGGAATCAGATTTGGAGATTTACACAAAGCTTCTAAACGATAGTTTTCCTAAAGCCTCGGTCACAAATGCCATTATACGAACTGCTACGAACGCCGTACCAGGAAGATGAGACAATGGAAATTCGGGAAGACAATGGAAAAACAGGGAGATTCGTACAAACTTATCGTTCGTACGGACTTTTGTGACCGTAGCATTATATATCACAGCTAAACCCAACCAAATCATAATCGAGGAGTCGGAGTGGTAGGCCGGCAGAATGAATTATTGTCATAACACTCTGAACTGAAATTGTCAACACTATACTGACAATATGATAACTGTGAAGGTTCGAATAGGAACTATTAAAAGACCGTAACATAGGCCTACTATAATGTAATCTTGAAGAGCCTACTTTAACACTATTTTTTGTCTTTGCAAAAAGTCTTAATATATTATTATCTGGCCTATCGTCTTCCCCAGACTTATGCGGAACGATGACTATCTTGTGATCCTGTTTTATCTTGAAATTTGACATGTTTAAATCTATGACGATAAATAAAACTTTCATACCAAGATAAAATAGATTTTAAAAAAAGTATGGGTATTTATCTCTAAATTTTGTTTCAGGACAATAATGCTGTTAAGTATGCTATGTGCGTGTGTGAGTGAGGGAGGAAGGGGGTCATGCAAAATGTTTGTGTCATTTAAATGGAGGGGGCGGTGGTTGAGACACACTTATGAAAAAAAAGAATGCCCGGATGTCAATATAACAAAATCAATGTCAAGGGGGGGGGGGGTGGCAAAGTTATGAATCTATCTCATGCCTGCACATTTTGGAAGTGTTACCAAGGAGATAGTAGGCTCGCCTAATACTATTTCCTTGATAAGTGGCGTAGCATGGGCTCAGTAATTGGGGGCACCAGTCTTTAGTCTACTATAGATCAGCGTTTTTCAACTTGTTTTGTCACGGTACCCTTTTAGGAGTTAAAAAGTTTAGCGTCACCCCAATCCAAAATTCATCAAAAAGGATTTGTTTTCCATCCTTCGTATACATAGACGTACGGGCACATTTTCGCGTGAGGGCCTTGAGGACCTCTTGCCCGAAAATGTACTATATCCGGATCCCATATAATGTGAGCGAGCGAGCAAATAAATCGCACTTTTATTATGGCAAAAATGTTATTTAGTCATCAATATACATTAGATAAAATGAAAATTGAATTATAATTATATTCGGTCATCTTGTTGCCAGGTATCATATTGATTTATTGATTTTGCGAGAAGTGAAGCGAACGAAGGGAAAAAAGACACTTTGTTGTGGTATAAATTTAATTTCGATTTCGAGGTGCCGACCCAGTTGAAAAACGCTGTACTAGATGGTCAAAATTTGAGGGGGCAGATTGACTAGGCCGGGAGGGGATATACACCTTGCCTAGAGTGGGAACATTTTGCATTTTAATGTGAAACGGACACACATACATACTCTCTCTGTCTCTTTTCACGGATGTCCTCTTTATTTTAATCCTATCTCTATTTCTTTTCATCCTCTGATGTACACCACGTCAAGGACGCAAATCGGACCACCCAAAAGCATTTTTCGAAAATCGTTTAATGCACCTCTTACAACAAATTTCATTTAAGACTTATCATGATTGTTATCCCATTGTTATTCACATAATATTATAATCTTTGGAGAGAGTTTTTGAACAATTATTCTGTTTGTATTGTATCACGTTCTTTTTCCTTTTTCTTCATCTTTCCCCTCGCTCTCACCTCTTTTTTTTGGCCATTCGATGGGAGGGGGGGGGGGCATGCCTCCCATGCCCCCCGTATCTACGCCCTTGTCCTTGCTGTAATACCCATTTAAAAATAATCTGGCGAGACACGTGATATTTAACAGCATACGATTCATTAAGTAATGAATTCCGTTACTGAGCTTTCTATAAAGAACCTTTATTTGCCTATTATATTACAAAATATTACTAAATGTCAGAAGCAGGTTCCAAAGAAAAATGACTCATCAGCTCAAAATAGGGCGCCACACCTATACTCTCTTCAAACGGGACATTAGCTCTATTCAGTATCATCACGCTTCGACTAACAAAAATGCAAGCCATTGAATTAATGTTGACAGTGAAAATGAAACAAGGTTATTTCAAAATAAAGGGGAATCCCATCTCTTTGTACGATGGAATTTCTAACGAGACAAGAAACGCACAAGCCCGCGGTGACAATCTGTATGTTCTCATTACTGATTCTGGATCCGAGCTTACAGAAGCGCACAGTTTTAGTAAGCTCCCATAATTATACTATATTACAAGATGTCGGTAGGGTTTGATAAATTTAATGTACGTTGCGGAGAATGTGGTGACCTTCCGCAACATGACGCCCATCTATCTTTTTACGTCACAACAAGGATGCATCTTTGCGATACATGTAGGAAGAATGAGAATTTCGCAATCGCAGACGTCCCTAAATCGTCTGATCAGAAAAATCGTGTGTGTGACGATCACAATGACAGGATAGTGGACCTTTTCTGCAACACCTGCAAGCGGGAGATTTGTATGATGTGTGGAACAACATCACACTCATCACATGAGAAGGTTGAACTCAAGCAAGTTATCCAAAAGCGCCAACATGATGCCGAAGAACAACTGAAATATATCAAGATCAAAGAGGACGAATGGCGAAACTTTCAGAAGTTTGCTGACAAGAGCATTGACAGAATTCAGCAACATTTCCAGTCCGTACGGCAGAGCGTCAATACGTCTGCGGAAGAGAGCAAGACGAAGATCGAAACTACCCGTCAGCAGAAAGAAGACAAAATAAGGAAAGATGCACAAGTCAAAATCGAGGACATAGAGAGATTAAGGGAGGCACAACTGAATTGCAATAATATCGAAGCGGAGAAAGACGAGGAACGTGTTCAAAAAGCCAAAGACAATATCATGAAGAAATTGTTAGTTCTACAGGACGCCAGTACGAGAAAGACAGATGCGGTTGTTGCTGCTCTGCATGGACCAGGTTTTGCCAAAGGTAATGGCCAGGCAACATCTCTTTCTGTTCCTGAAGACGAGACAAGAGAGTGGACATTAGATGATGGTATCCCACCGCCCAACCTAACGATGAAGGCACTGGAACAGCTTGGCTCTCATGTAAATCAAATTGTGTGGGCCGTCTCTGACCACAGAGACAAGCTGAGAGAGAATAATCTGGTTTCAACCATTTGGACATTGAAGCAGGAATACCCCCTCAATCATGACCCGTTGCCATGTTCTTACGTTGGAGGTGATACAGTTGTTTACATCGATGTGGCATCAGGGTCCGTTCATGCGATGGACCTCCAAAATGGCGAATCAAAACCCATATCTCAAGGTAAAGGTAACTACACCGACTGTGTCTCAATTGGCAAAAATATCTTAGCATGTGAAAACACCAAGACAGAGTTGCAATATGAGGCACACCTCTCGCAAATTGACCTGGACGAGACATCAACGACCGGGACACCAATAGTGTTGGACTTCAAGACGGATGAACCTGTGGCGGTCTATGCATCTGTGAATAAGAAAGGCGTCATTATGGTTGCTTATGATGGGTCTGACAGCATCATCAAGGTCAAAGGTCACTCAGACACACCAGGAAATAAGCTGGAACAGAAGATGATCGGACTAAAGGGGAGGAAGATCGGGCTAAGCAGTAAGAAGATCGGTGGTATGCTCCACGCAACACCCGGTGGGAAGTTCGTCGTCGACACAGGTCCAGCAGAGTTCACGGTGATCAACGAATATGGCACCGAAGACGCCACAATCTACCACAAAGAATGGGGCTATGCTCTTGGCGGAACCGATCGTTTGGATGACATCTTGTACGTGAGCTACCAACCAGAAGGCAGTGATATCGTCAGAATGGATGAGGTTGCGCTAGATGGGACTATCATCAGGAGAGGTGTTGTGGAGTACAAAGTGAAAGGTAAGCTTGTTGTGTACATTAATATCTCTCACAGTATTCTGCCATTTTTTGCACGATTTGTGTGATTTCTTTTTTTCTGTGCAATTGCGAACAAAAGCCACTTCTTCAGATATATAGAAAGACAGATGAAGTAAAAAGAACGAAGGGAAAGGGGATAGCGGGAAGGGTAATGATTTTATATGGCTATTAATTGTGAATAACTCTATCTAAATTCCCATGCCGTTTGATTCCCCCTGTTCTTTTTATCGTTCTGTATCTAGGGTCGTTTTCTGAACCAATTGTGACAAGTACCTGTCTACTCGCCATCCGTAACGGTCAAAACATCCGAGTCTACAAGAAGACCCCATTTACCACAGTTCTATCTTCCCTCGATATGTCATAGGGACTTTTAGATTTGCACGTCGACATAGTGGACTGCAACGTGTGACGTCCTTATAAGGCACTGTGATGTATATGCTAGATGATCAACCTTTTCTGATCGATTTCACAACGTTTCTTTCACAATGCAATCGCATGACCATAACTGGTCTTTATCTTTAACACAATGTCACACGCGGCAGTCCACGCTCTCGTCGTGTAAATCTAAAAGTCCCTATTATCATCCTCAAAGTAGTCTCCAGGGTTCCAGTAATGTGTCTAGGTTGATCAATCTTTATCAACCGTATTGAAGAAGACAAAGACTAAACAGATAAAAGGGAGCATTGAGAGAGAGAGAGAGAGAGATTTCAATTGTGAAAAAGGTACCAAAATGCCGGCCATATAATTATAGGCGGATAACGAAAAGGTAATACGGTATTAGTGTGGTATATGAAAGGGGATGGGGTGCATGCAAACTCTGAGTGAATATCATTTGATCAAAAGGCAGGCATCGACTTCAATATGTCAGTGCCGCTAAGCATAATAATTGATGTATGTGCCGTAGCGGTTTTGGGATTGGATAGGTGAAAACATTATTTGACTGTCTTGTTAGATAGGAATATACATCTTTGTTTTGCTTAAAAGAGCAGTCAAAGCAGGAGACAACTGGTCGTGGTAAAGATGAAACATAAACAATGCAGGCTGTAAAATGTTTATATCCGAAATTTTGAGGGTAACATTTTTGTTTTAAACAAGGGGGCGCTGTGATCTCTGTAGCGATAGCGAGAACCAGTATAATTACGTATTGCTTTTTGATATCTTAAAAGTGTCGTTCAGTCGACTTTTGGAATTCGCCCATAATGAATTACAGTATGTTCTTTACAGTAGTAGCATAGTATTATAAAGTATGAATGGTAGATAGCACTTCAATTTAGACAGAACGCCAACAATGCGTGAAATGGTTTTAGATATATTGGAAATGGTCAGACCATGGTAGCTAGGTCCATGGTCAGACTAATCGGTTTTCCGTTCGATTCCAGTATCATTTATTTTCAATGGTATATCAGATTGTACTAGCATATTATGGGTTCTAAAGTATATATTCTTCATGATTGGATCGCATTGGTGTCCTTTGTAATGCATAAAATGTCATTATAGCTGATGATCAACTTACATACCAAAAACTTGTAAGATTATTAAGCTACTGAATCATACGATAAGATAATGGATGTAAGTATATTCATACTATCATAATTATTTTGAAGTATCATATTGTAACGTCGCAAATGATGATGACGTCATACCTTACACTAAAAATAATACCTGATTTTTCAAGGCACCTAGGCACTTGTCAACGAGATGGCTCATCTACTCCTAACCTTTGACAAGCGGAAACAAATATAACACAAATTTAAAAAAAAAAGTGAAAACAAACACATTGTATACACACACAAAGTAAGAAAGAAAAACAACGACAACTAAAATACGTCCTCTCAAATTTGGGTTTCCTTGCCCTTTTCCACTCTAAAGTTCTTTGACAAATAAAAACAAGCAAGCAATAATTAAAAAAAAGGGAAAAAAGCAGTCCCGGTTTCCAGGTCCACGGCACAAAGAGTTGCACAAACCATCACGTAACACACTAAAAAAATACTCATTGCATGCCCCAATAAACCTGATTATGTGATTCAAACCAAGCACAGACTCTCTCCACCATTTTATACCATACACCTTAACAACGGGGCCGTAAAAAACACGGATTTCTAGGAGTTCGAGAAACCCTCTCCCATAATTATGTATACTCTTTGTTTTGTTCTTTCATTCATTGGGCACACAAAAGGGCGAGGATTTCTTTTCTTTGAAAAGTCAAATACAGGTGTCGGGGGACCCCCAAAAAAGAAAAGAGAGGAAAAAACACAAATCCACAAAAAAATTAAAAAATAAAAACATGTACGGGCATGAATAGATAATATTAATTAAAATTGTTTTCGATTGTTGGTTCACATTATCATGATATTTTGTTTGTAGATTTCTTTTAAATACTGAGAGAGGGGCATCTGATTTATTTGTTTGTTCCATTCTAATCTTGGATTCTTGAAGAATTCACGATGAAGGTAAAAGTATCAAAAAGTCAAATTAAAGAAGATTTAGGACTAAAGTATGCCTTTTTTACTGCCCAGTTGTATAAAGACTGATATGATGCAAATAAATTAAAGGCATTAATAATGGCTTCTCACTTTTAACCATAACCATGTGGCCCCTCCTCCCTTTTTTGTGGGGTTCGACCTTTCGCTCATGAAACGACCAATATCAAGAGAAGCTGTTAGCCTTTCATTAAACATCTGAAAGAAATATTACGAGATATATACCAAGTAAAGATATTGACGTTCAGTATTCAACACTTGCTCAAAATAGATTGTGAAAATCATTGTACTTTATTCCTAACTATAGCTTTTTGGACCATTTATAAATTGATTGTCGATCGGAATATGACTGGAATAGACAAAAGAAACGTTGCTTCTAAACAACTTTTCCAAAGATAAATTTTAAAAAGATTGGAAAGTCAGTCAAATATAAATATGACCAGAAAGCACATGTTTTTACCAAAAGAGCTGTTACGTGTTATTTAAAAAAAAGAAAAGAAAAAAAAGGGGGAAACAAAACTATCAGTATAATTCTTATGTGATTCAAATGCTTTGCAAAGCAAAAATTAATTTCAATTCTTTGTTATGCAAATAATGATGCTTTTGTGATTATGTAAGTTTGAATTGTATTATTGTATCTTTGAATGTAAACCATGTATATCTAATAAATCCTCTGATGAGGCAAAGACAAAAAAAAGAGAAGCTGTCAATGAATGTCGCCCTCTCAGCCTGTTTTGTAGACTGATAAACACTTTTTGTTGTTGTTGTTGTTGTTGGGTGTGTTTATGTATGGTTTATGTTTAACTGTTTAACATAGCATACTGCTAATCAGCGGCGGATCCAGGATTTTCGAGAGGGGAGGGGTTAATAATTGCCAGAGTCCCTCCTTAGGGCCCCTGTCGGGGGTCAAGGTGGCGGAGCCCCCGGTCGCTCTGGAGGGTTCGTATATTTTAATAGCAATTTATTTCCTTTATTGATGGCCATCACTAGCGATAGAAATCCTAATTTCATTGAAATCCACACAGCCTCTATTTTATGACGATAGCAAATTTCTTGTCTTTTCATTTCTTTTTATCTCTTTCCCTCTCTCAGTTTCCTCTCCACTTCTCGTTTACCTTCTCTTCTATTTCCTTTTTCCTTTTCCACCGTCGCTCTTTCATTTTTGTTTAAGCCCCCAAGGGGGCGGCCGATTCGGCCCCACCTGGATCCACAACTGCCAATAACCTACCAAACTCGACCTTAAGTACATTTGAAAGCAATATTTCGTCTGTTGTGAACCAAAAGGACGTTTACTCGTACATTTTTTTTTACACAAAATCAATGCCCTTCTGGCTATCAACACACGCTTCGTTTTATCAATGATAATCTAGCTTCCATTTAGCATCTCCATTTAAGACACTCTTAAAACTGTATGTCTACTTTAAAGATACTATGTCCCTTTTGCAGCCAACATCAAATTCTGTAGAACTTTGCAGGAATTATGAATATGTCATGTATGTCCTATCTGTGAAATTTATACGTTAGCAGTGTCCTAATATTCAAATTATGCAAGGAAACCCGTTTACTTGCTAGACTTCACTGTCAGACACTATTGAGTGACTGACTGGCTTTTTTCCATCTTTGGTAATAACATACATGAGCTGTAAAGGGTACATGAGCATTTATCTACATCAATAACCCACTTCTTGTAATGGCCAAAATTAAACTGATTGAATCTTTGCGCCGCATAAAACGTACGACCATTCGGTACAATGGTCTGAAAAATCAGACTATTACTTACTGGCTCTATAGCTCCTAAGTCGATTCGACAACTAATAGTCGTTATTTTCCCACTTAAAGACATTTTCAAGCCCCCCTTTTTTAGGGAAGTTCTAAATTAGTATTGTCTTTCAAATGCCGTTGGAATTTAACCTTTTCATTTTTTGGCCTGCAAATGGGACATAGTTCCTTTAAAGTTATTGCTCATTTATTCCCCATTCGTGTCAGTTGTTATGTTTTGCCCATGCACTTTAACTGTTTTAATGTATTTTCTTTTGTATAAAAAAGTAAATTTCGTCCATTTCATATCAAATGTTGCTACTCGTGATTGTTTCAATAAAACATAAATCTGAACAGAATTGAATTGATTTGTGATAGTGTCTAATGATTAGATTTCTTGAGAATTTACTTTCGAATCTATCACAGGTTTTAGTCATAAAGAACATGGATTACACAATTTCTTTTTAACATACTTTTATTCAGCAACGAAATATATCTAAACATGGATCTCTTACAGCAAAGCTTAACACATAATTATAATTGATTGATAAATCACGTCACAGGTTTGGTTATAAATGGATATTTTTTTTCTCGACAGTATATGTTCATAAGCAGATGTAGACTATTAATGTCTTGAGGAGAGTATGAAGATAAGATATATTTTGAATACAGCGATTGATGTAGTTGATAGTAACTAAACTTGCAGCTAATATTCAAGGATATTATTTTCATTAACACGTCCATGTCCATGAAATTTACAATGTATGTCACATCTTCAGACTGGGCTTGCGAAGTAGAATATTTCAGTTCAGTTCATTTATTAATTCCATTTCTAAAATGTTCAGTTGACAAACATATAACTTTATATATACATTCATTGACAAACAATTAGGATTCAATATCAGTTAGCTTATAAGAAAATGAAACAGGAGAATTTTAAATAAAGCCTGAATAATGCATTGTTCATCTGATGACGGTTCTACCAATAAACCTCTTTGGAGATACTATCTGCGCATGGGCAAATATAGATCGTTTGTACAAAACTGTAAAACCCATCGAGACGACTGCTGGATACGTGTTCATGAAAGTAATGGAATCATTATTATTTATTCATGAACCTGCGGTACATTATATGATACACAGGTGGAAGTATTCTTCTCAAGAGAACATTTAAACATTTAAACAGAAGGTACCCATGAAGAACCTCCATCACTTTGGCAGTGATGATTCTAAAATGCAAGTGGGACTTCTCCATGTTCAAAGGGTCTGTGGCTAATTGGGGCCATTCAATTGTACCAGTGCTATCTTCGAAGTGGCTTATTATTCACCACAGACCTTTATTCTCTCTAAATCTGGAGGGGTATATTCACTTTTAGGAAGTCAAATTAACAAAGTTAACGAAGTGACCCTAAAAGAGTCATTCAACCACTGCTAAGGAGTGGATTCCACAATAATGTTGAGTGTATTTAACTCCAAGTTAACTCAAAGTGATCTCTAATATGAATCCTTAAAAGTGGGTTCTCACTCTCATGCAGTAAGCACGTCTAGAGAGTATGTCAAAGCAGGAGGCAATTGGCCGTGGTAAAGATGAAACATAAACAATGCAGTCTGTAAAATATTTATATCAGAAATTTTGAGGGTAACATTTTTGTTTGAAACAAGGGGGTGCTGTGATCTCTGTAGCGATAGCGAGAACCAGTATAAATACGTATTGCCTTTCGATATCTTAAAAGTGTCGTTCAGACTGCAGTAAGCACGTCTAGAGAGTATGTCAAAAGCAGTTTTGATTCTAGAAGTAGTCATGCGTATGATTGTAAATGATAACTTCCACGTTCTGATGAATAATATGTTTGAATAGAAACATGCTATCGTTCATTCGGACCTGTACTGATGAACCTAATAAATCTTGAATGAATGTAATGAATATTGAACCATGAATCCATGATGTAAAGGATACAATAAACATCAATAAATAGCATATTAGAAAATTGCGACTTCATCTCACTTTTATTTATACTTGTATGAATGTAATATGTGCAATCGAACCAACGAATCATACCTCAAAATATGAGCTTCTTATATTACTTCTATAAAGAGAAATGAAAAACAATTTTTGTATATCTCAATTGATATCGAACTTAAACGTCAACAACTTAAAACGACGCTCTCTTAAAGCGCTGGTAAGTAACCAGCATAGGTGCTATATTTTGTCCCAGAACTCTTTACTTAAAATACCATTTAACATTTACACAATGTCGTAAAACATGATCATTTTAAAGATTGACCCATTAAGTATTGAAAACAAATCTGGAAGTTTGAAGGAAAATTATCAATGTTTAAACACAAAGCTTAAACAACACAGCAACAGTGATACAAAATAGGAGAAACAATAAGCCTACCGATTTTATACATATAGATCTATGAATTTTATTTTCATTCGTCTGATCCTCACAAGCCCATTTGTTTGGAAATCTATGCGTAAAAGATGACTTTGTTAGTGTCTTCTTATCACATGACTCTTATTTGCATTGTTGAGGCCCGTAAAGCCAGGGAGTTCCACTTTATCATTCTCATGTTTGGTGAAGACCGTCCGTTTAGGTTGGCATTGTAACATTGATCATGATACCACCATCCTCCTCCATATAGCACGGCGCAGTTCCTATCATCGGCATCGTTGTCACGATCTTTAGTGGAGAATTGATATCCCCTGTGAGAGGACAACGCATCTCCTATGGAGGATAATAATGATATTGATAATAGCAACAACAACAACAACAACACAACATTAATAATAATTATGATGATAATAATAGTTATAGTACAGTCAAACCTGCTTTAGTGACCACCTGTCTACAAAGACCACCTGTCTACAAAGACCACATTTTTTGTTTCCCTTGAAATTGATTTCTCATTGAAACATGTACTAAAGGAACCTGTCTACAAAGACCACCTGTCTACAAAGGCCACTTTTTGTGTTTCCTTTGGGCGGTCGCTATAGACAGGTTTGACTGTAATATAACAATAAAATAACAACAACACAGCTAATAGAACTAGAAATATTAGGCCTACTACTACTACAATGTACTACTACTACTAGTACTACTACTTCTAATATACTACTCCTACTACTACTAATGTAAATAATAATAATAATAACAATAATAATAATAATATTAATAATAATAATAATTACAGTTATAGTAATAATATGACTAATAATAACGGTAATAATGATAACGATGAATGTATAAATAAATAAATAAATGTACATAATGGTCAGAGATTTTGGACACTGGAAACGTGTTTGAGACCTGCGCTCTCCTGGCAAAATACACTTACATCTTGCATAATTATGTCAGTATTCAATGATCATAACTTTGGTAAATTTGAAACTTTGAATACCTAAACCAAATTTAGCCACTCCTGTCCGATCATATCATTAAAAGTCTTCTTGATCTGTCTCTGTTTCCCCAAATTTAATAATATTAGTTTTTTCCGCATTAACCCATAAACCACTTATTTTCTTAAATAACATACAAATCTCTTTTAATTTTCTACAGATTCTTTATTTCCAACAAATATTGTCATATCATCTGTACTATATAAAACTTGTTTGACTTCAATTTCTCCAATATGAACGCCTTTAATAACCTCATTCCTCACTACTGCTGCCAATATATCAATAGCGAGAATTAATAAATAGGGCGAGAATGGATCTCCTTGCCTGACTGCTTGCTTAATATCAAAATGACCAGTAGCAAAATCCCCACTCACAACACAATTACTTATATTACTATAACTAGTTTTTACCCGTGGACAAAATGAGGGACCGAACCCAGACATTTCTAAAACTCTAAAGAGGAAAGTATGAAATAGGGAATCGAATGCTTTTTCAAAATCAACCGCAATCAAAAAGCTTCAAGCTTTATCCTCTGAATCTTCATTAAAAAAAAACAGAAAATGTCATCAATTATTAAATGTACTGCTTCTCCAAAATTGCGATTGTTCATATAACCCACCTGGTTTACGTGTATAACTTCCTCAAGTACTCCCTTAATTCAAACACAAACACGCACGCACAAACATACGGACTCCGTGAAACTAAATGAACGAACCAATAAATGAATCCCCAAATGAAATTGATTGCCAAAACAGGTTCCTCAGAACTTTGTTAATTTGAATGCACGAACCTCAAAATTCCATTGCACGAAATCTTGCGCACATCCACGACTTCGTATGCACGTTAACAAATTTGTTTTGCCATCAAAATAAGTCGAATGCGGATAACAAAAATGGAATGCCCTTAACTGAAGTAAATTTGCCAATAAATTAGCCTGGATGGTCATAAATTGATTCGTCTCCAAATCAATCGCCCGGATTTTAAATTTGAAAGAACGATATCGATCGGAAGACAATAATGCGTGAATTTGAATGCATCTTGTTAATTGATTTGAAAGACAAGTATATGAAATTCGGCTGGGAAACTTATAATAATATTATTACAATTACAATATTATTGTAAACGATTTGGTCTGTTGCAACTAGTAAAGCGCTTTATAAGGAGCAGTTGTTGTTGTTGTCGTTGTTTTTCTTCTTCTTCTTCTTCTATTTTGTTTTTAATTTCATATTTCTCAAGCCCACCACACACTATAAGATATGAATTTTGGAATAATTTGGAATAGCATTTTATATGCAAATTCAGACTTTAAAAAATATTAATGGTTGGTAATCTAAATATTCATATGATTAATATAATTTTAATTTCAATAGATTTCAAGCGGAAGAAAATCGTAGTGACGTCATACCAGCAGTGCGATTGTCTACGAGATGTCTACTAGATGACTTAAAAAACACTAAATTCCCATGTTAGTATCCTTTGGATTATCTAGAACCTAAATCAGGAAGATGATGTTTGTTTTGTTTTCCGTATCTAATATAATTGACATTTCTTCGAAAATCGGATTTCGGGAAGATCGTAAAGTGTGCGGGAGGCTTAAGAAGCACAATCGAACCTGCAGTAAAAGTGCGGACATCATAATACTGGAGATGAAGCCTATATCCATCGTTCTCGGACGTCACACGAAAGTTGTCATACACCGCCTTTCGTAGGTTGGCATCCACGTCCTCCATTTCTACACGTAGCCTATATGTTTTCTGGGATGTGATGCGATGAATGATATCATTACCAAGCCAAAACTCGGTATTTAAATCGCCGAAGCCATTCTTGTATGCAGCCCAGTCTTTATTAAAGTCTGTAGGGCCGTCCAGCAGACGACGCTGAAATACCTGCAACAAAATGATGTATTATTTAAGACGGAAGTATAAATAAAGACGATGAACTAACTCATAATGGCGAATGAAGGAGATGCTGGAGGAGAGGGGGGCACCGGAAATATTAGATGGGAGGAATGTGGGGGAATATTGTCATCGAATGAATAAAGAGTGTGGAGGAAGGGTTTGTCATCTTTTTTAGTTGTTTTTTCCCCTCCTACTTCTCTCTCTCTCTCTCTCTCTCTCTATTTCTCTCCCTCTGCAATTATTTTGATGGGCATGGCGATTCCTCTGGAAAGAGTCACAAGAAATTTGCAAGGAAACTGAATAATTTTGGCAATTGCGAATTATCTATAGGGAGGACAAATCAAAACTTGAACAAAATTATTATACACGGATCTACATATTTCGTGGCATAAAGGTCTTCATAACAGGTGAGAAACTAGAATATTTCACAAATTTAATTGGAAATGTTAAAGTAAAAATGAACATTAAAGGAATTCAAGTTATCTCACGGGCAACCTTAAGTGTGAGAAGTAGTTTATTTTGATAGCAAATATCTTTATACCATCATTCGGTAACGAATTCGATTTGATTTGATCTGATTTGAAATGGTTTGTTCAAAATATGACCCCCTCCCTTCCCAAAATAAAAAAAAATACAAGATTCAGAATTGCCTAATTGCACAAAATACATGCATCTTAACACAAATGTTTAGATATGAATATATGGAGGAACAAAAATATGTTTGTGGTAAAGTAGATTCGTGAGGCCCTGCGAACACAGCTGATATTGAGCAGCAATAATATTGTGTTATAATTTATACACAAATCAAAATCTATTTCCGACATTGAAGAGGTCATTGTTTATCCATAGAATTTAACATATCTTTTAATCAAATTCATTTTGAATAAAATGTAAAATTTCTTACAAGCCATCCACCATACTGATCAAAATTGCATAAGACATCGATTGGTTCCTCAGCTACAAGGCAAATCTGGTATACTCCACTTGTCCTCTGACCTGTAGCGTATATCTCAGAACAGTCTTTGAATAGCTCTGAAATACGAACAAGGTTATAGATTCTCTTGATTATTTGGGAAGATTTACAACGTCCTATCACAAGCAGATGATGTCCCATAACAATACACACATTTTTAGTACCTGTTTCGTTGTCTCCTCTTCACTTGATTCTCTTATTTTGCAAGCATCATTGTAAATGTTTGATCTGTTGCCTCACTCTAAATTTTGGTAAAGTTTCATTTTCATGAAAAAATGCAGCGTTATGAGAAAAAAATGAGGGATTCAGTTGTAGCTTCACTCTGACTTGTAAGAAAGGCGCCATTGTACTTTAAAACGCTGCATTTACATGTAGGATGGTGCCTGCTTATGTAGGATTGGTCGCTGATGTGACGTCATCAACACATTGCTACATTTGCTCGTTTATCCTAGATCCTGAGAAGTGCTTTTCTTTGTGTTCATTTTGTTGATTGTCAGATATGCAGTTGACCTAAAACTAATACGATTGTGATAATCAAGCATTCTGGTTTCTATTGATGAATTATTGACCATACTTGTAATTTTTAATTAATGCCTATTTAAAAAAAAGCGCCGGGTCTGACAGAATCCCAAACTCCTCATCGAAGAAAATTATTATATTGATCGGTGATCCCGTAATGCATTTTTTTAAAACTTTTTTTTCTTAACACAGGACGGGTACCTGACAAAATAAAACAATTCTAAAGTAATACCATTTTACAAAAAAGGAGATAACAAATTTGTCAATGACTATTGTCCCATATCTTAACTAACTTCATTATCACAAGTTCTTGAAAAATTTGTTATATACAAGAACAACCGCTTTCCCTAAAAACACACAATATTACTTCAAACTTTCAATTTGGGTTTCGCGAAAATCGTAGTACTTTGCGTACAATTTTGTCCTTTATATATAAATTTGCTACTTCTAATGACCAATTTTGCCATACTGTTCTTCTTCCTGGACTTCTCCAAATTCTTCGATATTGTTAACCATTACAGTCTTCTTCATAGACTACAGTAGAGGTGCCGTGGTCGAGTGGATATGTCATCGGACTGTTGATCACAAGGTCCGCGGTTCGAGTCCCGCCGCGACACTAATGTCCTTTAGCAAGACATTAATCTACATTTGCCACACTCGACCCAGGTGGGGGGGAGGGGGTATAGGAACGTTATATAATGTGATAATTATGCGCTATACAAGAGAGAAGGCCTCATAGTGGTCAAGGAATGAGTGAATCTGTAGGCATTTATATCTTGTAAATGCCTATAATGCAACGGGAATTTAATGACATGTATCAAATTAAACATTGCATATTCCTAAACGCATAGTTATACTCATCACGCAAGGTATACGCTGCTCAAGGCGCTCCAATAACTACCGATTTCGGTAGACCCGTATAGGGTTCTTTAAAGATTTTACATTCGTGATTGCTATTGGGTTCTTACCTTGGCATTGATTACCAAATGTGCTGCTCGAGTACAGGCACTCATATCCATCATATGTTTCCTTACAGGTCCTTCCAAGAAGACAAGGATTCGACAAACAATCTGGGATAAAATGGAGTGTCAAGCATTAGAATCTTAAACATTTCACCATAAGAGAGGGAAAAATAAACATTAAAAAACAAGCCTTTTAGGGGTAGGTAAATAAAGAGCCACCCCATTTTTGCAGTCATTTCTCGTACCCCTATCGCCCCCGAGAGATCAGAAATCAGGCTACTTCTTAAAGATAAAGACCAGTTCTGGTCATGCGATTGCATTGTGAAAGAAACGTTGTGGAATCGATCAGAAAAGGTTGATCATCTAGCGTATAAATATTGGTTCTGGAATCATCAAAATGATAAGAAATTTTGGCCCAGTCTTGGTAAAGTTACAAGCACTGTACACAGAAAGATGTATATGGGACTACGCGACCACGTGCGCGATATCTATTTGGTCCCAATAGATATAATAATTTACCAAATATATCAATTAGTAGGCGGTTTCCCGGCAAAATTTGTATCATCACGTATTAGTCAAAACATATTCTTTCACATGATTGTTAATGAGAGCTTCCATATCATTTTTTGAGAGGGGCGTTTCCAAAACTGGTCTTTACCTTTAACTCAATTAGGATAGTTCGTTTTACCCAGATAAGTCAGGGTAAAGGCCCGTAAGGACAGCAATACTATCCAAGCCTGATTTATCACACAAAGATTTGCCCCTTTTGGGGTCTTTTTTCTTACAGCCTATACTGCTCATCATAACTTCCATCACTTCATTTTCCCTGGCAAAAAACTTATTTTGCATCCTTCTTTGCGAATAAGATATACATTGGTGTATGTGGTGAGTTACCTGGTTTGGCGCATATCAATTTCAGATCAATTCCGTCCATCTCAGTACGATCTGCCAATGGATGATCACGTGGTAGTCTCTTAGGCACCATTTGGATGACGTCATCAGAATCTGGCGATGTCATTGTGGGACAAGACACATGGGATATCATGGGGCAGGTGACGTCATCATCCGCTAGTGCTGCATCGAATGTAATACAATTTAAAGTACAAGATATTGTATATGTTTTCATGGTGGCTCCTAAGGGACACGCAAACGCAAAGGATTGACGTATATATGCAACAATCTTTCGTCTTTTACGTCAAAGACGTGAAAATCAAAACAAAAAAATTACGTATACTTATGCAACAATTTTTTTTCATAAATAAAAATAATAAATATATCCAGACTACAATCAAATAAGGGCGCAATTTTCCGACTTCACATATTACAATCTACCTATTTGAAGGTATAGTACACCCTGAGAAAAATATCAATCAAGTAAAACAAAAAATCCAAACAATCACCTTCTTTACATTCGATCAAGGAATCACAATGCACTTGAAAACATCAACTACGAATTTCTCAACACAACACAATTCACCCGCTAACATGGCTAGCAACGATGCCTGAAAGTAAAATTATATAAATCAAGACAAGTAGCCTGTGAAAGCTCAATCCAGGTATTTCCTGGAACCCAGCTCGCATTGCCTCGCAGGGCTCTGTTATGGACTGATTTCTAACTGAACTAAATGAATCTCTAAAGGCTCGTTCTCATTCAGACACTTAAGGTTAAAAAAAACAATTTCATCGCTTTGTTTCATTACTTAAAGGGTTTATTCTTATTTCGAAATGCCTAATCATCCGCGGCAAAGCACTAGTCTCATTTTGTCCACCGACAACTGTCGGCAGACTAAATTTGACCAATCAGAGGCCTGAAAATAGTCGGTGACAATAAAATTGTCGGTGAAAATGATATTAGTCGGTGAAAACCACCGACTAATTGTTTCATGAAATGCCCCCCAGGAGACAGACATCAGGCAACGCGTGCCCAAGAATTTGTCAGTTTGATGTAGGTTTGTAGTTGCTTTGATGGTACAACAGAATGGTGAATAATAACAAAAAATAAAGATGTTCATGCCTTACCTCCATTTGAGATGCTCATCACGATAAGCAGAATCAACAAGCCGTTGTAGGATACCTGTAGAAGAACATTCAGAATGTTACACATTTCAATTTATGAAAAGTGAGTTGTCCATTCTAGAGCCGTTTAGCGCCTTAACCGTGTTTTATAACTTTTACACGTTGTTTGTTACATGTTTTTTCGGGGGTAAAAAAAAACATAAATTGTCGCCTCATGATGAATTTCCGGGGAAAGTTTCCCCCGTTTCCCAAGACTTGCGTCCCTGCAAAGAGACATTTTTCCGAAGCTTCAATACAGAAGATACGATATTGGTTTGAAAATTCTTGTATCACATCCGAAATGAAATATTTACCTGTAGCAGTTTCGCTGTCTAGTGTTCAGACATTTTCCTCAGATGCGAATTGGCAGACTGAAGTAAGCCGCCAACTTTTCGATCGCCAGTAATTGTCGTTTTGGCAATTATTGCGTCGTATATTTCAGACAGCTGATATGCGTCCCCGTCCCGATTCAAGAAACGATATTATAAAAGCCTGACAACTAATGCATTCTTTGTCATGCGCTTATTACAAGTCTGATTTCAGTATGGTCTAGTCGAAGAATCCTCGGTTGACCGGGGGCAGCGTACAACATTTTGAAATAAAATTGATTACCGGTAAAGACTAATAAATCAAATTTACAAATGAAAAAAGTAAGAAAGCACAATTTTGGATTGCAGTCCAATTACCATCCTTTTAAATCTAAGGAAAAAAACCTTACCATCATGTCGGATGTTTATTCGTCTTTATGAATCTCTGATGTGAGTGTGTCTATCAAATGAGTTGACAATATTGGACTGTGGCTGTGTGCAGGTTGGGCTACAAGCAGTTGAGTTACATCCAATAATCTAAACAAAAATAATGCGCTTTTCCCAATGTCTTTCAAGCGCATTCTCGAATGAAGATCGCATGCGCAGTAGGCCAGATGATGACTGCTAGCGAAGGCTGATCAAGTGCGAGGCCGGTCCCTGATTGGTTGCTTCCTAAAGGCTTTTATCCAATCATTTTAATATCATTGAATTGGTACCTGGTAGGAATAAATTCCTTATAATGCTAGATGGCCGTAACAGCAACCACGCTAAAACAGGGGTAATAATACTGAAGCGCCGGGGCTGCATGTACAAGATTTATTAATCGTCATCATCTATATCAATGATAATAAGTAAATTCTTATTTTCATTGTAGTTATTCCTATCATTATCATTATTATTTTGTTCTACTACTACTACAACTACTACTACTACTACTACTACTACTACTACTTCTACTGCTACTAATGTTATTATTATTATTATTATTATTATTATTATTATTATTATTATTATTATTACCATTATCAATATTATTGTTTTTATTATTATTACAATAATTATCATTATCGTTATCATTATTATCATCATCATCATCATTATAATTATATCCATCATCATCAGTAGTAGTGGTGTGAATAACGCATACCACAATATGTAATTTCTCCTAATCTTTGATCTTTATCTGAAATAATAACTCCTGATGATGACGAATTATATGCTCATCGACTTCATTATTTCTTACCTAATAAATTTGTTAATTTGTTATTACTTCACATATATTGAATACACAATTTTCTCGTCTTTATTTAAATTACAGAAGTATAACTTGTGGCTAATTTTTAAATAAACTAGTATCAGACATGAATAAAACTCATATAATTTTTTCAAACAAATCAATCAGTCATTACAGAGAAGTTCTTTCCCTATATCATTATTACTCATCTAAGTCACTGAAATTCTGAGGTGTGTTGATAGTATCTTGGAATGATCACAATGAATTTTTCTGTACCAACATTTCAAAGATCATAGCATATTAATCGGATGTAAGTACTCCTCCGACAAAAATATCATTAATGATGTACAATGCTTTAATATACCCATATCTCCAACACGGTAAAGTTGCATGGGGATTTTCAACTTACTATTCAATGTCTGGAAAATTGAGATTGCAGAAAAAAGGGTTCCCATGCCAGCTTCCTTGCCCATACTAATCCAATACTTAATGAACTACAATACTTGGAATCCAGTCTGCATACACTACTTGTTGTTACTTCGGGCAAGCCTCAGGCAAGCTTTAAGGTTGTCAAGAACATCCTTTGTTTAAACAGCTAACAGTTGAGAAAAATTTAATAGGAAAAGTAATAAAAAACAAAATAAACCAAAGAGCTTCAACATCTGTATTATAGGCAACTCAAAATTACAGATGGCTTTGTGAGTCTCTATTATGGTGATAAAAAACCTCATTAGAAAATGCACATGAAAAAGTCCTTAATTTTAGTAATTAAAAATGCAAATGGGAATGAAGACGAGGTTTTCACTTTTTCACCCTCTCTTTTTTCTCCAAAAAATCTTTATCGTACAAAAAAAGTTAGAATTTCTCCTGGACATTTTTCACTTAATGTATTTAATTTGTCTGTTACGTCAAAATCATATGAATTCCTCACTATCAAAGTGTGTGAAGAGAGAGAGAGAGAGAGAGAGAGAGAGAGAGAGAGAGAATAAAAAGAATAATTGAGGAATCGTCGATACTCTGCCATTTATCTGGATACTTTTCCTGTGTTAAGTTTCTTCTTACTAACAGGTACAATTTAGAGATGTCTTACTTGCAGTCAAAACAAAGCAAATATCGTTACACATCATAGTATTTTATCTTTCACATATGACGGTAGTTTTACTGTAGTGTTCATTGTACCATTAATTAATCAAGTTCAATTAATCTAACATACAATAATGAAGAAGTTTATAGTGTAACCTTGTAAGTACAATGTGTGATATGTATACACCAATATCCAGTAGCGTACGCAGGATTTTTTCAACGGGGGGGTTTTAAAATTTGAAAATCGCGCCGGAAATTTCGCAACGACTCGGCCAGCCGCTGAATAAAGCGGGGGTAGAGGGAACATTTTTTTTTGTCCAGTTTTTTAGGAAAAATTTCGCAACGACTTTTTTTTTTTTTTGTCCCAGAAATTGGAAAATTATACCGACCATTTTGTTCAGGGGAGGTCAGTTTTTTTCACCCTTTAGCACACACAATTTTTTTTTTTTTTTTTTTAACATTTAAAAAAAGGGAGGGGGTTAACCCCAAAACCCCCGCTGCGTACGCGCCTGCCAATATCCAATCAAATCAAATCCAGGTATTTATATAGCGCCAATATCTAGTTGCCTAATCATAGGCGCTGATGAGATTGAAAAACTACCCAAAAATGTATGTTCATGATTCTAACCGGGAAAGACAAAAAAGCAGTGACTAATTGTAAGCAATCTGAAATAGGTATGTCTTTAGTTGAGTTCTGAAAGTGGATAACTGGTGACAAGAGCGAAGGATTTGGGGAAGACCATTCCACAATCTCGATGCACAGGCAGTAAATAATCGATCCCCTATATATAAGACAGCGTGTTCGAGGACTCTCAAGCAGGTATTTACCTGCAGATCGTAAATTAGTTCGATGGTTATAAACAGTCAACAAATCTGAAATGTACACAGGAGCATATCCATGCATTGCCTTCCATGTTAATAAAATAATTTTGTATTAAATTCTCTGTTTTATAGGAAGCCAGTGTAGTGCAATAAGTGTAGAGGGAATGTGGTCAAACTTTCTACCTCTTGAAAAAATACGTGCAGCAGAATTCTGAGCATATTGTAATTTCCTTAAATGCTGCTGAGTTATACCAAAAAGCAAAGAACTTCCACCAATACAGAGAGCTGAACATGGAAGTGTCAGCCGCCATTACTGGGGGCCATCGACAATGCTAAATTATTATAGCTAAGATATTCCCGCTTTTGTTCAGGGGCGGCCAGGCACATGTCTGTTTACCTATATTAAGACGTGGAATCATCTCTTGTTCTGCTTTAGGATGGTCCCCAGGTATGGTAGACGAAGCAGTGTCTCTGAACAAAAGCGGGAATATCTTACCTATTATTTAGCATTCTCGATGGACCCCGGTAATGGCGGCTTACACATCCATGTCCAGCTATCTGAATTGGTGTATACATGTAGCATGACAATCAAGATAACATTTATTATTCAATGGCAAAATGCCAGCTGCATCAATAAGAAATATTGTCTACACGTCAGGCATAAGAATGATAATAATGCTTGGAGCTACCACAATGGCAATGATGTGAGAATTGCATTTATTGCTAGTGATGGCTTGTGGACCCACGTAATTATCTTTATTACTTTATTTCTCTCTTCGTGAACAGACAGGTTTAATATAAAATTTGCACCTGAATGCATGCCTTCATGCATACATGTAGAGTGTTATTTCAAAAGGAATTAAATCGAATGACGAGTTTAAGGCCTTTAACATTAACAACAACGACAACAGCATTGATAATAATAATAATAACAATAATGCTCGAGTATCGTACGACGCCGTCAGGATTCATTGAACAACATAAAAAATCACTCTGTTAATCACGTTAATTATGTAACGCACTGGTCGTTCCATTTTGTGCTAACCTTTCTTCCCTACACAATCATGTTGATGGCTTATTGTTAACCACGCTTCTATCACACAAAATATATGCATGCTTTAATCATCATTAGTGTGTATCATGAAATGTACGGATTGTTAATGTTAATATCAAGCTGCGTCGCGCTCGAAGTAATTCCTGGAATATTCTCTTGGATAGCGAGTATACGTTCAACGCAGCCCATAAGTTAATGTTTGTTTTAAAGAATTATAACCGATATCTTTGTTTTCTGAATTATCTTATCTGCCTAACACCGTCATAATAAACGTCATAAATCAACTTTGTTTTAGACAAATTAATTCGTAGATACATATATATATATATATATATATCACTAAATATAGACGACCATAGCATTTACATGCATATAAGAGGGGTATGTACATAGGTACATTATCGAGTGCAGTTTCAAAAGAGATCGTAAAAGCATGGCATCCCTGTGTTGCTTTCTCATTTGTTTTATAGCAGGAGGCAAAAGTTTATAAGATACGCATTCCCATTCTCAATCGTGATTTTAAAAAAAAATTTGATAATCATTAACAGTCATCAACAGTACTCTCACTGAATATACCCGACTGAGGTCATTCGTTCGTTATCATGATCTCAGATACAAGCTTTTTTGCTATAATCTAAAGGTCCCCGGTTCGACCCCGGGTTTCGACAGCAATTTTTTATAGCGCTTATAGACTTCAGTGGAAAGCGCTTTATAAGCACCGATTTTATTATTATTATTATTATTATTATTATTATTATTATTATTATTATTATTATTATTATTATTATTATTATTATTATTATTATTATTATTATTATCATTATTATTATTATTATTATTATTATTATTATTATTATTATTATTATTATTATTATTATGCTTGCTAAGAAGACACATCATCGTGAATGGCTTTTATCTATTTATAATGAAGCAATGTTGATCACTAACCTTATGTAAGTAGTACAAATGTGATTAGGGATTTGGGGTAGGTTCGTGTTACAATATTATTGAGGTTTTGGGATTTAGGGTTAAGGTTAGCATTAGGATTAAGATTTAGCTTCCGAGTTGAGCAATTAAAGACAGTTCCATACGAGCAACGCGATTGCTCTTAATTGGTCATTAGGATATTTTGGTTATTAGGACAACATTATTACACATGACGACAGTCTGAATGGCAATAACTTGTGTTAAATGCCCTTCAGGATAAGTCCCATTTTGGCTCTTAGTACACGAATATGATTGTCTCTTAAGCTCTTAGTACACGAATATGATAGTCTTAGTACACGTATATGAGAGTCAAAAAGCAGGAAACGTATATATATATAATCTGAAATTATATTTGTATAAACAATGTCAAGCTTTCATCTCATTCTTTATACCTTTCATTGTCCTTGCCTACGTGTTTCTTCACTCCTCAGTTGCTTAATTTCTCAACCACTCAAGTCAATTTTACATGATTGCAAGCTGAATTGTACCGCAATCATAAAAATAGAGATATGGCCATTAAACGTTGTGGAAGTTTCATTCTTAAACTAGATAATATTGAAATATTGTGAGTACGTTTACTCTTATAAATTGATTTATATGCGCCCTAAGCCGGTGTTTTACAGTATTAACATTACACAACGTGTGGAGCAAATTATTCATTATTTCATTGGGCGTGTTTTTAAACTGCATGAATATTACATTCTTAAAAAGTTTTTTTAAATTTATCAACAGTTTACTGTTATTTTCAGCTCGTTTTCTGTGTAAAATCAACGGGTCGGGCTACAGAGCTTTATTACCATGTTACAATTTGGCATACCGCCCTCTTTTAATTTTTAGTTTGAGAAAGTCTTTTTTCTATGTAATTTTATATTTCCAACCATATAAGACTCGTTTTGATTGGTCAATGACATTGACCAATCAACCCCCGCGTCTCCAACAAGTAAGACCATCACATCTTTGCCGAGCGAAAGATTTTGTACCTCCCTGGTGAAATGATTCAGTTTAAAAACTGTGTCGCCTATAGTCTCTGTCACGGTCCACGCAAACCCTTTTCGTATGTAGTCGACGCCCGTTCTCTACACGATGACGTAATGGCCCCCGCTCGCTTATTCAATTTCGCCTTCTTTCACTTGTTATGTTATTTTTCGTATATTACTCTATTATTTGTTTCTATCTTTCGTCATGTTATTCTTTGTTTTCCTTCTATCATTTTCTCTCTCTGTTTTTCTTATGTTATTATCTGTTTTCCATCTTTCATCTTCTCTTCTATCTTTCCATTTTCTATTCTTTATCATTTTCTCTTTCTGTCTCTCCTTATGTAATTGTTGATTGTTACCATTCTATCATTTTCTCTTTCTGTCTTTCCTTATGTTATTCTTTATTTCTTCCTTCTATCACCTTCTCTTATGTTAGTGTTTGTTTTTATTATTTTATTAATTTCCTCTTTCTATCTTTCCTTATGTTATTCTTTGTTTTTCCATCTTTCATCTTTTCTTCTATCTTTCCATTAATAGCTATGCTTTATCATTTTCTCTTTCTGTCTCTCCTTATGTTATTGTTTATTGTTACCATTCTATCATTTTCTCTTTCTGTCTTTCCTTATGTTATTCTTTGTTTTCCATCTTTCATCTTTTCTTCTATCTTTCCATTAGCAGCTGCTATGCTTTATCATTTCTCTTTCTGTCTCTCCTTATGTTATTTTTTATTGTTACCATTCTATCATTTTTCTCTTTCTGTCTTTCCTTATGTTATTCTTTATTTCTTCCTTCTATCACCTTCTCTTTTGTTGTTCTTTGTTTTTATCATTCTATCACCTTCTCTTTCTGTCTTTTCTTATGTTATTCTTTGTTTCTTCCTTCTATCACCTTTTCTTATGTAATTCTTAGTTTTTATCGTTCTATCATTTTCTTCCTACCATTCCTTATGTTATTCTTTGTTTTTCCATCTTTCATCTTCTTTTCTATCTTTTCATTATCTATTCTATAACCTTCTCTTATGTTGTTCTTTGTTTTTATCATTCTATGTCTTTCTCTTTTTGTCTTTCCCTTCTGATTTACGCTACGATATATCAAGATTACGTCATTTTGACGACGGGGTTCGAGTTTTCTGACGAACCTCAAATCATGGGTGAACGCGTCCTCAAATCGGGCCTGACGACGTGAGACGACCCGACGCATGCGCAAATCGCCGAAATGACGTCATATCTTTGACGTCGTCTATGTGGACGTGCCAAACGAAAAGGCCCTATTTTGGTGGAGCGATACCCCGACTGCACAGAGAACTTTTAAAGAATGTAATATTCATGCAGTATAAAAAACACGCCCAATTAAATAGGTTGAATTTGCACCTACAAAAGTGGGAAGAACTTAAAGTAAATAAGGATGTGAATGTGAACAGGTATGATGTGTCCAGTGTTGTGCGCGTGTGAATCTGTGTATGGTTGTGAGGTGCGAGTTTGTGAGTGTGAATGTGAATGTTTACGGGGGTTAAGTAGTAGAAGGGGTGGAGGGTTGGCAGGGGATATTAACGGAGGGGCATTTTATACAAATACGATTATGTTATTTTTCAGGAATGATGGTACATGTAATAAAGTTCAGTATGTTGTTATTATTATTAGAAAAAATAGTGATTTCATTCTATTATTCTCCTTCTTGCTCACTGTTTTGTGAATAATTTATTTGTGTTAAGAAAACGAAATGAAGTTTTGTATTTGGATGGAATTATTTACATTGATTCTTTATGTAAGATTAATTTTGAATGAAGTCTCTAATTAAAAAAAATATGGAAAAAGAAAAAAAAAAAACGGGATATGTAATCTCTTGTGTGCACAGAGCATGACTAATGAAAGCCAGTTCGTAAATACTATCTGCGCATGGGCAGATAAAGGTCATTTGTTCCAAATTGTAAAACCCATCGAGACGAATACTAACTGGTATTTATGCACCGACAGTACATTTATCTGATACACAGGTGGAAGTATTCTTCTCAAGAGGCAAACAAAAGGTATTCATGAAGCACCTCCATCACTTCGGCCGTGATTATTCTAAAATGCACAAGTGGGACGTATCCATCGTGTAAAAGATAATTATGTGAATATTTTGGGATCATGCGTTCTCAAGCTATTTACGAACTGGCTTATTCCAATAGGGTCCCTTTAGCTCCAAACGTTTTGATATGAGAACCCTTAGACTACCTTGAATAAGAAGTCAAGACTCCTGGTTAATCCATTCTTGCAATTGTTCCCTTTGTATACCCTCTACTCAGAGCAAGAAGGGCGTTATCACCTCTTTTAACGCCTTTCTTGCTCTCAGTAGATTGCGTTTAATACCGTCATTGCGTGCATGGGTTTTGACCATTATAAGTCAAACTTGTGCGTTGAGGCCATCCAAGGGAAACATCTAGAAAGTGGCTATTGCAGACATTTAGCCTTTCTAAACAGGTTCTTTCAATCCGCAGCACGTGATAATTCGCGTCCATTTATTTATTTATACTCGTTAAAAAAAAGGTGCGTGCATAATTACGTAATAAGCGATGCATGGGGTTGTTCCGATCTTTCATTTTGATTCTTCGAATCGCTCATTTAGCATGATTTTGGTCTCACTTTAAAGATGAGATTTCGAAGTTTCTTTGACAATGTATGAAAATTATGTCCACGAGGTGTTTGGAAATGATATTGAGGTTCGGATATTGGCTAATAGATATTCCATTTCTTTGCAATTAAGTGCTAATTTTGACCATTAAATTACTTTTGCGTCAACAAAAAATTATCATCTCTAGAACGAGTAGATATCGATCTTTTTATTGGTATCAAAATCATGAGACGAAATGAGACGGACAACTTTCCAATTTGTTCCAACTAACAAAATGACTGAAATAACACCTTTACCATCCACCACGAAGGAACGTCTTTTCTTTTTAGATGACCTATAATGATATGCTATCCATTATATACTTTGAGTAGTGCCCCAAGAAATGAGGCACTTCTCGGCAACACATAAATGCAGAAATTAGTGATATTTTTGTACACGGCAAACGGGAGAGTAGTTCATGTCTACGTCGTAATCCACTCACAAAATTGCCAATTTGAGATAGCTATAGTGATCTCTTATATTTCAAACATTCATAACTCTATTATGATTAGACCGATTTACTTCAAACTTTTGTCATCCTGTTTCTCATTTGTCTGCTTTCATACAAATTAAATCATTAGAAAGATTGGACAGCTCTTTAACGTATAAAGCTGGCTCTCTGACACCAATCAAAAGTCTGTTCTCTTATTTTTCTTAACGGTTTACTTATCAGGTCGTAAAAATTATCGTAATTACCCAATAGTTTGTTTTAGGAACATTAGGGCCTAGTTCCGAAATAAATTATTAATATCCAACTGTTAATGACTTACAACATTTCTTTATAAAATGGGAGATATTTTTGCTGGTGAGTATATTTCCTATCCGACAGGACTTTTGAAGCAGATCGTTGAAAACTCGGACCGACGTTCTCAAGTACCATGGCAACTTTAGTCCAGCTACTGGTCTTCGCATGTCTTCTTCTAGCAGGTATCGTTGCTTCTAATTCAATCAAAATAAACTAGGCAGTTTGGGTTTTATAAGATTTTTTTTTTATAACACTTTAAACGAAGTTGTCAAAACGTAAGAAGAAAAAAATGGTCATATTGCATAAAAAAATAATCCGATCGACGTATTGAACTTTCTTCATTTATCGTGTAATTGTCATCATTTGATTACTTTTTTGAGTAGGTATAGGAACTTGCAATATTTTGTGTTTATCTCAAAACATAATGGTTTTTGATGAAATAGTATGATATCTTTTCGTACAACGTTTTGCATAATAATTTTCATCTCATTTGACTTGGTTGTATCTGAAAACGGTATTGAATTTGAATTTAAAAAAAATTAGGTTAGGAATGAGAAGTTTGATATTATATCATTGCCAAATATTTTAAATTCTAAAATGATAAGCAGGTAATAGATAGAAGAAATGAAAACAAAAGACTAAGTATTGAATAATTTCAATAACACCCAATACATCAAAATTGGCATTGGTGGCGTGAAAATTCAGACACAAGAAAAAAACACATGTGGCGATCATCTGAAGGTTTTTTTCAATATAATTTTCTTAATTAACCATCATCATATCCACAGATACTGGATATTATAATCCAAGAATTTACGAATAGCGCATCCTACTATGTCTAATATAACCTGGTTCATTTTTTTTCTTCGTCGCATTCGTTGTCAGTATCGTGTAAATTCTGTTACGACGATCTCGGCTGCTTCGATACGTCGTTATCATGCCATGATAATAATAATAATAATAACAATGGTGGCTTCTTATATAGCGCACATGTCTGTCACGTTGTGACGCTCCTGGCGCTGCCCCGATTATTACCCTGGCTCTAGCAAGGCGGCCACTACGGCGCTCTAGCATTTGCGGAAGCACACCCCAGCCGAAATCGGAACACATCAATCAACAATTTGTATAATTTTGTTTCTCTTTCTCACTGTCACTGATAATGATCAGTTTCATGTAGTGTCTGTTACGATGATCTTGGATGTTTCGACACTTCGATGGGCTGCCATTGGAGAAACCCTAGCTCTCCTGCCGTGATAGGAACCACTTTTGAGCTCTATACTAAACAGAATAGAGACTCAGGCGATGTCCTGGATCGTACGAACGACGCTACGATCACATCATCGAATTTTAAAGCGAGTCGAGATACCAAACTCATCGTCCACGGTTGGACTGATAGTATGACTGGAGATAGCTGGATCAACATGAAAAACACACTCATTGACACGGTAAGAACAACATAGCATTTTCAGAATTTAGTTAACTATCCACATTATCCCAACTCTCGCAACTATCATGACTATGATGTTCTAGTATTGTTTGTATAGTTAACATTTTTATGAACAAGGTCACAACCTTACTACTATAACGTTCCAATTTTTTAAGTTTTATATAAGTAATACTTCACGACAGTACTGTTATACTGGAGTCATATCAGATTTGCAATGTATGTGACATTCACTGGTCTTCAAATTGTTTAATACATCACCCCTAATGGAAACCAGTCTTAATACTGTATGGGCTCTTTACCAAGTATGAATAAATATATGAATCAATCAATCAATCAGTCAATCCATCATCTTGGCAAATAAATATTACAAACAGTGGGCACCTTTGCTCTTAATGTTGGTTTATTTTAAAGCTCAAATTAATACAAGTTTTTAGGCAATCTAAATCCGCAGTTATGTATTATCAATACTAAAACGGTGGCAATATTGTTTTTTTCTTCCAGTATTTTCTTAATGAGACTGATTTCAAAGTTACATTTTTGTTTTTGCTCAGCCAAATATTACCCATGGTCTTTACCGAAAATGCGTCGTAAATATTCAAGATCATAGACGGTATACATGGGATAGTGACAAAGAGTTTCTTTGCTTATGATGAAGACAGACAATACTTCATCGGATGAAGTGTATAGTGTACATAAAATGGAGGGGAAAAAAAAAATCATCGTTATTTAATTAACAGTACGACATCAACGTCGTGATGGTTGACTGGTCCGCCGGAGCCGATAAGTTCTACACCAAGAGCAGAGCTAATACACGCGTGGTCGGCAGGGAGATCGCTAAGCTCATTGAGGCTCTCAACGCTACTACCGGAGCTGCATTCGACTCCATGCACATCATCGGTCACAGCCTCGGAGCTCACATCGCTGGCTACGCTGGAGAGGCATGCTTGGGAACCATTGGCCGAGTTTCAGGTATACATTACTTCTCAATCATTTTTGTCAGGTCATCACTTAATAGAAACCCTGTTATGGGGGCTTTTATGAATTAAAAGTTTTTCCTTAGAAATGATGTGCATGGATACTGTCATCATAAGACAGGGAGTATATCAAGAGAGATATACCAGGGGAAGGTGGGATACAGACCATTGGTACACTAACGAGAAAATAGGACGGATAACAGGTTGGTGAACAGTCATTACATCGTTTCTTCTTCCTTGGAAATATCTTTGTTGGCAAATCTCATCACCCCTTAGAAAATCTTTGTTAGACCCCCTTCCTGAGTTTGAAATTCTTCTAGTGAGACATTAAAAAAGCAAACTCCTATGTAGAGAGAGAGATTCCAAAATCTTTTAATCTTGAATAACTGAAGTTTTCCGTCTTGAAAAGTATTTGATACGGCTATAAAATCATGATAACAGTTATCCCCACTTACGCTAAGTTACGTCTATCATTCCATGAAATGATATGCATAATATAATAGGGATGATCGAAACACACGTAGGAAAGGAGTCTGTACATTAAAAGAAGAAGAAAAAGGAAGAGGAGTAGGAGAAAGAGAAGGGGGTGAATAAGGAGGAGGAGGAGAAGGAGGAGAAGAAGAAGAAGAAGAAGAAGAAGAAGACAAAGAAGAGAAAAAGAAGAAGAAGATTGGAAGATTAAGACAAAAGTTTTTAATAAAGGAGGTGCAATTGCTATTCTCTCTCTTTGTCTCTGTCTCTGTCTCTGTCTGTCTGTCTGTCTGTCTCTCCCTGTCTCTGTCCCTGTCTCTGTCTGTCTGTCTCTCTGTATGTATGTCTCTCTGTCTGTCTGTCTGTCTCTCTGTTTCTCTCTCTCTCTATCCCTCCCTCCCTCGCTCTAATCTATACCTAAATAGGATTGGATCCCGCAGGTCCAGAATTCGCTGGTGATCTTGACAATTCCTGTCGTCTGGATAAAACAGACGCCCTCTTCGTCGATGTCATGCATACAGACGGTGAAATATTGATAGGTGGCGGGCTTGGACTAATGAATGAGGTATTTCATTTTGTATGTTGAATGTTTGTGGCTTTAAAAAAATCTGTAAGACGAATCTGCATTATTTTTTGATAATGACAAAAAAACGGAGAGAGAGAGAGAGAGTGCGTGTGTGTGTGTGTGTGTGTGTGAGAGAGAGAGAGAGAGAGAAGGGGTCGCCCTTGTCATTTATCTAGAATGCTCTTACACCTTATTTTGACTAGATACAGGTGTATATAGAAAATCATAATCAGTATTATGCATCAATTTCAGTTATATCAATAACAGAGAAAACTCCGCTTATCGAACAAGTTAGTTGTTTTTTGTACTGGTTTGTGTTTGAATATTAATTTTGACCGTGTACCGACTTGGGTTAAAACAAAAATCTTTATATTAGGAGGCGGGGGTTGTCAACAAGGATAATTATGGACATAACACAAAAAATAACAATGCAGATGAAGGCGTACAAGATAAAAGAGTAAAAAGATGATAAAACAGATGAAGTGTTAATAATGTAACTAAAAAAAAAAATGTATTTAAAAAAATCCCTTTTCTTTCACAGCTTGGACATCAGGACTTCTATCCCAATAACGGTCAAGAAATGCCTGGTTGTGGTTTTTTCGCAATCTCTTGTGATCACATCCGTGCCGTCGAATACTTTATCGAGAGCATCTCATCGGCGTGTTCATTCTCCGCTACGAAGAAGGGTTCGACCTGGGACGAGCTCAATAACGGTCCCTGGACATCGTGCACGTCGAGCTCCCCCTGCCCGGAGATGGGGTATCAGGCTGACATTAGCAAGGGACAAGGGGCATTCTATCTTGAGACCAATGCAAATAGTCCTTACTGCCAGTAAAATGCGTAACTATGGTTACAACGTCATGCCAAGAAGAGCACAACGATTAGCTCCTTGTAATCTTATAAAGATTAAGATGAAGAAGAAAAAAATGTAACATTTATGAATCTCTTTTTGATAATTTTGCTAAATTATAAAGACTAGCTAACTGCATAAACGAGAATTCCTGCTTTAAGATCTACATTACAAAAGTGTTTTAATGTTCCGAATACATCAAGACGAAGCGATGATAAATGCCATTAATTTGAATGCACTTTAAGAATATTAAAACATGATTAGCTTTGAAGAATCTCGTTGCTTAGACCAGGAAGCTTTGACTTTTTACAGCTCCCTGCTTAGGCTGCATGAAATGGTTAACATTATGTTTAATTTGTAGTAGGGTCCATGGTCCTACCAAGGAGCTCTCTAAGCTCTTTGGTGTTATCCAAGGAGGTGACTGGTTCAACCAGGGTGCTGTGGCATTTTCACAGCTCCCTGATCGGATCTTTAGATCTTTAGTGTAAACCGTTCTATGTGAACTTTAAACAAATCTAAATTGATTTCCCAGTTGTTGCATGAAAAAAATTGTTAAATGACTTAGATGACGTAATAAATCGCTAAATAAAAAAGCATGTTAACCATAATCATATCTCACCCTCTTCTTCTTTAAATTGTATAATTGAATAATTATCAAATCAGAAAGGAAAAAGGGGGAAAGTGAGAGAACAGGCGAGAAGGGTTGGGAGAGGAGAGAGGGACAGAGAAAGAGAGCAAGAGAAAGAAGAGAGAGAGAGAGAGAGAGACAGAGATGGTGAAAGAGAGGGGGAAATGGGATACCGAGAGAGAGAGAGAGAGAGAGACAGACAGACAGAGAGAGAGAGAGAGAGAGAGACAGAGAGGCAGAGAGACAGAGGAGAGAGGGGAGAGGGGATACAGAGAGAGAGAGAGAGAGAGAGAGAGAGAAAGAAAGACATAAGGGAAGAAAGACAGAAATGATAAGAGTGGGAAAGAGAACATGAGAAAAAAATTAAAAGAAAAGAGAGAGAGAATGAGAATGAGAGAGAGAGAGAGAGAGAGAGGGGGGTGTCAGAGAGTCATATACATGTAGAGAGATTTGTAGAGGCAAAGACAGGGAGAGGAAGGAAGACAGACAGACAGAGACGAACAAGACGGACAGACCGACATATTGGAGAGGCAAAGACAGTCAAAAATAATTAATGACAAATTATTATTTTTACATTACCACTGATTAATTTCCCTTCCATGGCAGCTTGGTCATCAAGATCTTTCTCCTAACCATACGTATACATTGACCGGTTGATCGCCTGTTTTCAGCACAACCGTGCTGTCGAATACTCCATTGAATGTATCTCGACATCGTTCTCCTCCACGAAGACGAGCATGGTCGATGAACGTCGTGCAATGCCTCCTGCTGCCTTGAGATGGGATACATGGTGGACCTAGACAGGGGGTTGGGGTGTTCTATCTCGAGATTAGCAAGGAAAGTCCTTTCTACCAGTGATAAAGAAAGGGTGTAAAAACCACACCCCATGTTGTTGTTTTCGCCGAGAATGATTGTACGCAGAATCGTATTGAAGGTAATTCCATTAAAATCAATCTCAATATAACAAAATCAATACATAGCCTATACTACGATTAACTACGCAATTTCTTGCTGAATATTTGATATCAAATAATAAATAAAAAACAAACAAATAATGTATATAGGCGAATGGAACTTACATTTAGGCCTACATGTACAGTTATAACAACTAAATTATTCAGACCCTTACCAATTTTTTTATTTTTTAGTATGTGCAAAATTGATTTGTCCCGATTTATTTTTCTTGAGAATGGGACATTATTATTGATAAAGATCAGATGAAGATACAACAATAGTACAGATATAACGGTTATCAGAATACCGCTCCTAGCCTCTTGGGAGAACCAGGCGGGTCCTGACATAAACCAAACTTCGTGCAATAGGCATAATTTCGCGCCAGGTTAAAATTATTTAAGTGTTTAATTTAAATATTTTGTATTTTTAGGCAAAATTCGTATATCAACTTCAATTTGACATATTTTGCTCACTGGAATGATTTCTCTGGTAAACCATTTGAATTATACGATGTACCGACCCGATGGGAGCGGTCTAATTCTTATTTCTGGTCAAAATAATATCGGAGAAATAAAATAGTGCTAAAGTCGCCCCTATATATGATATAAAAGCAAGGGTAAATAATATTTGGACATCTACCGACCGATAATCTATCTTGCCAACCTTTTCCAGAATTGAAAAAAAAATTGTCTACAGACTTCTTACTGATTATATTGATAAAATAATATTTTGTACTCAGCATAATTTTGATCTAGGAAGAAATACTAAACTTCTTTGGCTTTCATTGAGTTATGAATTATATATCCAGTGCAAGAGAAAATAAACTCAGTTGGTATTTTCCTTGATCTCTCGCCGAAAGCTTTCGATAATGTGAATCATTCATTTCCGTTACAAAAACTCTTTTTCCATGGTATAAGAAGCATTACATTTAAGTGGTTCGAAAATTATTTAAATAATAGGAAACAATTTGTTGTTATTTATCAACAACCGTCGTATTTGACGCCAATGTCACCATATAGACTGAGGTCACGCAACGGAACTGCGATATACTGTACCAAGACCACAAACAACAGAGAGGGAGAAAGAGAGAGAGAGAGAGAGAGAACTAGAGAGAGAGAGAGAGAGAGAGAAGAAAAAGAGAAAGGGGGAAAGGTAGATGATTATGTATTGCTCCAATTGCTGGCTATAATGCGGTTCATAATTATAAACACCAAAAACTTAAACATTATTATTATATTAAACGATTTATCATGCTTGATGCAGTGGTTGGTATACAATTATGAATTTCACCCTCCTTTTACTAGAATCTTGCTCACATGAACCTCGTGACGAAGGGATCCACAATTTTGATAAGACATTGGAAATGGACGAAAAGTTCTGTACTTGAGTGTTGAGTGCTGCTTGAGTGCAGTGCCATTGATTCGGAGCTCTAGCTAGAGTTTGGCCAAGCCAGTTCCAGTTGGGCACGATATGGCGAATACTGATTTGTTGGGCTAGCACACAACAGAAGAATACGCTATGTTGTGAGCAACTGAAATAAAGTTGGCAAAACTCTTTTTAAATAATTGCTCTGCTTGAGTGCAAAGAAGACCGCCTTCTGTGGTTATATAGCTAACGGAACTGAACAGATTCTTGGTCTATAACTACATCACACGACACCTCCACAAGACAATGATTAATTAATATAGCCCTTCAAAATGACCTTCATGTCCTTCATCTTATCCCTTTTTTTTATCCAGTTCAAGTTGTTAAAGACTGGATCGCCCTTGATCATCAATGTGTGTCACCTTACACTCGAAATACAACACGGATGGAGGGAAAAGTTAATAATTATTATATTAATTCTGTAAAATATTCAAATACTAAACATGATACTTAAAGGGATAATTGAGTTTTGTTGCAGAGGGCGCTACACAAAATAATTGTTGTGTGAGATAACGAAAAACTGAGTGTCAAATTTGAAAGAATATACAATTTGAATGACAAAATTATCTTTGTTTGTTAAAAATCGGCTGAAATATCCATAAACATAACCATTTCTAATATATGTGGTGCCCCACAAATATTCGGTAATTTTAAACAAGCCAATGAAAAACGAGATAGCGCCTTATCAGTTTTATTCCAGCCAATGCCAATATTGGCTTTTTGTTTGCTTTTTCATGTTGGTTATAATACGCACAACTAGCCGGCCCGGGTATCGTTATTATTAATTAATTAATTAGGCCATTAAAAAAAAAACATGTTTGGCGTCCTGCCTTTTTGAAAAATAGGAAGGAGGAGGAGGCCCTTTTTTTCTCAAAATGGCCGCTCCTTACATTTTCCCCGACTGGCTGGGCAGCCAGTCGGGCTATTTTTCAAGATGGCCGCCAGCATTTATGTTTTTGTTTTTTTTAATTCAGAAAAAGACCATTTTAGCAGTATGTTTTTCATGTTTTTTCATTAAGATTAAAAAAAAAAAAAATGGAAGAAAAAAAAATGGAAAAAAAAGAAAAAAAAAAAAAGGGGGCAGGCGGCCCCCAAAGGAAGCGGGCGGGAACACTAAACATAAATATATTTTTTAATTGCCTTAATTAACGGTCACCGTATTTTTTTTATAGTGGAGCTGAATTGGTATGATCGTATTCAATCTTAATTCACACATTTTGGGGTCTTAAATTAAATTAATAGCAATTTTAGGTTCTTAAATGGCACTAAAAATGTCATAAATAAGAATAAGAGCATTAGCCATGCACTTTGAAGGCATTTGCGGTCTTATGCAAGAACTCAACTATCCCTTTAATGGTTAGGTAATTATGATGATTGTGGTCAGACTGAAGGGAAAATATAAGAAAATGTTTTTTAAGGGTATGAAATAAAAATGGAATTACTACGCTCACATTACGAAATCAAACAATACTCGAAATGAAACAATACCATTTATTGCACGTTTAACAACAATTTTTGACTGTTGACACATAAATTATAGTTTCTTCAGTTCTTGCAAGTTCGATTTGGATTTGTGACAGCCAGGTTTATGAGAAACTGACAGGTGCTTATCGCTTAGAGTGCCAAGATATAAATGGGCATATTTAATTACTGATTATCGTCAGATAGAGTGAAAAAGGAGTAGGAGGGAAGAGAGAGAGAGAGAGAGAGAGAGAGAGAGAGAGGGAAGAGAAGTGAGTGGGATGGGAGTGAGAGGGGAGTTGGAGTTGGAGGGGTGTGGGAGGAGAGTGAGAGGAGAGTGGGAGTGAGGGCGAGTGAGAAGGAGTGAGAGGGAGTGGGCGGGGAGGGAGAGTGGAGTTGGATGGGTGTGGGAGGGGTGTGGGAGGGATGTGGGAGGGATGTGGGAGGGGTGTGGGAGGGGTGAGTAGGGAGTATGAGGGAATCGAAAAGGGGCGTAAGAAGGAAGTTAGAGGGGTGTGGGAGGGGAGTGAGAGGGGGAAGGGGAGTGAGAGGGGAGTTGGAGGGGTGTGGGAGGGGAGTGAGGGCTAGTGAGAAGGAAGTGAGAGGGGAGTGAGAGGGGAGTGAGAATGGAGTGAGAGGCGAGTGCCAGTAAATTGCGTGTGTAATGCCCAAACCAACTCATTACAGAACGTAAAGTATTGATTTTTATTTGATTGAATTTAACACGGAGTATTGGAAGCCAGGGTATATCCACCATCATTTCGCCACATTAAAATAGGTAAACCTGGATAATAATCACACGTATTGTACATCTGCACATTTTCGACCACTCGTCAAATCCTTATCCTCAAATGGTGTTTGTTTTAATAAATGTACACTTAAAATCGATGCTGGTGTATTAATGTTAAAAACTTTCTAGGACTTTGGAGCTCTCTTTCTTTACGTCTTCCTTGAAAGTTTTGAGTGTTCTCTATTAAACCAGGTGCAATACATACATTCATCTTCTATAGCTACCTGGATGAAAATAAGTATTTAAGTATTTAGATATCCTTGAGCCACTTGTACTAATTAATGTATGGTGTGATTATGGTACGATTATGAAGTTGATAGCCACATTAATGAGAGCTAATGACCCTCATTAACCTGCACCAATTAGTCACACTACAAACCAGATGCTCGGTTCACAATGAAAATGGGGTGATAGTCGGCAAGGTTGAGGCTATGGATTAACCCTCTGATTACCGCATTCACTCATTACAACTGTGTATTTGCATGGTGTTATAATTGCCTGCATGTGGCACGAAAGGACTTATTTTTGTCGTTAATATACCGCTAAAATTTAACTTATTTGAGTTTATCATTATTGTAATAATAGAATTACACTTCAGCCTTTCTTTTCTTTTATGATTATAAACAAAAGAGTATTATAAAAATCATTACTTTTCTAACACTGAAACTGAGTTTCAAAAGTGAGTATTTTAAAGTCAGAGATAATTTTGTCTTTCTGTAAGAGAAATTGGATGTTCGTTCAATCAGTCATGAATAAAAACAGACCTTGGGTTGGAAAGATAATTAGTTAATTTTGAAATCTCCAGCGAATATTTAAAATGGCAATTTTATGATGAGATCTCTTCGAAGTCTCGCTGTAGGCAAAATATCAGTCAAAAGTATAGAATTAAATATTTTTTATTCAAATCCTGATCTCAAATGACAACCCAAGGGTTAAAACTATTTTATCCACAAGCTGACAGGGTTATGTATGATGTGTTATCATGATTATGTATGGACCTAGGTCCATGGTATAAGCAAACAAAAATGATGTGTAGCGCCATCTTATTGTTGATAATCCTTTTGCTTGGACAACTCTAAGTGTTCTTTGTAGACAATAGACATTCTTCTTCTCCTCCTTCTACTTCCTTTTCTTTCTTTTTTTCTCCTTCTTCTTCCTTTTCTTGTTCTTGTTCTTCTTGTTCTTGTTCTTGTTCTTCTTGTTCTTGTTGTTGTTGTTGTTGTTGTTGTTGTTGTTGTTGTTCTTGTTCTTGTTCTTCTTCTACTACTACTTCTTCTCTTTCTCCTTCTCCTTCTCCTCCTCCTTCTCCTCCTCTTATTCTTCGTCTTCTTCGGTTTATCTTATTGCAGTTGTTTTTACTGAAACACGTTCTGTATATACTAGCATAAAGAAAACATACAAATTGAAAGTTTTGACAACCTTAAATTTTCCTCTCTCCTTAAAGAGAAAAAGAAGTAAAAAGGTAACACCTAACGTAAAGATTGTGAAAAACTAGGAGCTTGAATTATTCCATCACCTTTGTCACAGCTTCGAGCCTTCCCAGAGCTTATCTTTCCTGTTTCCTAATCTTCGACTTTATATTCATTTTCAAATTTAAATGTAATCAAGCGAAATACTGCACAAGTGTCAAACAGCTTACCTTATAATCATGTATATTGAAAAACAATCAGATGTTTTTATATCCGAATTATCGTTAAAATGACAGGTGAATAATTTCCAAGTTTAGGGGCTTGTTTGTTTTTCTGAACATCGTATCATATCTTTAAAAAAATGGTTCTCATCATTAACAAGTATTTTACATGATTATATTCGTTAATTAATCACCCATGATAGAGCAGTCATCGTTCACTGTTGACATTGGCTGTTTACATAAGGCTAGATATGATGGTTTTTTTTAATTCCTTAAATAGGGGTGATTAGATGCGATTAAAATCACATTATTGCTTCGAGTAGGATCAGGTCATCTAGCATCTATTCATCAGCTACAAAGATGGGGAGCTTTTCCTTAGCCGTCGTGTTTCTGGCTGCTGTCATTATTCAAGGTAAGATTCATAATCTGTTCATGCTGAGGAGAGAAAATTCACTCTTTTAAAGGAGAATCTAACCTTAATAGCTCATTACTCTAAAAGAAAACAGAAAAACCAGAGAAGCAGACTAGTGAAGATTGGAATGAAATTGGACTAGAATAAGAAAGTTATGAATTTTCGAAAGCTGTAATCAATAGACGTATGGGCAATTATAATTGGTTAAATCACTAATTTCCCTGTGACGTACATGTAGTGCTGGAAAACTTCCTCATATATTTTAACACACAAAATGACTAAAATGTCAATTTTTTTTTTCAAAATGTAAGACTCCCGAGGATCTTTTTTTTTCTTCTTTAGAAGACCTATAATATTATGCTCATCATGTCATAATTTGAGTAGTGCCCCATAGGAAGGAGGCACTTAGAAGAAAAACAAGAAAATTGCTGATATTTTTGTACATGACAAACGGGAGAGATTTCCGTGATTTCGTAACTTACAATCCATTGACCAAATTGCCAATTTGAGATTCGCATAGATTTAGGGATCTCATTGGCCTGTTTCAAACATTAATAACTTTCTTATCATTGGACCGACTGATGTCAAACTTTCGCCATTCTGCGTGTCTTATATTTCTGCTTTCATACAAATGAACTTCTCACAAAGGTTGGATTGCCCTATAAGATTCATATCACTTCATTTGGAGTTGAATCCATCTATTATCTAAGTGGAATTCTTTATGAGTATGCTGGTATCGCTTATACTTTTAACAGAGGATTCCACTATTTTAAGCGCGAAGTCATCCTTGAAGTGACTTCTTAATAAAAATCACGGGGTTCCACCCCTGTCCGTTTTGAGATAAGTTTATTTAACCCTCCCCTCTTTGTCTCAAACCACTGTGCTTGTAATTATATTCAGGGTGAATAAATTATTGTTTACATACAATTAGTGTTACTTACTAAATAATAATAGGCCTAATTTAGAACGAATATTTTAGGCTATATTCCAGAGTCTCATCGTATGAATTTGTATTTTGTATTTGTGTTTGTATTTATTAGAAAAACTTCATGCACATAGTGCATGAATATTATGTTTTTACAAAATCTATTAGTATAATGACAAAATTAAATGAACCTGGTAAATTTCAAAAGATCACTATTGGATACTTCAAAAGAAACTTATCCACGATCGTCACTTCGACAGAGTCATAACGATTCTTTGTATTTGTTTTCCTAGGGTGTCAAGCTGACTCCGTACAGTACGATGATCTTGACCGGTTATACTACGGCGATGGTACGTCGAAATGTCATCATTTTAAACCAGAGAGCCCCGGTGCCATCGTTATTAAATACTGGCTCTATACAAAACAAAACAAGAATAGTGCACAGAGACTGTACAGAAAAGACGCTAGCTCCATCACCAAATCCAACTTTCAGGTATGTTTGTTACCATGGATACTTGATTGCGATAATAATGGTCTGTTCAGAGCCAGAAAGGCGTTAACCCGTATCACTTATCACAGAGTTAACTCTTTGCGAGCTCTCAACAGAATATATTAAAATAGAAACTTCAAACTTCAAGTAAAGAATTATAGGGGCATGTTTACAATGATAATGAGACAATAAAGTAAAGCAAGTAGAGTCTTTATTAAGTAACGTATATTCTCATCTTTGGTTGACCTAAGATATAAGTGAATCAAACAAGTGTTTTTTTGTTTAGAATACGAAGTAAACTCATAATATCATGTACGTAAGATACATAAGCGGACCATAGAGAACAAAACGGCCCCACCCCGCTCACTTACAAAAAAAAGGCAGGAAAAAACACAATTTTAAAGGTATAATATATCCAGAACTTCATTTTCTTTTGGAACCGCAGAAACGTCGGCATTGTTTCCGCGAAAACACGTTTCTGCTCGTGCGCCAATCGCCTTCCACCGCTACTGAAAAGCCTCGCGAGAGGGCCGGCGAGAATCCAGAAATCCTTTGCCTGCTTTTTAATAAAAATGATATCGGAAAGTTTTCGGCCTCGGGTTCATATGAGCTACTATGCGGAGATACAGATCATATGTACATAATTATAAATCCCATTGAGACAACGGGTGGATACGTGCTCATGAAAGTTATGTAATCATTATTCTTTCATGCACCAGCTGTACATTCTATGATACACAGGTGAAAGTATTATTTTCAATAGGGCAACCAAAATTCATGAAGGACCTACATCACTTTGGCAGTCATTAATCTCAAATGCACAAATTTGGGACGTGTCCATGCATGTGTAAAAGATCTGTGAATATTAGGGGGTCATTTTGTACAAGTGTTATCTCCGGAGTGGCTTATCATGGTTTCGAACCTGAATATAGGTCTTATCTCAGCTACTGCCAAATGTTATGCCTCCATTTCCCTACCAAGGCAAATTTTGAACGGTATCTGTACATCATTTTATTTTTGTTTGGTTTATATTGTTATCATTAGGAAATCACTTTATGTTAATCAATATGTCACAAAGCTCCGTTGTAAAGCAGGTCTCTGCTGCGCCGAGCGGCACTACCTTGCCTTTAAAGATGAACAAAAAAGTTATTAGATGGGCATGATGGAGGGGAAGTATTGATTATTTTAAATGATCTTCTGGGATCAAATGTTTTGGTTTATAGATTTCAAAGTTTGATTTAACAGTATTCAAAGACAGTTATTAACAATCGATATCAACTGAATAAAAGGATGAATGTGTGCTAGGTAAGGCAAACCCTAATTTTTGTCTTACCTAGGAACAACTAGCATGACTAATGTATTCAATTTGAATACTGACGGCTGAAATACAAAGATATATAACAGGGGAATGTAATAGCTCATTGCTAATTAAACGTGCATACATTGAATACATATTGAAAATATTCAAACACAGTATACCTCCGTCACACCAACGAGACCAACACCAGACCGAAAACATGCCGAACAAAATGACATTACCCCGAATGGCTATGAATCGGTCAGTTTGGTGTCGGTCGTGACCGAGGTATTCATAGGGTACATTCTTCTAATTCGGCTCGATTTTGAGCAATGTGATAAAATATTTAAAAATTGTTTCGATGCTTGATGTTTTGAATAGATTGAACCGTTAGAGTTCCCTCTATGTCAGGGCAGTCAACTCCACCGTCTCCATGTTCTTCCCAGAAATGATTAGAGTATAGCCTGCAAATCAAATCTATTTCAACTTTCCTACTATTTTCCACTTACGGATTCAATTAAATTTATTATTTCATAAAAATCACATACAATATAATATACATTGAAAAGTGTACTGGATCATTAGCACCCAATAAAGCCGATGGCTTGAGGGAAGTGGCTGGACCCTTAACATATACATGACAAATGTGGTATATACAAAACATTAAAATTCACATTATATCAAAATACGGGGTATGGGCAAGATAATGGGAGTTTGAACATTGACGAATGGCTTTCTTTTGTAAAGTATTTAGCCTGTTTAAATGACACGAGCTAGCCCTTCCCCGTACAAGACTACAATAATCTAAATAGGGCAAGACAATGGCATTGTACAAAGTGAAAGGGTTTTCAGCGGTAGAAAATAACGTAGCTTAAAAGCCCCTTTCACACCGGATCTGCGTAGAGTTGCGTAGTGTGGCGTACGATAGCGTATGGTTACGTACTCTGTGCAAAGGCACTGCGTACCTACGGTGTATGCAATTGGCGTACCAACGCGTACGATTGCGTATTACAGGCTTAGGGTTGCGTACGTTTTCGTAGGCCTGGCGTACAGGTTTGCTTACGGTTGCGTACGGTTGCTTACTGTTTACTGTTACTGCTTCGTCGGACCGGCGAAAGGTAGCGTAGTATTGCGTAGACATGGCGTACAGTAGCGTAGTGTTGCGTAGACTTGCGTAAACAAGGCGTACTTTCTGCGTCTATTGTCTACGCCGAAAGTACGCGAACAAAATTAAACATGTTTAATTATTTGCGTCCATCTCACGTACCCCTTTGCGTCCCTCGGTGTATAGTTACGTAGGCCAGCGTAGGGCAGCGTACGCTCGGCGTAGTCGGTACGCAACACTACGCAACTCTACGCATGGCCTGGTTTGAAAGCCCCTTTACTCAACATACCTATGGACATGCTAAGCTTTCCATGAATGGAGTTGATTTGATTAACCCAAGTTGGCTTATCATCTATCTGTACTCCTAGGAAATTTAAACTGCTTGCTCTTTGTATTTCATGGTTATCTAGTTTTATCGAAAAATCCAATTGAAGATGTTGGCGCTTATTTGAACAAAAAAAAAATATTTAGTTTTGTCAGTATTGAGAAAGAATTGGTTTGCTTTGAACCAGGAAGAAATCTTATTTAATTCGACATTTGCATAATTTTGAAGCGTATTTTTATCAGCATGTGAATGAATATGTTGGTTTCATCTGGATATTAAAAACAATGTAATAATTCAGAAGTATTGGTTATATCATTCATTTATATCAGAAATAGCAAATTACTGCGGAAATTATAAACTTTGGTGTTCTTTAAAACAAATCATTCCCTGCTACTTACCGATCTCGGTACTTTGGTATACATGAACGTCGATGCAACTCACTTATTACAATTATCCTAAGGTCAAAAACCAATATTTTTTTTTACTGATTCACGCTCATTTATGTTCCTTGAGCTTTTATACAATTATTTATGCACTATATACTTTTAATGTTTTCATACTTAATGTAATTTTGTCATGAAAGTCTACATTTCATTTATTATTTTTATATATAGTGGGTCTTGGATCTTAAATCTTGAATCTTGAAAGTTCCCATAGTTGATTTCTTAAAAGTCTTTGTGATCAATTTGAGTTTGATTAATCTTTCTTTTGATTGAAAACTGTCTTCCAGTCTAGTCGCGGCACCAAGTTCATCATCCATGGCTACACGGACGAATACACGTCATCTTGGTTTCAATCGATGAAGAACGCCCTCGTTGATAAGGTATAATATCACAGTCACACCTACGAAACCGACACCAGACCGACAATAGATCGACCAAACATTTGCATAACCATCTACGACCAATAATCGGTCGGGTGGGAGTCGATCTGGATTCAGTTTGGCGGTGTGACTGACGTATAATTCCCGTACAAAAAAAATGGCAAGGTGTACGACACTTGCTTTGGTAACAATAATTGCTCGGCGGTAAATCCTACACTAACCGCGGTCAGTTTCCTTCATTAACCGAAGTCCAAACTTCAACATTGAACCAAACAATGTAGAGTGGTCAAGTGTGACGTCATCAAAAAACTATTTTTAGAGTTTCCAAATTTGAACTTCATTCTCCGAACGAGCATCAAAAATAATGTCCAACTGTTGAAAACCAATTGAATATGTTAAGTATTGGCTGAGATATGCCCATCCGAATTAATTTATTTCAATATAAATCACTGTTATTTTGGTCTGGTCCAAGACATTACGAACCAGAGTAAATTAACGGTGATTTCCTATTGAAATAAATTTATATTGTTTTTCAACATTTGGACATTATTTTTTATGCTCTTTCGGAAAATAGCGTTCAAATTGAGAAATTCTAAAATAGATGTTAATGATGTCACAGCTGCGGCAATCTCTGCCTAACATAAATCTTAATCGTAAACCTAATCTAAAACCATATTGCAATTCCAGCCAATCAATATCTTGTACGACATAAAGTCCACAACAGATGTACAAAACAGCATTTTCAAAAGTTCCACATTATTTTGAAGAATTTTTTTTGAACCAAGTTTCTCGACAAGAATGCTTTTTTCTTGGTTTGCGTAAAGTTGTGCCCCATTTGAGAAAGAAGTGAATAGTAAACCATTTATCAATCATGACAATGTTTCAAATTCGAACAACAACAACTTCACGTACCGTTCTGTAAAGAGGGGGGGGGGGGCGCAATTTTCATTGTTTACCCCGGGCGCCAGAATCCATATAGATACGCCACTGCTTTTCTGAATGCTGTCATGTTCGACATTTTATTTTTTGCAAAATAATTCTAAACAACGAAGAATTTTTGCAATAGATGTCCCCCCTTTATTTTAAAGATGTCTTTCTGTTTCGTTTGTTTTTGTTTATTTGCTTGCTTGCTTTTTGTTCTTTTAAATTCTTTGTTTCTTTCTTTTTTAATATGTCAATTTGTCTGTTGTTTATTCTTTCTCTCTTAGAACACGAATGTGATAATGGTTGACTGGAAAACAGGAGGTGGTCGTGTTAATTACGCTCAGAGTAGAGCTAATACTCGGGTAGTAGGTCTAGATATCGGTAAACTCATCGGCGTACTGAAAAGCAAGGGAGCATCTTATGGCAGCATGCACATCATCGGCCATAGTCTGGGGGCCCATACCGCCGGGTACGCTGGCGAGTCCGTGTCTGGCATTGGACGACTAACTGGTAAGCTGTCAAAATTTGCGAGATGATTAATCAATAGCTTCATACACTGTTGCCCATATATAATATATACAGTTGGAATAACTTTTTTGTTAACCTCTTTTCATAGAGTGACTGTGACAATGTGATTTGTTCTTGATAGATAAGTATTTACATTTTCTCATTACTTTATGGGCAACAGTGTATATGCGATGGTCCGTAAACTTAAAGTTTCAGATTGAGGTTTTAAACTTCGAGGAGGGGGCGGAGGGTCGGTCCCCATTCGGAGTTAGGTATCATGAAATTAACTTCGGGGTTATGAGTGCTTTCCCGGCTTGCAGCAGTTCAACACTTGAAATACTCGTTGTTTCCGTCCCCTTGGCACCCTCGTCGTTGGTAGTGGATTGTTGTTCCACGGTATCTTGTTTATAATTATATAGTCACCGTGGTCATGGAGACACAAGTCAATATTGATAATAATATAATTATTATTATTGTTATTATTATCATCATCATCTGTATCATTTTTATACCAAAGGAAACAGACATACTAAGGCTAAGGCATCAGAGTAAATGTGATTTACTCCACTCTGATGAGGGCAAGAGTAACAGCTTTTGTATGTCTGTTTTCGTTGCTATTTTTGATTTTGCAGTACCGATCATCTCATTTTTATTTTTATAATAGTTACAATAATTTATTATAGACCTATTTATTATAAACCTTTTATCATTATTTTTGTCATCATCATTGTCATTATCATTGTTATTATTATTATTGTTATCACTATTGTTATCCTTTTTTATATTAATACATTTATAATCATTATTATTTACATGTTTTTTTTTTTTTACTAACTTGCATTCGTCTGTAATAACGTCGAAGTTAACTTCATGCTCTTTGCTCGCGCATATGGACAATGACTAGTTTGAGGGGCAGTTTATTTTTTCTTCCCCCTATCCTCAGTCAAATCACCAAACCGACTCTAGACCTATTCCAAACCGACCGACCGACTCTTGGCCATTGGGTGTAATATAATTTTTTGTTCGGTCTGTCGTCGGTCTGTTGTCGGTGTGTTGTCGGTCTGTCGTCGGTCTGTTGTCGGTGTGTTGTCTGTCTGTCGTCAGTCTGTTGTCGGTCAGTTGTCGGTGTGCTGTCGGTCTATCGTCGGTGTGTTGTCGGTGTGTTGTCGGTCTGTCGTCGGTGTGTTGTCGGTGTGTTGTCGGTCTGTCGTCGTTGTGTTGTCGGTGTGTTGTCGGTGTGTCGTTGGTCTGTTGTCGGTGTGTTGTCGGTCTGTCGTCGGTCAGATGTCGGTGTGTTGTCGGGCTGTTGTCGGTCTGTTGTCGGTGTGTTGTCGGTCTGGCGTCTGGATTGTTGATGTACTGAAGTATTCCATTAGCCTTCATGAAGTGGGTATCGATTGTGTTTTGTGACGCACTTTCTCTTAGAAACTTGTGTAAAGCTCCACCTTCGTAGCTATGGTAACGCCATGACCTCGATACAGTTCAAGGATGAAGAATCGAGATCTAAGAAAGGATCACCAATATTGTAAATGGAATAGAATCTTGTCCAGATAGATCTGAACGAAATTAACATATGTATTCATCAAGAATATAGACAATCTTAAAACTATTTCAAATTTTAAGATACAAATGACTGGTTGTAATAATCATTAGCGAATAATACAGATATGGAAAATGAATTTGAAGAACTGTGAAAATGATTATGTAACTTTTTCATACAACGTATGATGCGCTGTGAACAGTGAATCATGGTGAATATAGGAATGGGAAAACAAGATATTTGTATACATTCTACTGCTATTTACTACTACATGTCATACGATAATAATAACTACTACCATTACTATTACTAAGCCTGTAACTATTACTATTACCGTCACAGCTACTGTTGCTATCACTGTTACTATTACTATTACTTTTATTATTATATCGCTATTTTTACTACTATTACTAGCAATTACTATTACTAATACTATTACTATTTATATTAATCTTACTATTACTAATAACCATTATATTTTTGATCAATGAAATCCTGTTTGTTCAGTGATTGGTCAACATAGCATCATGTGACCAAACATAACATTGCTATGATGTTACCGATAAGAAAAATGTGCTATACGGTGACGTCATCCATTGTATAGTGCACTATACCATAGCACTATACCATGGATGACGTCATAGATATTTTCTTCCAAGGCACTACTGTGCATGCATTCAGCGAGCGTACAGGATTTCAAATGCCTCCAGCGGGCAACTCCCGCGGTGTCAAGGCACTCACGCTGTGCAATTTACGCTGAGCCGCAGTAACTGCACTACACTACTGCAGTCAGTGCGACAGCTTTCGGTCTTGAATTTGTGGATTCCTCGGTGACATAAATTATTGTTATTATTATTATTATTATTATAATTATTTTTTATGAAGGTTGGTTTGAAAAATATAAAACAAATATATCATGCACTACTTCAAGCCACTAGTGAAATAATGGATTCCTCGGCGACAGAAATAGTACTATTTTCTTTGGGGCTATGCCCCTGAGAAAACAGTGCTATTCCTGCCACCTCGATTCATAATTTCAACTAGAGCCTCTCAGCGCATGCTATATTTGTTTACTATAACTGCTATTACTCTTTTGATACTTATTTACTTGTTTGTCTGTATTTTGAATTTGTGTGTACATAGGATTGGATCCAGCAGGACCCGAGTTTACTGGATATGGAAAAGAGTGTACCATCGATAAATCAGATGCCACCTTCGTCGATATCATACACACCGATGGAGAGTTAACAGGAGCTGGACTTCTTGATCAGGTACGAGGGGCGTTCAATAAGTTTATAACCCGACTATAAAGAAGCAAGTATGTGGTGACGTAAATATATCTATTGAATATTTCATCCATCCATTGACATAGCCATTTTTTAAAAGTCCCAGGTACTTCAATTTAAAAGGCTGCTCTAATACCTTAGTGGGGGTGCTACTGAACTTTAATTTTTGTCATAATTATGTCGCCTGTTCCTTCAAAGTCGGGCTATGAACTCATTGACCGCCCAACGTCAAACATAAATTGCGTAGCTACAGGGTGCGAGGGGACATGTGCCCCATCGAATGGTGAAATAAGATAAGAAAAGAAAAGAAAACCACGAAAATTTGAAAAGGTGAGAGGGGTGTTCCTTTATCGCATGGACCCACGTAACTCAGAGACATGTTAGTTTATAAGTCCACGCGTTCCGCCACTGATAAACACAACGAACTCCAAAAAGCCCAGTTGAATAGTTGTAGTTCAAAATACAAATTTAACTCAAATTAAATGAAATCTCAATTGAAGCAATTCAAACCTGATCAAATCCATTTAACTCAAATAAAAAATCAAATGAAATCTAATCAAATCAAATCAAATCGAAACGAATCAAATCGAATAAAAACGAGACAAATGAAATTAGATCAAATCAAATCAAGTCAAATCATTTCAACTCAAAATGATTGGAATGGAATCAAATCAAATCACCTCAAATAAAATCAAATATTGGTTGTTCTTTAACGTTGCAGCTAGGACATCAGGATTTCTACCCAAACGGAGGAGAATCCCAGCCAGGTTGTGAGGGTACAAGTATTGCAGCAGCCTGCGATCACATGAGAGCTGTATATCTCTTTACAGAGAGTGTATATTCTAGTTGTAACTTCTCACCCACCAAGAAATGTACTAATTGGAGCAGCTACCCCAACTGCAACAATTGTGGCACCTGTCCAGAGATGGGTTACGGTGCCTTGAAGAGTAAGGGCCAAGGAGCCTACTATCTCACGACAAATAAAAAATCTCCATACTGCAAGTAGAAAAGGTCCATGAGCTTACTATCACACGACAAATAGAAAATATCCATTCTGTTAGTAAGTCCGGAATGAGAGGTCCAAAACGTTGGAATGCATTGAAGAAGACAAAAAGCGCACCAACACATATTCTTGAATAATATACTACTAATGAATTCAAGATAGAAGTATGTAAAATCATTGAAACATCCGTCAGTGTCTGAGGAGCAGGACAATGAAAATGAGACTAAATAGTATAAAGAGAAGAGATTATATTTCATGTTAAAAATCTTTGAAAGCAAAATAAATTAGGGGAAGACAGAAATATGCCTACACTTTAAAGGTTTTGATCAATTTTGATGAGCCATTTTAAAAGTCACATATCAACCAATGAGGGATTTTTAAATGTAACAAATCAAAAAGACCATAAGCTCAATTTCAGAATTAAAAATGATAGTAATATTGATAATATTATTAATAATAAAATAATAATAATATTAATAATAATAATAATAATAATAATGATAATAATAAAAATACTAATAATAACCCATGTTGCATTAAACACTAAGTTGGATGGTATAAAAACATAAGAAAATAAAGCAAATCTATAACTTTGTGGAAAACGAGAGTTCTTGACAAACAAACCATGGGCTCTCGCTATTTCATGCCGATCTGAGTTAAAGAATTTGTTCGACCCAAAAGCAAGCATCGAAACTTTTTATTGCCCGCAAAATTTCAAAACAAAACTGTATTTAGTGGATAATTGGACGATTCCCAATATGAGAAACCAGAACCATTCAAAAATGGCACAAATATTGTACTATTGTTTTTGTTTTCATCTAGCACCTTAATTTTCTTTGTGATCAGGCTAAAGACATTTCTCAGTTATTTCATCAAATTGCCTTTTTTTCCTTGATTTGCTTTGATGTTTAAAGTAGTTTTTTGTGAAAGATTTGAATTCATTTGAATACTTTGAATTGACACTAATAAATACAAATATGGTGCGCATTCGATTATGTCTCGGCTCATATTATGTTAAAAGTTGTCGATTTTTTACATGCTAATTGTTTGTATATGAGCGTTGCTATGGGAGATGTTTCGTTGTATGCAATATGTTGTTGATCTGTTGTTAGGCATTTCATCCATTGTCGTATATCCACACTCTTTGTGCTCTGATGTTTTATTTTCCAACCATCTTTGACCTCTTGACAATAGTTGATACAGATGGGAAGTCATCTCGGTTCTTTTGATTCCAAGCTATTAAAAGTATACCAGATGCATGTGTTAAAAGAGCAAACACTTCCGCACACACTGCATCCAGATTTTTTGTACAACGATTTTGCGTTTGATGCAAGGAATTTTAATTACAAAAATAAGTTTAAAATCCTTAAATTTGCAACTCTTTTAAGAGGTTCAAAATCATTATTTTGGATCAAAATTAACAATTATTTCAACTTTTTGACAAAGTTCCCGCACATAGATTTTGTTTATAGAAATATATTCATCAGAACAATGTAGCAATGAAATAAAAAAGTTATTGTTGCATATTTGTCATAAAAGGCTAATGCACACACAATCACAAAAACAACTATTTTACAGTTGGAAGTTCGGTCTGCCTATAGACATGATCGAGTTTTTGCCTCAGCGATAATTTCTCTGGGGCTTTGTGTAGTCACCGATGATAAAAGTAGTTAAAAATAAAAAAAGTAGTTGGGATTTCAATATGGTTTAGGGGTTGGTTTAGACTCGGGTTTAGGGTTAGGGGTAGGATTTGGTAAATTAGGTCCAGGTTTAAAGTTAAGGAAGCTGTTATAGGGTAAAATATAGAACATGAAGCCAAAAGTGTCGCAGGAGCATTGTGTCGCACAATGCTCTCATAAGTATTACTTCATTTGTCGGTGACACATTTCGGTCAATTGCATCCTTGTTTCTGTTTTCTGTTTCTGTGTTTCATTCATTAACCTTTTTCCTTTTTCCCTACCCCTTGCTTCCCCCTTTCTCTCTCTCTCTCACATACACACACACACACACACACACACGCACACATACACAAACTCGTTCTCTCTATCACCTTCTTTTTCTATAGTTTTTCATAAAAACTACAGACTGTGACAAAGCTAATGCCCTTTCCTTGGGGATCATTTTAGATCCGGATTTAACGTTGAGTCTAAGTAATGCAAATACATGCGGGAAAATAAGAGAGAGAGAAAGGGGAAGAGAGAGAGAGAGGGAGAGAGAGAGAGAGAGAGGGAAAGAGAGAAATAGAGAAGGTTTGAGAATCAGAAACATTAAAGGGCAATCCAACCATGGACCTACAACTTCAACCATTGTAATAAGTTCATTTGTATGAATGCAGAAAATAAGATAAACAGAATTGTGAAAGTTTGAAATAAAGTAGACTAATAATAATAAAGTTATGAATGTTTAAAATATGAGATCACTAAGTCTATGCGAATCTTACATTGGCAGTCTGGTCAGTGGATTGTGACGTAGTCACGGATAACTCTCCCGTTTGTCGCGTACAGGAATATAACTAATTTCTGCCCCCCCCCTCCCGAGTGCCTTCTCCCTTGGGGCACTACCTAAATTATATTATGGATAGAATATTATTATAGGTCCTCTATAGAGAATAGACCAAAATATCGTACATTTTCCAAATAAAATGGGGCAATGTCTCGAGTAATGACCGTGTTGGTATAGCTAAAATTTGTATTAATTATTTTCTTCAATCGAAAAAAATCTTTCGCAAAACATTCCGCCTTAAACGAATTTCTGAATGTACCTAATCCCGATTCCATATTTCTTGCTCCAACTCATAGGAACAAAATAATTGACATTGTATCGAACTTAAAAGATAAAAAGTCCAGTTCACGATGGCATTGATAATCATTTGTTGAAAAGTATCATTCCCTATGTTGTTGATCCCTTGGTGCACATTGTAAACCTGATTCTTACATGTGGCCTCGTGCCGAATAACATGAAAATAGCCAAGGTCATTCCCATACATAAAAAATAAGGAGACAAATGTGACGTCAACAATTATAGGCCAATTTCGTTACTAACAAAAATATCTAAACTCCTTGAAAGAATTATATATATTACTATTCGAACAGTTAACTTCTTCAAAATTAATGATGTATATTCTCTAACTTTCAATCGGGATTTCGGGAGAAGCACAGTACATCGCATGCATTACTCACTTTTGTTGAGAAAGTGACTCGTATGCTTGACAAGCTTTCTCATACGGTAGGTATCTTTCTGGACTTCTCCAAGGCCTTTGGCACTATTAATCATGACATACTCTTCACCAAATTATCTCATTATGGAATACGTTGAAAGGCCTTGGAGTGGTTCAGGAGCTACCTATCAACCAGATCCCAATATGTATATGTCAATGGCGGTACTTCCCAAATGAAAAGTATTGACTGTGTTGTCCCACAAGGCAGCTTGCTTGGTCCACTGTTGTTCATTATCTATATTATTTGCGGATGACTCAATCCTTTTCTTTTCCCATCCCGACCTTAACATCCTCTTAAGAACAGTAAACAATGAATTACAACATGTCACTCAGTGGATTAGAGTAAATAAATTATCATTAAACCTTAAAAAAACAAAATTTATGCTTTTTAGCAACTCATTAGATACCCTTAGATGATACTCCTTTAGAGCAAGTTTCATCTATACAATTTCTTGGTGTTTGTGTCGATAATAAACTTTCGTGGAGATATCATATTAGTAGTATTTGCAATATCACGTAATTTTAGTGTCCTAAATAGATTAAAACATTACTTGCCTTATCAGCTACAGTCACACTTTATTCTAGTTTAACTACTAACTACTAACTACAGCATTTTAACGTGGGATAACACACACACAACCCTACTAGATAAACCCTTATTACTGCAAAAGATGTCACTCGGAATTGTTGTCAATCTCCATCCACGAGCGCATACTGACATCTTATTTTTTGATAATTGGATATTACAAATTAGAGATTTGTAATTATTTCAATTAGGTCAGTTTATGTTTGATTATACTACCAACAGCCTACCTAAAGTATTTGATGACACCTTTTTAAAAATAGAAATGACCACGTTCCCCACGTTCATAACTACTCCACTCCACGATCCAGTGAATTCCATTTACCTCTATTGAGAACCATTCACGCCCAAAATTCTTTTGTCTTTACTGGTCCTAAAGGGCAAGTCCACTCCAAAAATAACTTACTCTCAATAGAAGCAGAAAAATCAGACAAACCAATCAAAAAAGTTTGAGCAAAATCGGATAACTAATAAGAAAGTTATGAATTTTTAATGACATGAAAAACTTTGAAAATCACTAGACAAATTGGCAACTCACTCATGAGTCTGTGACGTCATGTCCTCACTATCCACTAATTATTTTCTTTATATTGATAATATAAATTTCCTATTTTCCCCTAAGAATCTTATTTCTTCACACCAGCATCCAAGTTAGATTGATAGTAATATGTTTTTGTGTGGATGCACTAATATAGAGTAATTTTTTCTAGTTAAATCATGAAAAATGTGAATTTTGATAAACTATTTATAAAAAAAATCAATAATTATGAAAATACAATATTCAGAAAAAAGTATCAATTCTGCAAAGTTCATAAAAAGATTTTGTGAAATGTCATGCACGCAATATGATACAAATCATATAACCTGGGCAAAGGCATGGGTAAATCAAGTTTTGGGGGATAAAAAGGGAAATTAATGGGATTAAACTATATAAAGCAATTGATAAATAGTGAGGACATGACGTCACAAACTGATAACTAAATTCGTAATTTGTGTAGTGATTCCCATTGTTCCATAGTTTTACATACTTTTTCAAAAATTCATAACTTTCTTATTAGTTATCCGATTTTGAATAATATCTTTTTGATTGGTTTGTCTGATTATTCTGCTTCTATTGAAAGTAATTTATTTTTTGAGTGGACTTGTACTTTCCTAAGCTTTGGAATAAACTAGACAATAGCATTAAAGGCGCAACTAGTTTCGTCTCATTTAAAAGCAAATTAAGAGGTCAAAGATGGTTGGAAAATAAAAAATCAGAGCAAAAAGAGTGTGGATATACGACAATGGATGGTATTCCTAACAACAGATCAACAACATATTGCATACAACGAAACATCTCCCATAGCAACGCTCATATACAAACAATAAATTATCATATAAAAAATCGACAACTTTTAACATAACATGAGCCGAGACATAATCGAATGCGCACCATATTTGTTTTTATTAGCGTCAATTAAAATTATTAAAATTAATTCAATTCTTTCTAAAGAAACTACTTTAAACATCAAAACAAACCAAGGGAAAAGGCAATTAGATGAAATAACCGAGAACAAAGAAAATTTAGAAGCTAGACGAAAACAAAAACAAGAGTACAATATATGTGCCGTTTTTAAATGGTTCTGGGTTTTTATTTTGTGAATCATCCAATCACCCACCAAATACAGATTTGTTTTGAAATTTTGCGGGCAATAAAAAGTTTCAATGCTTGCTTTTGGGTCGAGCAAATTCTTTAACTCAGATATGTATGAAATAGCGACAGCCCATGGTTTGTTTGACAAGAACTCCCGTTTTCCACAAAGTTATAGATTTGCTTTATTTTCTTATGTTTTGATACCATCCAACTTTGTGTTTAATGCAATATGAGTTATTATTAGTATTGTTATTATTATCATTATTATTATTATTATTATTATTATTATTTTTATTGTTATTATTATTATTAATATTATTAATATAACTATCATTTTTAATTCTGAAATTGAGCTTATGGTCTTTTTGATTTATTACGTTTAAAAATCCCTCATTGGTTGATATGTCACTTTTAAAAGGGCTTATCAAAATTGATCGAAACCATTAAAGTGTGTGCATATTTCTGTCTTCCCCTAATTTATTTTACTTTCAAAGATTTTTAACATGAAATATAATCTCTTCTCTTTATACTATTTAGTCTCATTTTCATTGTCCTGCTTCCCAGACACTGACAGATGTTTCAATGATTTTACATACTTCTATCTTGAATTCCTTAGTAGTATATTATTCAAGAATATGTGTCGGTGCGCTTTTTGTCTTCTTCAATGCATTCCAACGTTTTGGACCTCTCATTCAGGATTTACTAACCGAATGGATATTTTATATTTGTCCGTGAAACAGTATTTTCTATTTGTCGTGTGATAGTAAGCTCATGGACCTTCTTTACTTGCAGTATGGAGATTTGTTATTTGTCGTGAGATAGTAGGCTCCTTGGCCCTTACTCTTCAAGGCACCGTAACCCATCTCTGGACAGGTGCCACAATTGTTGCAGTTGGGGTAGCTGCTCCAATTAGTACATTTCTTGGTGGGTGAGAAGTTACAACTAGAATATACACTCTCTGTAAAGAGATATACAGCTCTCATGTGATCGCAGGCTGCTGCAATACTTGTACCCTCACAGCCTGGCTGGGATTCTCCTCCGTTTGGGTAGAAATCCTGATGTCCTAGCTGCAACGTTAAATAAAAACCAATATTTGATTTTATTCGAGGTGATTTGATTTGATTCCATTCCAATAATTTTGAGTTGAACTGATTTCACTTGATTTTATTTTATTTAATTACATTTGTCTTGTTTTGATTCGATTTGATTAGATTGGATTGGATTGGACTCGATTAGATTTGATTTGATTTAATTTCATTTTGTGATTCGATTTGATTAGATTCGCTTTGATTTCATCTCACTTGAATTTTGATTTGGGTTAAATGGATTTGATCTGGTTTGAATCGCTTCAATTGAGATTTCATTTAATTTGAGTTAAATTTGTATTTTGAACTACAACTATTAAACTGGGCTTTAAGTAAATACATTTTTGGAGTTCGTTGTGTTTATCAGTGGCGTAACGCATGGACTTATTAACTAACATGTCTCTGAGTAGCGTGGGTCCATGCAATAAAGGGACACACCTCTCTCCTTTTCATATTTTCGTGGTTCTCTTTTCTTTTTCTATCTTATTTCACCATTCGATGGGGGCACATGTCCCCTCGCCCCCTGTTGCTACGCAATTTGTGTTTTACGTTGGGCGGTCAATGAGTTCAAAGCCCGACTTTGAAGGAACAGGTGACATAATTATGACAAGATTTAAGTTCAGCAGCACCCCCACTTAGGTATTAGAGCAGCCTTTCAACTTGAAGTACCTGGGACTTTAAAAATGGCTTTGTCAATGGATGGATGAAATATTCAATAGATATATTTACGTCACCAAATACCTGCTCCTTCATAGTCTAACTTATTGAACGCCCCTCGTACCTGATCAAGAAGTCCAGCTCCTGTAAACTCTCCATCGGTGTGTATGTTATCGACGAAGGTGGCATCTGATTTGTCGATGGTACACTCGCTGCCATATCCAGTAAACTCGGGTCCTGCTGGATCCAATCCTTTGTACACACAAATTAAACATACCGACAAACAAGAAAATAAGTATCAAAAGAGTAATAGCAGTTATAGTAGTTATTAGTAATAGTAATAGTAAGAGTAATACAAATAGTAATAGTAGTAAAAATAGTGATGTAATAGTAAAAGTAATAATAATAGTAATGGTAATAATAATAGTAAGTATATGATAGACATAGTAATAGTAATCGTAACAGTGATAGCAACATTAGCTGTGGCAGTAATAGTACTAGTTACAGGCTTAGCAATAGTAATGGTAGTAGTTATTGTTATCGTAATAGTTGTAAATAACAGTAGTATGTATAAAAATATCTTGTTTTCCCATTCCTATATTCACCATGATTTACTGTTTTCTGTAAAAGCGCATCATACGTTGTGTGAAAAAGTTATATAATCATTATCACAGTTCTTCAAATTCATTTTCCATATCTGTATTATTCGCTAATGATTATTACAACCAGTCATTTGTATCTTAAAATTTGCAATAATTGTAAGATTGTCTATATTCTTGATGAATACATATGTTAATTTGGTTCAGATCTATCCCAACAAGATTCTATTCCATTTACAATATTGGTGATCTATTCTTACATCTCGATTCTTCATCCTTGAACTGTATCGAGGTCATGGCGTTACCATAGCTACGAAGGTGGAGCTTTACACAAGTTTCTAAGAGAAAGTGCGTCACAAAACACAATCGATACCCACTTCATGAAGGCTAATGGAATACTTCAGTACATCAACAATCCAGACGCCAGACCGACAACACACCGACAACAGACCGACGACAGACCGACAACACACCGACAACTGACCGACGCCAGACCGACAACAATCCCGACACCAGACTGACAACACACCGACAACAGACTGACGACAGACCGACAACAGACCGACAACTGACCGACGACAGACCGACGACAGACCAAACAAATAATTACATTACACCCAATGGCCGAGAGTCGATCAATAATAATAATAATAATAATAATAATAATAATAATAACAATATTAGTATCAATATTGACTTGTGTCTCCATGACCACGGTGACTATATAATTATAAACACCCTGGAACAACAATCGACTACCAACGACGAGGGTGCCAAGGGGACGGAAACAACGAGTATTTCAAGTGTTGAACTGCAAGCCGGGAAAGCAGTCATAACCACGAAGTTAATTTCATCACTAATAACTCCGAATGGAGACCCCACCCTCCTCCCCTGGCTCATAGTCGTCGTGCTAACCGTAAGATTGCCCATGATTTATAACTCTTCGAGTAGACCCTTTTTCATAACCACGAGTGCGTCTGCACGGTTAATTTAATCTCGAAGTTTAAAACCTCAACCTGAAACTCTAAAGCCCCTCTGCACTAGTTTGGCCAGGAGGGATTAGAGGGATTAGCGTGGTCACTGACAGGTGGTTATCTCATCAACTCAGCTCTCAATTAACATAAGAAAAAGAGAATCATGGGGGACCAACAGGCACCGCTAAGGCATTGTTTTCTATAAAGAGGGAGCAAGTAGCTACAAGCAGTATACAGTGGGGCTTTATTAAGTTTACGGACTATCGCATATACACTGTTGCCCATAAAGTTGATATAATTTATTGTTAACCTCTTTTCGTGAAATGATTGAGACAATATGATTTGTTTCTAAAAGATAAAGTTTATTTCTTCTCAGAACTTTATTGATCAATCAAAAGAATCAAAGAGATTGATAAAGTAATGAGAAAATGTAAAAACTTATCTATCAAGAACAAATCACATTGTCACAATCACTCTATGAAAAGAGGTTAACAAAGTTTATTCCAACTGTATATATTATATATGGGCAACAGTGTATAAAGCTATTGATTAATCATCTCGCGAATGTTGACAACTTACCAGTTAGTCGTCCAATGCCAGACACGGACTCGCCAGCGTACCCGGCGGTATGGGCTCCCAGACTATGGCCGATGATGTGCATGCTGCCATAAGACGCTCCCTTGCTTTTCAGTACGCCGATGAGTTTACCGATATCTAGACCTACTACCCGAGTATTAGCTCTACTCTGAGCGTAATTAACACGACCCGCTCCTTCTTTCCAGTCAACCATTATCACATTCGTGTTCTAAGAGAGAGAGAGAGAGAGAGAGCGAAAAACATTAGGCAAATTGACATATTAAAAAAGAGAGAAACAAAGAATAAAAAAAACAAAAAACAAACAAGCAAGCAAACAAACAAAAACAAACGAAACAGAAAGACATCTAAAAAAAATAAGTGGGGGTATATATTGCAATGTTGTTGTACGAATGTTGAACATTGACATGATCGATAAGTGGTTTACTATTCACTTCTTTCTCAAATGGGACACAACTTTACGAAAACCAAGAAGAATACATTCTTGTCGAGAAACTTGGTAACAAAAATGTTGAACCTTTGAAAATGCTGTTTTGTACTCGACATCTGTTGTGGACTTTACGTCATACAAGATATTGATCGGCTGGAATTATAATATGGTTTTAGATTAGGTTTGCGATTACGATTTGTATTAGGCATGGTGTTTGGTCCAAGGTTGAAGTTTGGACTTCTGTTAATGTAGGAAATTGACCGCGGTTAGTGTAGGAATTGACCGCCGAGCAATAGCTACCGGAGCAAGTGTTTTAGAACCGAATTCTCTCTTTTTAACGTCTATTATACGTCAGTCACACCGCCTAAATGAATCCAGACCGACTCCAACCCGACCGATTATTGGTCGTAGATGGTAACGTAAATATTTGGTCGATCTATTGTCGGTCTGGTGTCGGTTTCGTAGGTGTGACTGTGATATTACCTTATCAACGAGGGCGTTCTTCATCGATTGAGCCCAAGAAGACTTGTAGTCGTCCGTGTAGCCATGGATGATGAACTTGGTACCGCGACTAGACTGGAAATTTTTAATCAAAAGAAAGATTAATCATACTCAAATTGATCGCAAAGGCTTTCAAGAAATCAAATCATGAGCACTTTCAATATCATATTGTATTGCCTAAAGACTCCATATTAAGATTACGTAACATGCCACTCATTTCCAAAGGTGACACAAAGTTTGGTTTTCAAGTCTTTGCGATCATATTAATTAAGATTTAAGATCAAAGATCCAAGATCCAAGACCAAAAATCTAAATTCAAGATTCAAGGTCGAAGATCCAAGATCCAAGACCCAAAATCCAAGATTCAAGATCCAAGATCCAAGATTTAAGATCCAAGACCCAAACTTCAAGACTTAAGATTGAAGATCCAAGACCCAAAATCTAAAATTCAAGATCCCAGATCCAAAAACCAAGATCCAAGACCCTAAATCTAAAAATTCAAGATTCAAGATTCAAGATCCAAAATTCAGCATCCAAGATCCATATTATTTCTTTATATATAAAATAATAAATGTAGAGTTTCCTGTCAAAATTACAATAAGTATGAAAACATAAAAAGTATATACTATATACAAAATTGTTTAAAAGCACAAGGATCATAAATGAGCGTGAATCAGAAAAATATCTACCAAAGTCATTGGGTTGTTACATTAGGATAATTGTAATGAGTGAGTTGCATTGACGTTCATATATACCAAAGTGGGGTGGACGAGATTAGTAAGTAACAGGGAATTTTTTGGTGAGGCCAAAAATGCTTTTTTGTTAAAGGACACCAATGTTTATAATTTCCGCAGTAATTTCCTATCAATCCGTAAGGGGAAAATAGTAGGAAGTTGAAATGGATTTGATTTGCAGGCTTCTCTAGTAATTTCTAGATAGGATTAACGGACATGGAGACGGTGGAGTTGACTGCCCTGACATAGAGGGAGCTCTAACTGTTCAATCTATTCAAAACATCAAGTATCGAACAATTTTATTTTTTTTTATCACATTGCTCAATATCGAGCCAAATTAGAAGAATGTACCCTATGAATACCTGGGTCACGACCGACACCAAACTGACCGATTCAAAGCCATTCGGGGTAATGTAATTTTTGTTCGGTAAGTTTTCGGTCTGGTGTTGGTCTCGTTGGTGTGACGGAGGTATACTGTGGTAGAATATTTTCAATATGTATTCAATGTATGCACGTTTAATTAGCACTGAGCTATTACATTCCCCTGTTATATATCTTTGTATTTCAGCCGTCAGTATTCAAATTGAATACATTAGTCATGCTAGTTGTTCCTAGGTAAGATAAACATTATGGCTTGCCTTACCTTAGCACACAAAATGAAATGTATGCAATTTGCATTCTTACAATTGAAATACAATAAGTCGTAACAGGTAAATGAAATAATTCGTAACGAGGTACTTATCAAAGACATATGCATTAGATTTGTTTACATTACGAAAATTGAAGATGATAATGTGGGTAAGCCGTATTCATCCTTTTGTTCAGTTGATATCAATCGTTATTGACTCTCTTTGAATACCGTTATATCAAACTTTGAAATATAAAAAGAACATTTATTTGATCCCAGAAGATAATTCAATATAACCAGTACTTCCCTCCATCATGTCCATCTACTACTAAAATATCTTGGCAAGGTCGTGCCGCACGGGGCAGCAGAGACCTGCTTTACAACGGAGCGTTGTGTGATTTTCTAATGATAACAATATTTTAAACGAAACAAAAATAAAATGATATACAGATACCGTTCAAAATGTGCCTTGGTAGGGAAATGGAGGCATAACATTTGGCAGTAGCTGAGATGAGACCTATATTCAGGTTCGAAACCATGATAAGCCACTTCGGAGATAACACTTGTACAAAATGACCCCCTAATATCCACAGATCTTTTACACATGCATGGACACGTCCCACTTTGTGCATTCTTTTAGAATAATCACTGCCAAAGTGATGTAGGTCCTTCATGAATACATTTTGTTTGCCCTCTTGAAAACTTTCACCTGTGTATCATGCCCATGCGCAGATAGTATCTCCGCAGTACCTCAAATGAAAATTATCCGATATCATTCAAAAAATTAAAATTAAAAAAAAGAAAAAGGTTTTCTAGAATCCCGCCGGCCCTTTCGCGAGGCTTTTCAGTAGCGGTGGAAGGCGATTGGCGTAGGAGCAGAAACGTTTTTCTCGGAAAAAATGCCGATCTTTCTGCGGTTCCAAAAGAGGGAAAAGTTCGGAATATTCAATACCTTTAAAAGGCTTGATTAAATTGTGTTTTTCCCTCCTTTTTTGTTAGTGAGCGGGGATGGGGCCGTTTTTGTTTTCTATGAACCGCTTATGTATCTTATGAACATCATATTATGGAGTTTACTTTGTATTCTAAAGAAAGAAAAACCTGTTTGATTCACTTATAGTTATATCTTAGTAAATGCATTCATGAATTGGCACCAATTAATCTGCAAGAACTAATCCAGGAATACAAACCCTCACGCAATCGACGGTTATCTTCACAATGAAACCTTGTGTCTACTTCGGTGTCAACTCTTTCTTATGGTCATCGCTCTTTTTGCAAAGCTTCTGCTGAACTTTGGAACAAACTACCTTTAAACGTAAAAAACTGTCAAACTGTTAACCAATTCAAAACTTGTCTTAAGACATATTTATTCAAAATTGCTTTTGATGATTAACTTACTCTATTCACATTGATGTTTATTTCATATGTATTGTAATTTGTACGTTTATTTGCATTGTTATGTTTAATATGTAATTGTTTATCATTGTATTTTGTTTGTTATAGCGCTTAGAGACTTCGGTGGTAAGCGCTTCATAAGCACCGTTATTATTATTATCATTATTAGTCGCACATAGATGAGAATATAAGTTACTTAATATCGTATAGACTCTACTTGCTTTACTTTATTGCCTCATTATAATTATAAATATTTCCCTATACAATATTGGAGTATGAAGTTTCTGTTTTAATATCTTCTGTTGAGAGCTCGAAAAGAGTTAACTCTGTGATAAGTGATACGGGTTAACGTCCTTCTGGCTCTGAACAGACCATTATTATCGCAATCAAGTATCCATGGTAACAAACATACCTGAAAGTTGGAGTTGGTGATGGAGCTAGCGTCATTTCTGTACAGTCTCTGTGCACTATTCTTGTTTTGTTTTGTATAGAGCCAGTATTTAATAACGATGGCATCTGGGCTCTCTGGTTTAGCATGATGACATTTCGACGTACCATCGCCGTAGTATAACCGGTCAAGATCATCGTATTTTACGGAGTCAGCTTGACACCCTAGGAAACAAAAAGAAATTCCACTTATAGGTTATAGATGGATTCAACTCCAAATTAAGTGATATGAATCTTGAAGGGCAATCCAACCTTTGTGAGAAGTTCATTTGTATGAAAGCAGAAAAATAAGACAAATAGAGAGTTATTGATGTTTGAAACAGGCTAATGAGATCTCTAAATCTATGCGAATCTCAAATTGGCAATTTGGTCAATGGATTGTAAGTTACGAAATCACGGAAAACTCTCCCGTTTGTCGTGTACAAAAATATCATTAATTTTCTGTTTTTCTTCTAAGTGCCTTCCTCCTATGGGGCACTACTCAAAATATGACATGATGAGCTTAATATTATAGGTCTACTAAAGAAATAAAAGATCCTCGGGAGTCTTTCATTTTGAAAAATTGACATTTTAGTAAAATTTCGTGTGTTAAAATAAATGAGAAGGTTTTCCAGCACTACGTCACAGGGAAATTACTGATTTAGCCAATTCGAATTACCCATACGTATAGTGACTACAACTTTCGAAAATTCATAACTTTCCTATTTTAGTCCGATTTCATTCAAACCCTCACTAGTCTGCTTCTCTGATCTGTCTGTTTTCTTTGAGAGTAATATGCTATTAAGGTTAGATTCTCCTTTAAAAGAGTGGATCTTCTCTCCTCAGCATGAACAGAGTATGAATCTTACCTTGAATAATGGCAGCAGCCAGAAACACGACGGCTAAGGAAAAGCTCCCCATCTTTGTAGCTGATGAATAAATGCTAGATGACCTGATTCTAATCGTAGCAGAAATGTGATTTTGATCGAATCAAATTACCCCTATTTATACAATAAAAAAACCATCATATCTAGCCTTATGTAAACAGCCAATGTCAACATTGGACGATGACTGCTGTATCGTGGGTGATTAATTTATTAGCGATTATAATCATGTAAAATACTTGTTAATGAGGAAAAGTAGTTAAACAAAAAATATGATATGTTATTCAGAAACACCAACAAGCTTCTAAACTTGGAAATTATTCACCTGTCATTTTAACGATAATTCGGATTTAAAAAAAAAACATTTGATTGTTTTTCAATGAGGTAAGCGATTCGACCCTTGTGCAGTATTTCGTTTGATTAGATTTCAATTTGAAAATGAATATAAAGCTGTCGATTAGGAAACAGGAAAGATAAGCTCTGGGAATGCTTGAATCTTTGGCAAGGGTGATGGAATTATATTATATATTATTATAGGAATAATTCAAGCTCCTAGTTTTTCACAATCTTTACGTTAGGTAATATCTTTTTACTTTTAGATTTTAGGTTGTCAAAACCTTCAAAATTGTTCTGGTTTCTTTAGGCTAGTATAAAGAACGTGTTTCAGTAAAAACAACTGCGATAAGATAAACCGAAAAAGACGAAGAAAAAGAGGAGGAGAAGGAGGAGGAGAAGAAAGAGAAGAAGAAGACGAAGAAGAAGAAAGGAAGAAGAAGAAGAAGAAGAAGAAGAAGAAGAAAAGAAGAAGAAGAAGAAGAAGAAGAAGAAGAAGAAGAAGAAGAAGAAGAAGAAGAAGAAGAAGAAGAAGAAGAAAAGGAAGAAGAAGAAGAAGAAGAAGAAGAAGAAGAAGAAGAAGAAGAAGAAGAAGAAGAAGAAGAAGAAGAAGAAGAAGAAGAAGAAGAAGAAGAAGAAAAAAAAAGAGAAGGAAGAAGAAGGAGAAGAAGAACAATTCCTATTTCCACAAAGAACACTTAGAGTTGTCCAAGCAAAAGGTTTATCAACAATAAGATGGCGCTACACATCATTTTTGTTTGCTTATACATAATCATGATAACGCATCATACATAACCCTATCAGCTTGTGGATAAAATAGTTTTAACCCTTGGGTTGCCATTTGAGATCAGGATTTCAATTTAAAAATATTTCATTCTATACTTTTGACTGACATTTCGGCTACAGCGAGACTTCGAAGATATCTCATCATTAAATTGCCATTTTAAATATTCGCTGGAGATTTCAAAATTAACTAATTATCTTTCCAACCCTAGGTCTGTTTTTATTCATGACTGATCGAACGAACATCCAATTTCTCTTACAGAATGACAAAATTATCTCTGACTTTAAAATACTCCCTTTTAAAAACTCAGTTTCAGTGTTAGAACAGTTTTGATTTTTATAATACATTTTGGTTTCTTAATCATAAAAGAAAAGATTATTACAATGATAATAAACTCAAATAAGTTTAACGTTTGCGGTATATACGTTAAAAATAAGTCTTTTCGTACCACATGCAGGCGAGTACACTATGCAAATAAACAGTAATTGTAATGATTGAATGCGGTAATCGGAGGGTCAATCCACGGCCTCAACTTGACCTTGCCGACTATTACCCCATTTTCACTGTGAACCAAGCATCTGGTCTGTAGTGATTAATATTATTGGTGTGTTAATTAAGTTTACTTACCCAAAGGATAATTAGGGTCGTTAGCCCTCGTTAATGTGGCTATCAACTTCATTATCACACCATACACTAATTAGTACAAGTGGCTCAAGGATATCTAAATATTTAAACACCCACTTATTTTCATCCAAGTAGCTATGGAAGATGGATTTATGTATTATACCTGGTTTAATAGAGAACACTCAAAACTTTCAAGGAAGGCGTAAAGAAAGGGACTTCAAAGTCCTGGAAAGCTTTAAGCATTTTATTACACCAGCATCGATTTTAAGCGTACATTTATTATTAAAAAAAACGAACACCATTTGCGGATAAGGATTTGACGTGTCGTCGAAAATGTACAGATGTACAATACGTGTGATTATTATCCAGGTTTACCTATTTTAATGTGGCGAAATGATGGTGAATATACCCTGGCTTCCAATATTCCGTGTTAAATTTTGGTCGAGATATTCAATACGTTCTGTAATGAGTTGGTTTGGGCATTACACACGCAATTTACTAGCACCCCTCCCCACCCCTCCCACTCCCCTCTCACTCCCTCACACCCTCCAACTCGCCTCTCACTCGCCTCTCACTCCACTCTCACTTCCCTCTCACTCCCTTCTCACTTCCCTCTCTCTTCCCTCCCACTCACCTCTCACTCCTTATCACTCGCCCTCACTCCCACTCCCCTCTCACTACCCACCCACACTCCTCCAACTCGCCTCTCACTCGCCCCTCACTCCCCTCTCACTTCCTCTCTCTTCCCTCCCACTCCCTTCTCACTTCCTCTCTCTTCCCTCCCACTCACCTCTCACTCCTCTCACTCGCCCTCACTCCCTTCCCCTCTCCTCCTCCACACCCTCAACTCCCTCTCACTCCTCCCACTCCTTCTTACTTCCCTCTCTCTTCCCTCCCACTCACCTCTCACTCCCTTCTCACTCGCCCTCACTCCTTCCCCCTCCCACTCCCTCCTCCCTCCCACACCCCTCAACTCCCCTCACTTCCCTCCCACTCCCTTCTTACTCTCTCTTCCCTCCCACTCACCTCTCACTCCCTTCTCACTCGCCCTCACTCCCTTCCCCCTCTCACGCCCCTCCCACACTCCTCAACTCCCCTCTCACTCCCCTCCCACTCCCTTCTCACTTCCCTCTCTCTTCCCTCCCACTCACCTCTCACTCCCTTCTCACTCGCCCTCACTCCCTTCCCCCTCTCACTCCTCCCACACTCCTCAACTCCCCTCTCACTCCCCTCCACTCCCTTCTCACTTCCCCCTCTCTTCCCTCCCACTCACCTCTCACTCCCTTCTCACTCGCCCTCACTCCCTTCCCCTCTCACTCCTCACACCCCTCAACTCCTCTCACTCCCCTCCCACTCCCTTCTTACTTATCTCTCTTCCCTCCCACTCACCTCTCCCTCCCACCCTCTCCTGTGTTTGGCATAGGTGTAGCACATGACCCAAATTATACCCGCTTTTTATTTGCCCTCAGCTAGTTTCGAGTAAATATTACGATTTATCTGACGATAATCAGTAATTAAATATGCCCATTTATATCTTGGCACTCTAAGCGATAAGCACCTGTCAGTTTCTCATAAACTTGGCTGTCACAAGTCCAAATCGATCTTGCAAGAAGAAACTATAATTTATGTGTCAACAGTTAAAAATTGTTGTTAAACGTGCAATAAATGGTATTGTTTCATTTCGAGCATTGTTTGTTTTTGTTATGTGAGCGTACAAATTCCATTTTTATTTCATGCCCTTAAACATTTTCTTATATTTTCCCTTCAGTCTGACCACAATCATTATAATCATGTTTAGTATTTGAAGATTTTACAGAATGAATATAATAATTATTAACTTTTCCCTCCATCCGTGTTGTATTTCGAGTGTAAGGTGACACACATTGATGATAAAGGGCGATCCCGTCTTTAACAACTTGAACTGGATACAAAAAAGGGACAAGATGAAGGACATGAAGGTCATTTTGAAGGGCTGTATTAATTAATCACTGTCTTGTGGAGGTGTCGTGTGATGTAGTTATAGACCTAGGAATCTGTTCAGTTCCGTTAGCTATATAACCACAGAAGGCGGCCTTCTTTGCACTCAAGCAGAGCAATTATTTAAATAGAGTTTTGCCAACTGTATTTCAGTTGCTCACAACATAGCGTATTCTTCTGTAATGTGCTAGCCCAACAAATCAGTATTCGCCATATCGTGCCCAACTCGAACTGGCTGGCCAAACTCTAGCTCTCCGAATCAATGGCACTGCACTCAAGCAGCACTCGTCACTCAAGTAGAACTTTTCTCCAATTTCCAATGTCTTATAAAATTTTTTGATCCCTTCGTCACGAGGTTCATGTGAGCAAGATTCTAGTAAAAGGAGGGTAAAATTCATATTTTTATACCAACCACTGCATCAAGCATGATAAATCGTTTAATATTGTTTAAGTTGTTGGTGTTTATAATTATGAACCGCATTATAGTAAGCAATAATTATTGGAGCAATACATAATCATTTACCTTTCACCCTTTCTCTTTTTCTTCTCCCTCTCTCTCTCTCTCTCACTCAATATAATTCGTCTTCTTCTCTCATTTTCTCTCTTCCTCTCTATCCCACTCTCCCAGATTCTCTCTCTGTTTTTCTCTATCGAACTATTCTCTCCCGTCTCTCTCTCTCTCTCTCTCTCTCTCTGTGCGTGTTATCATATTGCTACCTATCGGTGAGTTTGGGGGAAGGGGCCATTTGATTTGATTTGATTTGATTTGATTTTCTTCTGCATTCATGTAAGTACACAGTTTTTCGATAACAATAATACAATTTCAAGTCAGGTGGGAAATATTTCGCGATAATGGCCGTTAAATGCCACCATTCGTTTAGCATGTTTACCGTATTATACAATGTATTAACGAACTCTCAGTCATTGGTATGATTCTGTATATTTTATTCTTTCAACTGTCATTGTATATAACATTATCTATTAATTACAAACAAATAATCTATAAAAATAAATGCCATGCTTGTAGTGAAATCCAATAAAATCAGGATATTAGCAAAATAGCATAGGTACTTCATTTTCCATGGTACTCTAAGGTTTTGTTATTATGTTTTAATTACCGATTATATATCAAAATTCGATACATCATACCCGTGTTCATCCCTCGCTCACCTCCCTTCCCATTAAATTATCCTCCATTACCCTTCCCTTACCCACTTCCTTACCTCTCTCTCACCCCTCCCTTACAGCACTTATCCTTCTTTTACCCCTTCTATCCCCCTCCCTTACCCCTGGCAGTAAGGACTCTTTGCGTTGGTCTCCAGATAGAATGCCCCTTCCCCCTTGTTGGAGTCCGCCTTGTACCCCATCTCAGGGCACGTCTTAGTCGTGCATCTCGTCGTACGTCCGGCATCGATGTCCTCCCACGTCGCTCCCTTCTTCGTTGAGGAGAACGAACATGATGACGCGATGCTCTCCAGGAAGTATGCCGTGACTCGGTTATGATCACACATCGGAGCGACTACCGAACATCCGGGCATGTTCTTGCCGCCATTAGGGTAGAAATCTTGATGACCCAACTGGGGGTTGGAAAGCAAATTAATTTTTGAAAGTACACATTCCAATTGCTTAGCATTATCATTATGTTGTTAAAAGTCTCTGCAGTGTGTTGATCTTCAACGACGAAGCTGGGACACACTTCTTTTCTTTTTTTTACAGAAGAAGGAGTATTAAAACAAAAAAAAGCAAAACATGGAGATAATGTACGAGACAGAGGCAGAGGGGGTAGAGAATAGTGTAATTGTATGCGATAGCTGATTAACATAAGCACAACATTTTACAATGATGATATAGCCTGCATTTAATGGACTATCTGTTTCTTTTCTTCCGCCCGCCCACTTTGTCGAACAATGATAAAATTTTGGGTGGGGCGGGCTTTGAGGGCCCGAGGGTTCGGGGGTCACGGTACTTACACTCATTTTCTACATGTGCCTTGCTTAAATTCATTTTTAATCAAGAACTCTTTTGAGGAGGGGGCTTGAGTCCCAAGCCCCCCGAAGCCCCCATCTAGTACCGCTACTGAAGAACCCCTACGTTATGTGGGCCGCGCAGGCCTGCAGCTTCATGTGAAATAGAGGGCAATTCAACCTTTGTAATAAGTTCATTATTTTGTATGAAAGCAGAAAAATAAGAGAAACCGAACAAGGAAAGTTTGAAATAAATCGGAACAATAATATTATTAAACTCTGCTTTTCTACTCAGTGCACCCTGAGTCACACATTTTTGAAAACTTGATATTTTAGTAATCTTGTGTATTGGAACAAATTGAAAAGTTGTCCGGCACTACCTCACCTAGACATTACCGATTCAGCCGATTTGATGTTTCCATACGTACAAATTCATACATTTTATCCGATTCAGTTCAAACTTTCACCTGCCTGCTTCACTGATTTTTTTTGCTTTATTTTAGAGTACTTTTCCATTAAATTTGGATTCTCCTTTACTTCATACCTGATCCATGAGTCCAGCGCCCCCTACGACCTCGCCATCAGTATGCATGATGTCAACAAAGGCAGCATCCGACCGATCCAAACGACAGGCGTTATCAAGATTACCACTGAACTCTGGACCGGCAGGATCCAATCCTAAAAAAACATTGAGCAAAATTATAGTCATGATTAAGGCTTGGCTTTTTATCTCATTGTTCATTGATTTAAAAAAAAAATATGGATACATCTGTATTCGAATGATATTTTGGGTGAAAAAATGGGTGCTATTTGGTTATTAATTCCAGCTTATTCAAAAGATGTTGATCTACAGAGTATGGTGACGAAATTTGATATGGGGGGGGGGGGTCATAATGGTTCAGTCTTTCCAGGACTGTGTTCTGCAAAATCGAATCCCCAAAAGACTACATGATACCTTTGTCTTAATCGTACGAGTTCAGTGGAATCATATAGGAATCTTATTTGTCACTGTTTTTTTTCTCCAACGGAGCATTGACGCAAGCATTAATGACAACAATTGTGTTATGCCTTGCCCGTTGCACACGAGGCGTTATTAGGGACTTTTAGATTTGCACGTCGACGTAGTGGACTGCAACGTGTGACGTCCTTATAAGGCACTGTGATGTCGTTTTAAGGCACTGCCGGGCACTGCCCAGTGCCTTAACACAATTCACACGCGGCAGTCCACGCTCTCGTCGTGTAAATCTAAAAGTCCCTATTTGTCTGACGTAGGACTGCGTCAGTATACGGAATGTGATAGCGCTGTTGTTTTTAAAGCTGAACACAAAAAGATAAGTCATAATGGTTCAGTCTTTCCAGGACTGTGTTCTGCAAAATCGAATCCCCAAAAGACTACATAATACCTTTGTCTTAATCGTACGAGTTCAATGGAATCATATAGGAATCTTATTTGTCACTGTTTTTTCTCCAAGGGAACATTGAAGCAAGCATTAATGACAACAATTGCGTTATGCCTGGCCCGTTGCACGAGGCGTTATTTGTCTGACGTAGGACTGCGTCGATCAGTATACGGAATGTGATAGCGATGTTGTTTTTAAAGGTGAACACAAAAAAGAAAAGTGCAAACAATGCGTTTCATAACTGGTGTATGCGGTAATTGTCTTCATTTGCTAAACAATTATATATATATATATATATAATTGTTTAGCAAATGAAGACAATTACCGCATACACCAAGCCGAAAGCTCGTAATAAAATTGTAAAGTACAGCTACGTCTCACGTTCCTAGACCATTCTTTTCTTCACGTCTATATATATATATATATATATATATATATATATATATATATATATATGTTTAGCTATGTTATGTTATGTTGAAATGTATGGTAACTTTGAGCAGAGAAAATTTCCATCGGACAGTAAAAATAAAATTAAAATTGAAATATATTTAATTGGCGCAGCTAACAACGCAGTTAAAATAACGCTTAGTGTGCAGAAGGAATATGATAAATACCTGTAATTCTGCCGACTACCTCCCCCTTGTTCTCCTGTGGGTCCTTGCACGCCTCTCCTGCGTATCCCGCCGTGTGAGCCCCGAGGCTGTGCCCGATGATGTGCATGGAGTCGAATGCAGCTCCGGTAGCAGCGTTGAGAGCCTCAATGAGCTTAGCGATCTCCCTGCCGACCACACGAGTATTGGCTGTGCTCTTCAAGTACCCCATTCCAGAGCCCTTCGACCAGTCTACATAAACCACGTTCACATCATACTGAAAAGAATCAAGACCAAAGTTTGAATTTAATAGAGATAAATATAAACATCAGATAAGATGACCTTTTTCGCTGAATCTTTAAAATGTATAGTTTTCAACAGGTAAAGTGCGATTACCATAGTTACAGTTATAATTATACTTAAATTTAAAGTTATAGTTCTAGTTATAATTTTTATAATAACTTTTTTCTTACATCTTTTCATGAAGTGATTGTGACAATAGTTTTTTCTTGATAGACAAAGTTGATCTTTTCTCAAAATCGTATATATCAATCTCTTTGACTCTTTAGATTGATCAGTGAAGTTCTGATAAGATATACCTGCAAACTTTGTCTAGAATAAACCATGTTGTCACCTTCATGAATTGATGAAAGGAAACAAATCATTCCAACTTTATGAGCAACATTGTATAGTTATTATAGTTATTAGTTTGATGGAACCGGGCATTGAGGTTACCTTACCGTATCAAGGAATCTATCTCTAAATTTCTCCCAGCTTCCCCACTGCATGCTGTCTTTCCATCCATGTACAAAGATCTTCGTATCCCTGCTCGAACTGAAGCGCGACCCCCTGATGGTATCCAAGTTCTTACGATCCAGGACATCGCCGATCTTCTGATTCTCTCTGGTGAAGACTTGGAATGTGGTTCCGATGTCCGCAGGGGTGCTTGGGGTCAACTTGTGACAGTCGTGGGGTGAATCGAAACAACCCAGATCATCGTAGCAAGTATTGCACCAAACTGACAATGGATGATACAAAAAAGACAACCATAATGCAGCTCTAAAGCAGTTTGAATTTGCAAGAATAGCTCATCGCATGCGCGAGTTTGGATGATCATATTTCAACCCCCTCATTCTGAGATTTTTGATCATTATTTTGTAGAATGAATCATGTTGTCGTATTTTGTCTCATTTGTGGCATTACTTAAGATGTTACCATACTATCCGTAGTGGTTATTACGAGTGTTATTTCAAATTGAACATTAATCAGTGATTCTTTGTTGCTTCTGTTTTTCGAGAAAGAGGGGGTTTCTGTATCATGTTGGTGTTGACATAATCTTTACTGATTTCAAGTGAAAAATCTATGAAAAGTGCCACCGGTTCCATTTCCTTTTTGGAGTATTCATTGCAAGAAAAGGCAATCTTGCTTCTCACAACAAAACAAAACGTGTTATTCATAGAGCAGATTAGACTTAGATTTAGACAATTTAGACATCAAAATAGGATTAGGGGGAAATAAAAGAAAGAATTAAAAAAAATAAGATAAGATAGAAAAAAGAAAGAAGGGAGAAAGAAAACGAAAACATGGGAATACAAAAAATAAAGGAGGAACAATAAGAATAATGAAAGAAAGTCATTTAATTTTTAAGCCTGAATAATAGTATCAAAACATGGATATTTTTTAAAATGAATTGACCGACGTGGTATTGAAATGGTTTGCTTTGTACCATGGCGCTGTTTTGATACTTACAGGGTGTATATCTTTATTCATCTACTAAGAAAGTATCTTAACAGAATGTAGACGTAAAGTCAAAGAAAATGAAATTGACAACATGTATTTATTGATAAGCCCTTCGTTATTTGCCATAAAAGCAATAAAATAGCGATACCAATCGCTGAAACGCCGTAAGAACGAATTTATATTCTTTTCCTTCACATTAACGGCTAACATCCATATGCAAAGTAACTTTATATTCAATGCCATGTTTAAATAAAGCTGCAAATAAAAAAAATGGGTATACCTGCTGCAATAAAACCCATGAAGGCCAATAGCCGGGTGAGCGTTGCCATGGTAATTGATATTAATAACCAGAGTTTTAAACACCAATCCACCTAAAACCTCAGATCAAACTGTGTTTATATCTATAAACCAGTCTCTTAATATTGAAAATATATATGAAGCTATCTACACCTTCCTATCAGCTTGAAGTGACTGTTATCATATCTATATGATAAGAATGGCATTGATGGAACGGTGCTAGATTAGACGAGTAAAGGAATATAGATAGAAAAGTATATGAATGATTAAAACTCGTTATGAAATGGGTTAATATCTCGTGTGACGTATGCCACTCAATTCACCTTTGCTCCCTCTTTTTCTATTTTGCTCTCTTTCTCTCCCTGTCTCTTTCTCTCTTTTATCCCCTCTCTTTCTTCCTCTGTGTCTCTCTGTTTGCACTCTCTTTTCCTTTATTCCAGTATACTTCCTAACTCTCTCTATCTCCTCATTCTTTCCCTCTCTCTTTCTCCCTCTCTCTCCCTCCCTCTCACTCTCTCCCCCTCTCTCTCTCTTTACCTCCCTCCCCGGTTCTCCCTCTCTCTCTCCCCCTCTCACCCTCCCTCCCCCGGTTCTCCCTCTCACTCTCCCCAGCCCTTCTCCATCCGCCCGGTCCTCCCTCTTACCCCCTCTCCTCCCCCGGTTCACCTTCTCACTCTCTCTCCTCCCTCTTCACCACTCCCTTCTCTATCCGTTCAACCCCCATTTTCTCCTGTATCACTCTTGCGTTTGATGGTCCTACTATATTCATTGTTAATAACTTAATGCCCCGTTCACACAGCTCTGCGACCTTACGAAGACCATGCCGATCACCCCGATCTGAAACAGTTATCAAATCGGGGCACTATCGCCAACAAAATCCATCAATTTCGCAAATTAAAGACTACATCACGACTGTACTGCGATGCTTCTACGTCAAAAGCGCTGCTCGTTCGCTGCCACTACGATGACACCTGGACCAACGCCGACCAAGCGGTCGTTTCCTCTACGTTGCTGCTACGACGTAGAGGACCGTACTACGTTGTTACACAGACCTAGAAGACTGTAGGACGATGTCGCTACGCTGGTGCTGACCATATCACGCTTCTAGTACGCTTCTTGTACGATTTGTAGCGATGTCTATATAAATCGGGGGTGTTTAAGCATTTCTTTAGTTCTTTCCCAACTTCGAAGATGAAAGGACCTAATGCTCGAAATAGTTGCTGACGGTGCTGCGTTTGTAGTAAGACTACAGATATCTCACCACAATGCTACCACGCTGTTTCTATGATAATGGCGTTCCCACTACGTTCTTAATATGACTTTGCACCGCTTTTTGTTGGCCATGACCCGGCTACGCTTATTCTGTGCACGTTCAAAATAAGCGTGGGGAAAGCATGCAGCTTCCCGACCTAGGAGATCTCACCCCGACCCGACCAAACCACGCTCATGGAGATCCTCACACGTTTGGCCCACGATTGGCCCCGAATAGCCACGCTCTCGGCCACTTTTCAATCGTAATAGAAGCGGCGTCTAGTGTGAACGGGGTATTATTTTGATTTGTGTCTGTCTAATCCCACCCCATCAAATGTCCATGTTATAATCATATAATGTATAGAACATAAAGCAACCAGTTATTGGGATTTTCTTCTTCTCTCTAGCAATTTCGTTTAATAACACCGAAAACTAAGAACAAACGCGTTTATCTGTATAATATAATATAAATATTCCCGATATACTGAACCCAAGCCCCCTCAGAGCACAATCAAAAAAAATATTTCGCAGGCTCTTTATTTTACACATTCCAAACGACATCTCATACATAGAGTGGACATAGAATAGTATAGTATAGAATAGGGTATAGAATTATTCATACCCCTTGTAAATTTAATGTTTTTTGTGTTTTTTCGTAACTCAAGAGTGAAAGGTTGACTGATTGAATCGGGGCATTTGTTGAATAATTTAAGATGTAAGCTTTAAAACGTCCCATTCTCAATAAACGGAAATCGGAACAAATCAATTTTGCACATACTTCAAAAATTACAAAACTTGATAAGGATATTAATAATTTAGATGTGATCTGTACATGTAGGCCGAAATGTAATTTTCAAGTAACCTACATACATTATTTGTTTTGTTTTTAATTATTATTTGGTATCATATGTTCAGCATGGAATTGAGTAGTTATTCGTAGTATAGGGTATGTATTTCTTTTGTTATATTGAGAGTGATTTTAATCGAATTACCTTCAATACGATTCTGCATACAATCATTCTCGGCGAAAACAACAACATGGGGTGTGGTTTTTTACACCCTTTCTTTATCCCTAGCAGAAAGGACTTTTCTTGATAGTCTCGAGATAAAACACCCAACCCCCTGTCTATGTCCACCTTGTATACCCCCTCTCAATTGGTCTCTCCCCGTTTTTTCGGAAAAAATTGTAGTCTTACTATTTACATAATTATGTGAGTATACTTGTAATTACTTTGATTTTTCATCTTCCTCCTAGTTTACCTAAAATGTCATATTTCTTTTATTTTTCATGATATTAACTATTAAAGACCATCAACATGTGGAAAAAAATATATTCAGCTAGCATAATAAACATTTTTCTTGTCATTTTATCTCTCTCTCTCTCTCTCTCTCTCTCTCTCTCTCTCTCTCTCTTTATCTTTTTTCATATTCTCTTTCCCACTCTGATCATTTCTGTCTTTCTTCCTTTCTTCCTTTCTCTCTTTCTATCTATCTTTCTTTATCTCTCTCTCTCTCTCTTCCCCCCTCTCTCTCTCTCTCTCTATCTCCCCTCTCCCTCTCTTTCTCTCTATCGCTCTCTCTATTTCTCCCTCTATCTCTCTCTCTCTCTCCCTGTCCCTCTCTCCTCTCCCTAACTTTTTCTCGCCTTTTCTCTCATATCCCCCTTTTCCCTTTCTGATTTGACAACCATTCAATCTTCTTTCTCATTCCTGCTGTACAATTTAAAGAAGAAGAGGGTGAGATATGATTATGCTTATCATGCTTTTTTGTTGAGCGATTTATTACATCATCTATATCATCTAACAATTTGTACATGCAACAACTGGGAAAATCAATTTAGTTTTAAAAGTTCACATGGAACGGTTTACACTAAATAATCTGGGAGCTGTAAAACTGCCACAGCACCCTGGTTGAACCAAGGATCTCCCTGGATAACACCAAAGAGCTTAGAGAGCTCCTTGGTGGGACCATGGACCCTACCACAAATTAAACATAATGTTAGCCATTTCATGCAGTCTAAGCAGGGAGCTGTAAAAAGTCAAAGCTCCCTGGTCTAAGCAACGAGATTCTTCAAAGCTAATCATGTTTCAATATTCTTAAAGTACATCCAAATTAATGGCATTTATCATCGCTTCGTCTTGATGTATTTGGAACATTAAAACTCTTTTGTGATGTAGATCTTAAAGCGGGAATTCTCGTTTATGCAGTTAGCTAGTCTACATAATTTACCAAAATTATCTAAAAGACATTCATAGATGTTACATATTTTTCATTTTAATCTCAATAAGATTACAAAGAGCTAATCGCTGTGCTTTTCTTGGCATGACGGTGTAACCATAGTCACGCGTTTCACTGGCAGTAAGGACTATTCGCGTTGGTCTCAAGATAGAATGCCCCTTGCCCCTTGCTAAGGTCCGCCTTGTACCCCATCTCCGGACAGGTGGAGCTAGTGCACGATGTCCAGGAACCGTTATCGAGGTCGTCCCAGGTCGAACCCTTCTTCGTAGCGGAGAATGAACACGCTGATGAGATGCTCTCAATAAAGTATTTGACGGCACGGCTGTGATCACAAGATGGTGAGATTCCACCACAACCAGGCATTTCTTGACCGTTATTAGGATAGAAGTCCTGATGTCCAAGCTGTGAAAGAAAAGGGATTTAAAAAAAATAAATATTTGTTTACTTCTTTTTGTTTAAGTGACATTATTCATACTTCATCTTTTTATCATCTTTTTACTATTTATCTTGTACGTCTTCATCTGCATAGTCATATTGTGTGTTCTGTCCATATCCTTGCTGACATCCCCCGCCTCCTTATATATATATTTTTTAAACCCAAGTCTGTACACGGTCAAAATTAATATTTAAACACAAACCAGTAGAAGAGATAAATAACTTGTTCCATTAGCGGAGTTTACTTTGTAAGTGACAGAAATGAAATTGTTGCTCCACAATACTGATTATGATTTTTCTATATATCTGGTCAAAATAAGATAATTCTAGATAAATAACAAGGGCGACCCCCTCCCTTCTCTCTCTCTCTCTCTCTCTTCTTCTCTCTCTCTCTCTCTCTCTCTCTTTCTCTCTCTCTCTCTCTCTTTCTCTCTCTCTCCCTCTCTCTATCCGCTTTTTGTCATTGTCATAACATAATGCAGATCCGTCTCACTGATTTTATTTTAAAAAGCCACAAACATTTAACACACAAAATGTCATACCTCATCCATTAGTCCAAGCCCGCCACCTATCAATATTTCACCGTCTGTATGCATGACATCGACGAAGAGGGCGTCTGTTTTATCCAGCCGACAGGACTTGTCAAGATCACCAGCGAAGTCTGGACCTGCGGGATCCAATCCTATTAAAGAGAGAGAGACAGAAAGATAAGAGAAATTGCACGTCCGTTATTAAACATGTTTGTCTTAAGATAAAAAGTACCTAATCTTCTTCTTCTCCTTCCCCTTCTTTTTTCTTCTTCTTCTTCTTCTTCTTCTTCTTCTTCTTCTTCTTCTTCTTCTTCTGCTTATTCCTCCTTCTTCCTCTTCTTCTCCTCCTCCTCCTCCTTCTTCCTTCTCCTACTCCTCCTCTTCTTCCTTCTTTGTCTTTAATTTACAGACCCTTTCCTACATAATTACAAAATAAACTGAAATAGGAATGGACATAACGATCGTGTGTTTCGATCATCCCTATCATATTATGCATATCATTTCATGAAATGATAGACGTAAATTAACTTAAGTTGGGATCACTGTTATCATGATTATACAGTCGTATCACATACCAGACGGAAAACTTCAGTTATTCAAAAATTAAAATGTTTTGGAATCTCTCTCTTTACATAGGAGTTTGCTTTTTCAATGTCTCACTAAAAGAATTTCAACCTCAGGAAGGGGTTCAAAACAGAGATTTTCTAAAGGGGTGATGAGATTTGCCAACAAAGATATTTCCAAGAAGGAAGAAGCAATGTAATGGCTGTTCATCAACCTGTTATCCGTCCTATTTTCTCGTTCGTGTACCAATGGTCTGTATCCCACCTTCCCCTGGTATATCTTTTTATATATTCCCTGTCTTATGATGACAAAATCCATTGACAATATGCATACATGCATATACATGATTTCTAAGGAAAAACGTTAAATTCATAAAGTTTTGTTTCCATTTTTTTTTTGCTCAGGGATGCATAACAGGGCTTCTATATTAATGTGATGATCTGACAAAATGATTGAGAAGTAATGTATACCTGATACTCGGCCAATGGTTCCAGAGCATGCCTCTCCAGCGTAACCACCGATGTGAGCTCCGAGGCTGTGACCGATGATGTGCATGGAGCCGAAGGTAGCGTCGGTAGCAGCGTTGAGAGCCTCAATGAGCTTAGCAATCTCCCTGCCGACCACGCGAGTATTAGCTCTGCTTTTGTAGTAGAACTTATCGGCTCCGACGGACCAGTCAACCATTACGACGTTGACGTCGTACTGTTAATGAAATAACGATGATTTTGTTTCCCCCATTTTATGTACATTATACGCTTCATCCGATAAAGTATTGGCTAGCTACATTATAAGCAAAGAAACTCTGTGTCGTTATCCCATTTATACTGTCTATGATCTTGAATATTTACGACGCATTTTCGGTAAAGACAATGAGTAATATTTGTCTGAGCAAAAAATAATAATAATGTAACTTTGGAATCAGTATAATAAAGAAAATATTGGAAGAAAAAACACATTATTGCCACCGTTTTAGTATTGATACGAATACATAACTGCGGATTTAGATTGCCTTAAAACTTGTCATAATTTGAGCTTTAAAATAAACAAACATTAAGAGCAAAGGTGCCCACCGTTTGTGATATTAATTTGCCAAGATGATGGATTGACTGATTGATTGATTCATATATGTATTCATACTTGGTAAAAAGCCCGAACAGTATTAAGACTGGTTTCCATTATGGGTGATGTATTAAACAATTTGAAGACCAGTGATTGTCATAAACATTGCAAATCTGATAAGACTATGAATTCAAATTCAAAATTTATTGATTTCAATCCAAACAGATAGGATCATTTTCAATTTGTTTATACATTGGATAACAAATTTCTAAATTATAGTGTAACATAGATAATTGAGTGTAAGAGTACAGATAACAATAACCGGCAAGCAGTAGATGCAGGTTCAAGTCCCGCTGGTTCCAAGATTTTTGCTGACTTGTTTTTTCAATCGATCTTATTTACTGGGTGTAAGCCACAAATATGTTTAAATAATAACCGGAATGACACAAATTAACATACTACTGCATGTCTCATCTGAAATATAATACAGGGATGAAAATAAATTATATTACTCGTAATACTTTTTTCCCCCTTTTCTTTTCAAATAAAAGGGACAAACATAAAACAAAAAATACAACATGATAGTAAGACAATATACATATATATATATATGTGTGTGTGTTATGATAATACTACAGTGACTGTCGTAAAGTATTAATTATGTAAAACGAAATAAAAATTGGAACGTATATAGTAGTAGGGCTGTGACATTGTTCATAAAAGTTTTAACTATATTACAAATAATACTAGAACTTCATAGTCATGATAGTTGCGAGGGTTGGGATAATGTGGATAGTTAACTAAATTCTGAAAATGCTATGTTGTTCTTACCGTATCAATGAGTGTGTTCTTCATGTCGATCCAGCTATCTCCAGTCATACTATCAGTCCAACCGTGGACGATGAGTTTGGTATCTCGACTCGCTCTGAAACTCGATGCGGTGATCGAAGCGAGGTCATTGCGATCCAGTAAATCGCCGTTCCATCGGTTCTGTCGAGAATAGACCTTGAAACTGGTCTTGATTTCGGCTGGGGTGTTTGCTTTCCGATCATGACATTTCAAAGACGTATCGAAGCAGCCGAGATCGTCGTAACAGAAATCACACGATACTGACGACGAATGCGAGGGAGACAAACAATGAACCAGGTCATATTAGACATAATAGGATGTGCTATTTGTGAATTCTTCGATTACAATATCCATTATCTGTGGTTATGATGATGATTAATTAAGAAAAAACTGTGATGACCGCCATACGTTTTTTTTCTGAATTTTCACGCCAATTTTGATGTATTTAGTGATATTTAAATTATTGAATAGTTATTTTTCATTTCTTCCATCTTTTAACTGCTTATCATATTAGAATCTAAAATCTTTGACTATAATATAAAATCAAACTTTTTATTCCCAACTTAATTAAAAAAAAAAAAATCTAATTCAATACTGTTTTCAGATCCAACCAAGTCAGCTTAATTCAAATGAGATGCAAATTATCCTGCAAGAAGTTGTACGGGAAGATATCATATTATTTCATCTAAAACCATTATGTTTTGAAAGAAACAAGAAATATTACAAGTTCCTATACCTACTCAAGAAAGTAATAAAACGACGACAATTACACGATAAATGAAGAAAGTTCAATACGTCGATCGGATTATTTCTTAATACAAAATGACCATTTTTTTTTCTTGCGTTTTGACAATTTCGTTTAAAGTGTTATTAAAAAAATATATATTATAAAACCCAAACTGTCAAGTTTATTTTGATTGAATTAGAAGCAACGATACCTGCTAGAAGAAGACATGCGAAGACCAGTAGCTGGACTAAAGTTGCCATGGTACTTGAGAACGTCGGTCCGAGTTTTCAACGATCTGCTTCAAAAGTCCTGTCGGGTAGGAAATATACTGACCAGCAAAAATATCCCCCTTTTTATAAAGAAATTTGTAAGTCATTAACAGGTGGATATTAATAATTTATTTCGGAACTAGGCCCTAATGGTCCTAAAACAAACTATTGGGTAATTACAATAATTTGTACGACCTGATAAGTAAATTGTTAACAACAATAAGAGAAAAGACTTTTGATTGGTGTCAGAGAGGTAGCTTTATACGTTAAAGGGCTAGCCAATCTTTGTAATGATTTAATTTGTATGAAAGCAGAAAAATGAGAGGTACAGGATGACGAAAATTTGAAAGTAAATCGGTCCAATAATAAAATAGTTATTAATGTTTGAAATATGAGATCAGTATAGCCAGCTCAAATGGGCAATTTTGTTAGTGGATTATGACGTAGAAATGGACAAGTCTCCCGTTTGCCGTGTACAAAAATATCACTTATTTCTGTATTTCTCCTAAGTGCCTCATTTCTTGGGGCACTACTCAAAATATATTATGGGTAGTATATCATTATAGGTCATCTAAAAAGAAAAGACGTTCCTGCATGGTGGTGTAATTTTAGTCATTTTGTGTGTTGAAACAAATTGGAAACTTGTCCGCTACTACGTCACAGTGACGTTACCTATTCAGTCAATTTGAAGTTGCCATACCGATACGTATAGTGATCACAATTTCCGAAAATTCATAACTTCCTTAGTTTTTCGAAACTTTCACCAACCTGCTCCTCCAATTTTTCTGCTTTCTTTTAGGGTAGTTTTCTTGATTGTTTCCCTTTAAAGCTGTTTGTAAATAATCTCTCCCCCACCCCCTCTCTCCCCCCCTCTCTCTCTCTCTTTCTCTTTCTCTCTCTCCCTCTCCTTCTCTCTCTCTCTGCTGTTTGTGGTCTTGGTACAGTATGAGGCAGTTCCGTTGCGTGCCCCAATCTATATGGTGGCATTGGCGTCAAATGCGACGACTGTTGATCAATAACAACACATTGTTTCCTATTACTTAAATAATTTTCGAACCGCTTAAATGTTTTTGTAACGGAAATGAATGATTCACATTATCGAAAGCTCTCGAGAGATCAAGGAAAATACCAACTGAGTTTATTTTCTATTGCACTGGATATATAATTCATAACTCAATGAAAGCCAAAGAAGTTCAATATTTCTTCCTAGATCCAAATTACGCTGAGTACAAATTTTATCGATATAATCAATGAGAAGTCTGTAGACAAGTTTTTTTCTAAAATTCGGGAAAAGGTTGGCAAGATAGATTATCGGTCTGTAGATGTCCAAATATCATTTACCCTTGCTTTTATATTATATATAGGGTCGACTTAAGCATTATTATATTTCTCCGATATCATTTTGACCACAAATAAGACTTAGACCGCTCCCATCGGGTCGGTACATCGTATAATTCGAATGGTTTACCAGAGAAATCATTCCAGTGAGCAAAATATGTCAAATTGATGTTGACGCAAAGTCGTATTCTTGGAAAAAAAATTAATACGAATTTAGCCTAAAAATACAAAATATTTGAATTAAATACTTGAATAATTTTAACCTGGCGCGAAATTATGCGTATTGCACGAAGTTTGGTTTATGTCAGGACCCGCCTGGTTCTTCCAAGAGGCTAGGAGCGGTATTCTGATAACCGTTATATCTGTAATATTGTTGTACCCTCATCTGATCTTTATCAATATTTCCCATTCTCAAGAAAAATAAATCGGGACAAATTATTTTTGTACATACTAACAAATTTGAAAAAAATTGGTAAGGGTCTGAATAATGTAGCTGTTAACTGTACACAGTGGCGGATCCAGGGTAGGGGCATGGCGGGCTTAGCCCCCACCCCTGGCAAAAAAGAAGTAAAAACAAAAATGGTAACCACAATTTTACCTTAAAAAAAAAAAGAAGACGGGCCCCCCCCTGGCAAAAAAGTAAAAAAGAAGAAGATGGTAACCACAATTTTACCTTTTAAAAATTTTTACTCAAGGGGGGGGGGGATGCTGAGTAAAATAAAAACTAATGCTCATTCCTCCCCCCCGCATATTCGCCGGCTGATTCGCCGGCTGATTTTTTCACGAATTGCCCCCCCCCCCTCCTCGCCGCCGGCTGGATCCGCCCCTGACTGTACATTTATGCCTAAATATAAGTTTCCATTCGCCTATATACATTATTTTATTATTTTTTTTAATAACTATATGGTATCATATATTCAGCAAGAAATTGTGTGGTTAATCGTAGTATAGAGTATGTATTGATTTTTTTATATTGGGATTGATTTTAATCGAATTACCTTCAATACGATTCTGCATACAATCATTCTCGGCGAAAACAACAACATGGGGCGTGGTTTTTACACCCTTACTTTACCCCTGGTAGAAAGGACTTTCCTTGCTAGTCTCGAGAGAGAACACCCCAACCCCCTGTCTATGTCCACCTCGCACCCCCTCTCAATTGGTCTCTCCCCTTTTTTCTGAAAAAGTTGTAGTTGTACTTTATACATAATTATGTGAGTATTTGTAATTACTTTGATTTGTCATCTTCCTCCTAGTTTACCTAAAATGTCATATTTCTTTTATTTGTCATGATTTTAACTTTTAAAGACCGTCAACATGTGAAAAAATATTTATTCAGCTAGCATAATAAATATTTTTCTTGTCATTTTATCTCTCTCCTTCTCTCTTTCTCTTTCTCTGTCTCTCTCTTTATCCTTTTTTCATATTCTCTTTCCCACTCTGATCATTTCTGTCTTTCTTCCTTTATTTCTTTCTTTCTATCTATCTTTATCTCTATCTCTCTCTCTTTTCCTCTCTCTCTTCCTCTCTATTTCTTCCTCTCTCTCTCGCTCTCTCTCTGTCTCCCCCTCCCCTCTCTCTCTCTATCTTTCTCCCCTTTTCTCTCTCTCTCTCTTTCTCCCCTCTCTCTCTCTCTCTTCGTTCTCTTTCTCTCTTCCTGTCTCTCTCTCCTCTCCCTAACCTTTTCTCTCATTTTCCCCCTTTTCCCTTTCTGATTTGACAATCATTCAATCTTCTTTCTCATTCATGCTGTACAATTTAAAGAAGAAGAGGGTGGGCTATAATTATGCTTATCATGCTGTTTTGTTGAGCGATTTATTACGTCATCTAAATCATCTAACAATTTGTACATGCAACAACTGGGAAATCAATTTAGATTTAAAAGTTCACATCGAACGGTTTACACTAACTTAAGAATCTGGGAGGTGTAAAAATGCCACAGCACCCTGGTTGAACCAAGCATCTCCTTGGATAACACCAAAGAGATTAGAGAACTCCTTGGTAGGACATTGCCAACAGAAATTAAACATAATGTTAGCCATTTCATGCAGCCTAAGCAGGGAGCTGTAAAAAGTCCAAGCTCCCTGGTCTAAGCAACGAGATTCTTCAAAGCTAATCATGTTTTAATATTCTTAAAGTACAATCAATTTAATGGCATTTATCATCACTTCGTCTTGATGTATTTGGAACATTAAAACTCTTTTGTGATGTAGATTTTAAAGCGGTAATTGTCGTTTATGCAGTTAGTCTACATAATTTATCTAAAAAATATTCATATATGTTACATTTTGTCCATCTTAATCTCAATAAGATTACAAGGAGCTAATCGCTGTGCTCTTCTCGGCATGACGTTGTATACGCATCTTACTGGCAGTAAGGGCTATTCGCGTTGGTCTCAAGATAGAATGCTCCTTGTCCCTTGCTAAGGTCCGCCTTGTACCCCATCTCCGGGCAGGTGGAGCTCGTGCACGATGTCGAGGGACCGTTATCGAGCTGGTCCCAGGTCGAACCCTTCTTCGTAGCGGAGAATGAACACGTTGATGAGATGCTCGAGATAAAGTACTTGACAGCACGGCTGTGATCACAAGTTGGTGAGATTCCACCACAACCAGGCATTTCTTGACCGTTATTGGGATAGAAGTCCTGATGTCCAAGCTGTGAATGAAAAGTGATTTTTTTTAAAATTCATATCTTTTGTTTCTTTTTGTTTAAGTTACATTATTCACACCTTATCTAATTTATCATCTTTTTACTCTTTATCTTGTACGTCTTCATCTGCATAGTCATTTTTGTGTTCTGTCCTTATCCTTGTTGACAACCCCCGCCAATTAGTAAAAGGATTTTTTGTTAAAAAAGTCGGTACACGGTCAAAATTAAAATTCAAACACAAACCAGTAGAAGCAATAACTAACTTGTTCGATAAGCGGAGTTTTCTCTGTAAGTGACAGAACTGAAATTGATGCTGCATAATACTGATTATGATTTTCTATCATATCAGGACAATTGCCCCCTGGGCAATCAGCCCCGGAAAAGTACCCCCCGGAAAACTACCCCAAGGACAATTACCCTCCGGAAAATTACCCCCGGAAAATAATCCCCCGAGGACAATTACCCCCTTGAAAATACCCCCTAGGAAAATTACCCTCCCCCCAGGACAACCAAGGAAAACCACCCCCTCTGCAGATTCGTCTTACAGATTAAAAGATATATATATTTATATAAAAGACCACAAACATTTAACATACAAAATGACATACCTCATCCATTAGTCCAAGCCCACCACCTATCAATATTTCACCGTCTGTATGCATGACATCGACGAAGCGGGCGTCTGTTTTATCCAGACGACAGGACTTGTCAAGATTACCAGAAAAATCTGGACCTGCGGGATCCAATCCTATTTAAGAGAGAGAGAGAGAGAGAGAGAGAGACAGACAGAAAAATAATGACAATTGCACCTCCGTCATCAAACACTTTACAAATGCCTAATCTTCTTCTTCTTCTTCTCCTTCTTCTTCTTCTTCTTCTTCTTCTTCTTCTTCTTCTTCTTCTTCTTCTTCTTCTTCTTCTTCTTCTTCCTTCTTCTTCTTCTTCTTCTTCTTCTTCTTCTTCTTCTTCTTCTTCTTCTTCTTCTTCTTCTTCCTCCTTCCTCTGCTTTCTCCTCCTCCTCCTTCTTCTTCCCCATACCTCTTCCTCCTCTCCCTTTTTCTTCGTCTTTAATTTACAGACTCTTTCCTACATAATCAGGGGCGGCGATTTCTTTTCATGGGGGGAAACGAAATGCGAGGACGAGGGAGCAGTGGCGTAATGAGCAAAAACGTCTGGGGGGCAGAAAACAAATCCGCATCACCACCACTCTTACATGTTACATGCAGGCATTTAATAACGGTCAGATGAGCATCCAGTGGCCCGACATAGAAGTGGCGGATCCAGGGGCCAGGGCGCCCGGGCCCCCTCCTCGAAAAAGAACAGGTAAAAAACACCCTTTTTTCTATAAAAAAGAAGAAGATGGGCCCCTCCTGGCGCTTCATTGGGGGAGGGTGAAGGTTAAAAAAGAAAAATTGTGCTCACTACCCCCTCCCCACTGAGCGAAAAATCGACCGGCACGATTTTTCAATTTTCAATTTTCGGCAAAAAAAAAAAAAAATGTGCTCACTACCCCCACTGTGAGCGAAAAATCGACCGGCACGATCTTCCAATTTTTCAATTTTCGGAGGCAACAAAAAAAAAATTGCTCACTACCCCCACTGAGCGAAATATCGGCCGGCACGGTTTTCAAATTTTCGCACGAAGTGGGCCCCTTTTTCGGCCCCCTCCCTTGCCGCCGGCTGGATCCGCCCCTGCGCCATCGGGCCCTGGTGGGGTCCAGGGGCGGAGCCCCGGAAGCTCAGTGGTTTTAGGCATTTCATTACGGTCAGATGAGCAACCAGGGGCCCGCCTTAGGGCCCTTGATGGGGTCCAGGGGGCAGAGCCCCCAGGAGCTTAGGAAAAATCATTTAATTTCAGCAACATTTGTAAATCACTGGTATCAAAGTAGAAATAAACCACGTTTGAATTTTATTTGGGGGGAATGCCCCAACCCCCCTCCCCCATCAGTACGCAAGTGCGACGGAGCATAGTGAACGAGAGGGGTGAAGGTGACGGATGTGACGACCCCCTCACAGGTTTTTAAAGTTTTGTTGTATTAAAAAATTACATTCCTTAGCAAAACTATAGTATAAAAACAAGCAATATACTTTAAATACACTTTAAAGGATATTATGCGAGGGAGCGTAGCTACCGAGTGAGAAGATTTTTGCATTTTTATTGGTCTAAACGCTGCACTCTTGGGCCCTCCTGAGCCTAAAAGTGTGTTGAAGCCTTTAGTGAGTATTTGCTATACATTTTTGTGTGTGCACTTTTTCAAATTTTCAGGGGGACGATCCCCCCTAAAAAAATTGAGGGATCGCCGCCCCTGTACATAATTACAAAATGAAACTGAAATAGGAATGGACATAACTATCGTGTGTTTCGATCATCCCTATCATATTATGTCTATCATTTCATGTAATGATAGACGTAACTTAACGTAAGTTGGGATAACTGTTTAATATCATGATAATATAACCGTATCAAATACATTTCAAGACGGAAAAACTACAGTTATTAAAAATTTAAAATGTTTTAGAATCTCTCTCTTTACATAGGAGTTTGCTTTTGTAATGTCTCACTAGAAGAATTTCAACCTCAGGAACGGGGTCAAAACAGAACTTTTTCTAAAGGGGTGATGAGATTTGCCAACAAAGATATTTCCAAGGAGGAAGAAGCGATGTATCGACTGTTCACCAACCTGTTATCCGTCCTATTTTCTCGTTCGTGTACCAATGGTCTGTATCTCACCTTCCCCTGATATATCTCTCTTTATATACTCCCAGTCTTACGATGACAAAATCCATTGACAATATGCTTACATGCATATACATTATTTCTAAGGAAAAAATAATAATTCATTTTTTTCCAGTTTTTTTGCTCATGGATGCATAACAGGGTTTCTATAATGCGATGACCTGACAAAAATGATTGAGAAATAATGTATACCTGATACTCGGCCAATGGTTCCCGAGCATGCCTCTCCAGCGTAACCACCGATGTGAGCTCCGAGGCTGTGACCAATGATGTGCATGGAGCCGAATTTAGCACCGGTAGCATCGTTGAGAGCCTCAATGAGCTTAGCGATCTCCCTGCCGACTACGCGAGTATTAGCTCTACTCTTGTAGTACCACTTATCTGCTCCGACGGACCAGTCAACCATCACGACGTTGACGTCGTACTGTTAATGAAATAGCGATGATTTTTTTTTTCTTTCTTCTTCCATTTTATGTACACAATACGCTTCATCCGATGAAGTATTGTCTGTCTACATCATAAGCAAAGAAACTCTTTGTCACTATCCCATGTATACTGTCTATGATCTTGATTATTACGACGCATTTTCGGTAAAGACCATGGGTAATATATGACTGAGCAAAACAAAAGAATAAGGTCACTTTGAAATCAGTCTAATTAAGAAAATATTGGAAAAAAACATTATTGCCACCGTTTTAGTATTGATACAAATAAATAACTGCGAATGTAGGTTGCCTTAAATATGTACTAATTTGAGCTTTAAAATAAACCAACATTAAGAGCAAAGGTGCCCACTGTTGGTCATATTTATTTGCCAAGATGATGGATTGACTGATTGATTGATTCATATATTTATTCATACTTGCTAAAAAGCCCGAACAGTATTAAGACTGGTTTCCATTAGGGGTGATGTATTAAACATTAAATATTTGAAGACCAGTGACTGTCATAAACATTGCAAATCTGATCAAACTTTATGATAACACTAAAGTCGTGAAGTATTAATTATATAAAACTAAACAAATTGGAACGTTATAGTAGTAAGGTTGTGACCTTGTTCATACAAGTTTTAACTATACAAACAACACTAGAACATTTTGGTCATGATAGTTGCGACTTGCGAGAGTTGGGATAATGTGGATAGTTAACTAAATTCTGAAAATGATATGTTGTTCTTACGGTGTCAATGAGTGTGTTCTTCATGTCGATCCAGCTATCTCCAGTCATACTATCAGTCCAACCGTGGACGATGAGTTTGGTATCTCGACTCGCTTTAAATCTCGATGCGGTGATCGAAGCGAGGTCATTGCGATCCAGTAAATCGCCGTTCCCTCGATTCTGTCGAGAATAGACCTTGAAACTGGTCCCGATTTGGGCTGGGGTGTTTGCTTTCCGGTCATGACATTTCAAAGACGTATCGAAGCAGCCGAGATCGTCGTAACAGAAATCACACGATACTGACGACGAATGCGAGGGAGGCAAACAATGAACCAGGGTATAGAGGGCATACTAGGATGTGCTATTTGTAAATCCTTGGATTACAATATCCATTATCTGTGGTTATATTATGATGATGTTTAATTAAGAAAAAAACTGAGATGACCGCCATACGTTTTTTTTTCTTCTTGTGTCTGAATTTTCACGCCAAATTTGATGTATGTGGTGATATTCAAATTATTTATTTATTTTTTTTATTTCTTCCATCTATTAACTGCTTATCATATTAGAATTTAAAATCTTTGACTATAATATAAAATCAAACTTTTCATTCCCAACCTAATTAAAAATAAATAAAATCAATACTGTTTTCAGATCCAAACAAGTCAGCTTAATTCAAATGAGATGCAAATTATCATGCAAGAAGTTGTACGAGAAGATATCATATTATTTCATCCGAAACTGTTATGTTTTGAAAGAAACAAGAAATATTGCAAGTTCCTATACCTACTCAAAAAGTAATAAAACGATGACAATTACATGATAAATGAAGAAAGTTCAATACGTCGATCGGATTATTTTTTTTATACAAAATGATCATTTTTTTTCCTTGCCTTTTGACAATATTGTTTAAAGTGTTATTAAAAAAAAAAAAATCTTTAAAAAATAACAAAAATGCCAAATTTATTTTGATATAATTAGAAGCAACGATACCTGCTAGAAGAAGACATGCGAAGACCAGTAGCTGGACTAAAGTTGCCATGGTACTTGAGAACGTCGGTCCGAGTTTTCAACGATCTGCTTCAAAAGTCCTGTCGGATAGGAAATATACTCACCAGCAAAAATATCCCCCTTTTTATAAAGAAATTTGTAAGTCATAAACAGTTGAATATTAATAATTTATTTCAAAATTAGGCCCTAATGGTCCTAAAACAAACTACTGGGTAATTACAATAAATTTTACGACCTGATAAGTAAATTGTTAACAACAATAAGAGAAAAGACTTTTGATTGGTGTCAGAGAGGTAGCTTTATACGTTAAAGGGCTAGCCAATCTTTGTAATGATTTAATTTGTATGAAAGCAGAAAAATGAGAGGTACAGGATGACGAAAATTTGAAAGTAAATCGGTCCAATAATAAAATAGTTATTAATGTTTGAAATATGAGATCAGTATAGCCAGCTCAAATGGGCAATTTTGTTAGTGGATTATGACGTAGAAATGGACAAGTCTCCCGTTTGCCGTGTACAAAAATATCACTTATTTCTGTATTTCTCCTAAGTGCCTCATTTCTTGGGGCACTACTCAAAATATATTATGGGTAGTATATCATTATAGGTCATCTAAAAAGAAAAGACGTTCCTGCATGGTGGTGTAATTTTAGTCATTTTGTGTGTTGAAACAAATTGGAAACTTGTCCGCTACTACGTCACAGTGACGTTACCTATTCAGTCAATTTGAAGTTGCCATACCGATACGTATAGTGATCACAATTTCCGAAAATTCATAACTTCCTTAGTTTTTTTCAAACTTTCACCAACCTGCTCCTCCGATTTTTCTGCTTTCTTTTAGGGTAATTTTCTTGATTGTTTCCCTTTAAAGCTGTTTGTAAATAATCTCTCCCCACCCCTCCCCCTCTCCCTCTCTCTATCTCTCTCTTTTTCTTTCTCTATGTCCTTCTCTCTCTCTCTCTGCTGTTTGTGGTCTTGGTACAGTATGCGGCAGTTCCGTTGCGTGCCCCAATCTATATGGTGGCATTGGCGTCAAATGCGATGGCTCTTGATCAATAACAACACATTGTTTCCTATTACTTAAATAATTTTCGACCCGCTTAAATGTTTTTGTAACGGAAATGAATGATTCACATTATCGAAAGCTCTCGAGAGATCAAGGAAAATACCAACTGAGTTTATTTTCTATTGCACTGGATATATAATTCATAACTCAATGAAAGCCAAAGAAGTTCAATCTTTCTACCTAGATCCAAATTACGCTGAGTACAAATTTTATCAATATAATCAATGAGAAGTCTGTAGACAAGTTTTTTCTAAAATTCTGGAAAAGGTTGGCAAGATAGATTATCGGTCTGTAGATGTCCAAATATCATTTACCCTTGCTTTTATATTATATTATATAGGGTCGACTTAAGCATTATTATATTTCTCCGATATTATTTTGACCACAAATAAGACTTAGACCGCTGGTTTACCAGAGAAATCATTCCAGTGAGCAAAATATGTCAAATTGATGTTGACGTAAAGTCGTATTCTTGGAAAAACAATTAATACGAATTTAGCCTAAAAATACAAAATATTTGAATTAAATTATGCCTATTGCACGAAGTTTGGTTTATGTCAGGACCCGCCTGGTTCTCCCAAGAGGCTAGGAGCGGTATTCTGATAACCGTTATATCTGTAATATTGTTGTACCCTCATCTGATCTTTATCAATATGTCCCATTCTCAAGAAAATAAATCGGGACAAATTAATTTTGCACATACTAAAATTTTTTTTAAAAATTGGTAAGGGTCTGCATAATGTAGCTGTTAACTGTACACAGTGGCGGATCCAGGGTAGGGGCAGGGCAGGCATGGCCCCCACCCCTGGCAAAAAAGAAGTAAAAAACAAAGATGGTAACCACAATTTTACCTTTAAAAAAAAAAGAAGACGGGCCCCCACCCCTGGCAAAAAAAAGTAAAAAGAAGAAGATGGTAACCACAATTTTACCTTTTAAAAATTTTTACTCAAGGGGGGCTGAGTAAAATAAAAACTAGTGCTCATTCCTCCCCGCATATTCGCCGGCTGATACGCCGGCTGATTTTTCACGAATTGCCCCCTCCTCGCCGCCGGCTGGATCCGCCCCTGACTGTACATGTATGCCTAAATATAAATTTCCATTCGCCTATATACATTATTTGTTTTGTTTTTTTAATAACTATATGGTATCATATATTCAGCAAGAAATTGAGTGGTTAATCGTAGTATAGGGTATGTATTGATTTTGTTATATTGAGATTGATTTTAATCGAATTACCTTCAATACGATTCTGCATACAATCATTCTCGGCGAAAACAACAACATGGGGTGTGGTTTTTACACCCTTACTTTACCCCTGGTAGAAAGGACTTTCCTTGCTAGTCTCGAGATAGAACACCCCAACCCCCTGTCTATGTCCACCTCGCACCCCCTCTCAATTGGTCTCTCCCCTTTTTTTCTGAAAAAGTTGTAGTTGTACTTTATACATAATTATGTGAGTATTTGTAATTATTTTGATTTTTCATCTTCCTCCTAGTTTACCTAAAATGTCATATTTCTTTTATTTGTCATGATTTTAACTTTGAAAGACCGTCAACATGTGAACAAAAAATATATTCAGCTAGCATAATAAACATTTTTCTTGTCATTTTATCTCTCTCTTTCTCTCTTAAGTTTCTCTTTCTCTCTCTCTCTCTCTCTCTCTCTCTCTTTCTCTGTCTCTCTCTTTATCTTTTTTTCATATTCTCTTTCCCACTCATTTCTGTCTTTCTTCCTTTATTTCTTTCTTTCTATCTATCTTTCTCTCTCTCTCTCTCTCTCTTTTCCTCTCTCTCTTCCTCTCTCTTTCTTCCTCTCTCTCTCTCTCTCTGTCTCCCCCTCCCCTCTCTCTCGCTATCTTTCTCCCCTCTCTCTCTCTTCGCTCTCTTTTTCTCTTCCTGTCCCTCTCTCCTCTCCCTAACCTTTTCTCTCATTTCCCCCTTTTCCCTTTCTGATTTGACAATCATTCAATCTTCTTTCTCATTCCTGCTGTACAATTTAAAGAAGAAGAGGGTGAGATATGATTATGCTTATCATGCTTTTTTTGTTGAGCGATTTATTACGTCATCTAAATCATCTAACAATTTGTACATGCAATAACTGGGAAATCAATTTAGATTTTAAAGTTCACATGGAACGGTTTACACTAAATTAAGAATCTGGGAGCTGTAAAAATGCCACAGCACCCTGGTTGAGCCAAGCATCTCCTTGGATAACACCAAAGAGATTAGAGAACTCCTTGGTAGGACATTGCCAACAGAAATTAAACATAATATTAAAGGTATTACAAAGTTTTGGTATGGGGTCATGAATTTGGTTCAAATGAACACATTGGAAGCATATGCGATTTTACAATATTCAATGATCGTTGTCGCGGTTGAAATCGAGTCTAAAGTGATGAAATTGTACATAATAAACTATTTATGTTGTACAGCGCCCTCTCAAGACTGATATTACTTTAGCTTTAAAACAATGTTTATTGACTGCAATCGACCGATTTGCTATTCCCTTTTGGAAATTATATATCGGAACTGCATATTCTGGGACTTTCATGGTCGCAGTTACAATGGAATGGCTTTAGCCGCTATTTGAAATATTTGAAATTTACCGGGAGCACCGGAAAATTTTGATTATTCAATTTGCTCGAAAGCAGAAGTTTTTTAGGGGCTATATTTTTTAGTGCTTATAATACATTCAAAGGGGCATCAAAATATATCAAAAATTTAAAGAATTACTATCCATCCAATTTCAAAATTTCCCAAAACTTTGCATTTCCTTTAACCATTTCATCCAGTCTAAACAGGGAGCTGTAAAAAGTCAAAGCTCCCTGGTCTAAGCAACGAGATTCTTAAAAATTAATCACGTTTTAATATTCTTAATGTACATTCAATCTATTATGGCAATACAACTCTTTTGTGATGTAGATCTTAAAGTGGGAATTCTCGTTTATGCAGCTAGCTAGTCTACATAATTTAGCAAAATTATCTAAAAGATATTCATAAATGTTACATTTTTCCATCTTAATCTCAATAAGATTACAATGAGCTAATCGCTGTGCTCTTCTCGGCATGACTTTGTAACGATAGTTACGCATTTTACTGGCAGTAAGGACTATTCGCGTTGGTCTCAAGATAGAATGCCCCTTCCCCCTTGCTAAGGTCCGCCTTGTACCCCATCTCCGGACAGGTGGAGCTAGTGCACGATGTCCAGGAACCGTTATCGAGGTCGTCCCAGGTCGAACCCTTCTTCGTAGCGGAGAATGAACACGCTGATGAGATGCTCTCAATAAAGTATTTGACGGCACGGCTGTGATCACAAGATGGTGAGATTCCACCACAACCAGGCATTTCTTGACCGTTATTAGGATAGAAGTCCTGATGTCCAAGCTGTGAAAGAAAAGGGATTTAAAAAAAATACATATTTCTTGTTCCTTTTTGTTTAAGTTTGTTTGTTTGTTTTTTATTTCTGCGTTTTCAAAATAATACATAATCATATACATAAATTAACAATTATTTCTTCATTAATATACATAATTACAAAGTTTTCAGTACATTAAATAAGATACATACAAACACAAATATTTTTCAATGATAAGAGATAAAGTACACACATTAAACCGCAGGAGACGGCCTTCATGAGCGGTAACTTTGAAATCGATAGCGGCCTCGGGAGAATTAGCGGCATAATAACTCTTAAATTATATAATTGTACCCGCAAAATCGATCAAGTGGGTGCAGTGCAAGCTACATTATTAACTCTTCATCTATTTTATCATCTATTTACTCTTTATCTTGTACGTCTTCGTCTACATAGTCATTTGTTGTGTTCTGTCCATATCCTTGTTGACAACCCCCGCCTCCTAATATAAAGATTTTTTTGGTTGAAACCCGAGTCGGTACACGGTCAAAATTAATATTCAAACACAAACCAGTAGAAGAAATAACTAACTTGTTCGATAAGCGGAATTTTCTCTGTAAGTGACAGAAATTAAATTGATGCTGCATAATACTGATTATGATTTCCTATATATCTAGTCAAAATAAGGTATATAAGAGAATTCTAGATGAATAACAAGGGCGACCCCCTTCTCTTTCTCTCTCTCTCTCACACACACAACACACACGCACTCTCTTTCTCAAACACACACGCACACACTTTTTTTCTTTTTCCATATTTGATTTATTAGAGATTTCATTCAAAATAAATCATTACATAAAGGATCAATGTTAATAATTCCATACAAATACAAAACTTCGTTTCTTTTTCTTAACACAAATAAATTATTCACAAAACAGTGAGCATTTTTCTAATAATAATAATAACATACTGAACTTAATTATTACATGTACCATCATTCCTGAAAAATAACATAAGATATTTTTGTATACAATGCCCCTCCGTTAATAGCCCCCGCCAACCCTCCAATTACCCTTCTATTACTTAACCCCCCCCCCCTCCCGTAAACATTCACATTCACACTCACAAGCTCGCACCACACACACAAATACACACACACACACACACGCACAAACACACACTCTCTCTCTCTTCTCTCTTCTCTCTTCCCCCTCTCTCTCTCTCTCTTCTCTCTCTCTCTTCTCTCTCTCTTCTCTCTTCCCTCTCTCTCTCTTCTCTGTCTCTTTCTCTCCGTATTTTTCATTATCATAAAATAATGCAAATTCGTCTTACAGATTAAAAGAAAAGCCACAAACATTTAACATACAAAATGACATACCTCATCCATTAGTCCAAGCCCGCCACCTATCAAAATTTCACCGTCTGTATGCATGGCATCGACGAAGAAGGCGTCTGTTTTATCCAGACGACAGGAATTGTCAATATCACCAGCGAATTCTGGACCTGCCGGATCCAATCCTATTTAGGTAGAGATGAGAGAGAGAGAGAGAGAGAGAGAGAGAGAGAGAGAGACAGACAGGCATAGACAGAGACAAAGAGAAAGAATAGCAGTTGCACCTCTTTTATTAAAAACTTTTGTCTTAAAGATACTATGTCCCTTTTGCAGCCAACATAAAATTCTGTAGAACTTTGCAGGAATTATGAATATGTCATGTATGTCCTATCTGTGAAATTTAAACGTTAGCAGTGTCCTAATATTCAAATTATGCAAGGAAACCCGTTTACTTGCTAGACTTCACTGTCAGACACTATTGAGTGACTGACTGGCTTTTTCATCTTTGGTAATAACATACATAAAATGAGCTGTAAAGGGTACATGAGCATTTGTCTACATCAATAACCCACTTCTTGTAATGGCCAAAATTAAACTGATTGAATCTTTGCGCAGCATAAAACGTACGACCATTCGGTACAATGGTCTGAAAAATCAGACTATTACTTACTGGCTCTATAGCTCCTAAGTCGATTCGACAACTAATAGTCGTTATTTTCCCACTTAAAGACATTTTCAAGCCCCCCTTTTTTTAGGGAAGTTCTAAATTAGTATTGTCTTTCAAATGCCATTGGAATTTAACCTTTTCATTTGTTTGGCCTGCAAATGGGACATAGTACCTTTAAGATAACAAGTTCCTATCTTCTTCTTCTTATTTCTTCTTTTTCTTCTTCTTCTTCTTCGTCTCCTCCTCCTTCTCCTCCTGCTTATCCATCTCCTTCTTCTCCTCCTTCTCCTCTTCATACTTTTACTTTTTCTTCTTCTTCTTTAATGTACAGACTCCTTTCCTACATGTGTTTCGATCATCCCTATCATATTATGCATATCATTTTCATGAAATAATAGACGTAACTTAGCGTAAGTGGGGATAACTGTTATCATGATTTTATAGCCGTATCAAATACAATTCAAGTCGAAAACTTCTGTTATTCAAGATTTAAAATGTTTTGAAATCTCTCTCTTCACATAGGAGTTTGCTTTTGTAATGTCTCACTAGAAGAATTTCAACCTCAGGAAAGGGGTCAAAACATAAATTTTCTAAGGGGTGATGAGATTTGCCAACAAAGATATTTCCAAGGAAGAAGAAACGATGTAATGGCTGTTCACCAATCTGTTATCCGTCCTATTTTCTCATTCGTGTACCAATGGTCTGTATCCCACCTTCCCCTGGTATATCTCTTTATATACTTCCTGTCTTATGATGACCAAATCCATACACATCATTTCTAAGGAAAAACTTTTAATTCATAACATCCTCTCCCCTATGGGATCCATAACAGGGTTTCTATTAAGTGATGACCTGACAGAAAATGATTGAGAAGTAATGTATACCTGATACTCGGCCAATGGTTCCCGAGCATGCCTCTCCAGCGTAGCCACCGATGTGAGCCCCGAGGCTGTGACCAATGATGTGCATGGAGCCGAAGGTAGCACCGGTAGCATCGTTGAGAGCCTCAATTAGCTTAGCGATCTCCCTGCCGACAACGCGTGTATTAGCTCTGCTCGTGGTGTAGAGCATATCGGCTCCGGCGGACCAGTCAACCATCACGACGTTGATGTCGTACTGTTAATTAAATAACGATGATTTTTCCCCCCTCCATTTTATGTACATTATACACTTCATCCGATAAAGTATTGTCTGTCTTCATCATAAGCAAAGAAACTCTTTGTCACTATACCATGTATACTATCTATGATCTTGAATATTTACGACGCATTTTCGGTAAAGACCATGAGTAATATTTGACTGAGCAAAACAAAATAATAAGGTCACTTTGAAAACAGTCTAATTATGAAAATATTGGAAGAAAAAAAACATTATTGCCACCGTTTAAGTATTGATACAAATACATAATTGTGGATTTAGATTGCCTTAAACATGTATTAATTTGAGATTAATGATAAACCAACATTAAAAGCAAAGGTGCCCACTGTTTGTAATATTTATTTGCCAAGATGATGGCTTGACTGATTGATTGATTCATATATTTATTTATTCATACTTGGTAAAAAAAACCGAACAGTATTAAGACTGGTTTCCATTAGGGGTGATGTATTTAACAATTTGAAGACCAGTGACTGTCATAAAGAGTGCAAATCTGATAAGACTACAGTACTGTCGTGAAGTATTATTTATTTAAAACGAAATACATTAGAACGTTATAGTAGTAAGGTTGTGACCTTGTTCATACAAGTTTTAACTATACAAACAACACTAGAACATCATAGTCATGATAGTTGCGACCTGCGAGAGTTGGGATAATGTGGATAGTTAACTAAAATCTGAAAATGCTATGTTGTTCTTACGTTATCAAGTAGGGCATCCCTCATGTCGATCCAGCTATCTCCAGTCATACTATCAGTCCAACCGTGGACGATGAGTTTGGTATCTCGACTCGCTTTAAATCTCGATGCGGTGATCGAAGCGAGGTCATTGCGATCCAGTAAATCGCCTGAGTATCTATTCTGTCTGGTATAGAGCTCAAAAGTGGTTCCTATCTCGGCAGGAGACCTAGGGTTTTTCCAATGGCAGGCCATCGATGTGGCGAAACATCCAAGATCATCGTAACAGACACTACATGAAACTGATCATTATCATTGAGAAAGAGAAACAAAATTATACAAATCGTTGATTGATGTGTTCTGATTTCGGCTGGGGTGTTTGCTTTCCGATCATGGCATGATAACGACGTATCGAAGCAGCCGAGATCGTCGTAAGTTACGTAACAGAACTCACATTAATGATAATACTGACGATGAATGCGACGAAGAAAACAGTGAACCAGGTTATATTAGACATAGTTGGATGTGCTATTTGTAAATTCTTGGATTATAATATCCATTATCTGTGGTTGTGATGATGGTTAATTAAGAAAATTATATTGACGAAAAAAAACCCTCAGATGATCGCCACATGTTTTTTTCTTGTGTCTGTATTTTCACGCCACCAATGCCAATTTTGATGTATTGGGTGTTATTGAAATTATTCAATAATTATTAGTCTTTTGTTTTCATTTCTTCTATCTATTACCTGCTTATCATTTTAGAATTTAAAATCTTTGACTATAATATAATGTCAAACATCTCATTCCTAACCTAATTTTTTTTCTCAATCAAATTCAATACCGTTTTCAGATCCAAACAAGTCATCTTAATTCAAATGATATGCAAATTATCATGCAAGAAGTTGCACGGAAAGATATTATATTATTTCCTTTAAAAAACGTTATGTTTTGAAAGAAACAAGAAATATTGCAAGTTCCTGTACCTACTCAAAAAAGTAATCAAACGACGACAATTGCACGATAAATGAAGAAAGTTCAATCCGTCGATCGGATTATTTTTTATGCAATATGACCATTTTTTTTGCGTTTTGACAATTTCGTTATAAATGTGTTATTTAAAAAAATGTTATGAAACCCAAACTGCCAAGTTTATTTTGATTCAATTAGAAGCAACGATACCTGCTAGAAGAAGACATGCGAAGACCAGTAGCTGGACTAAAGTTGCCATGGTACTTGAAAACGTCAGTCCGAGTTTTCAACGATCTGCTTCAAAAGTCCTGTCGGATAGGAAATATACTCACCAGCAAAAATATCCCCCTTTTATAAAGAAGTGTGTAAGTCATTTACAGTTGGATATTAATAATTTATTTCGGAACCAGGCCCTAATGTTCCTAAAACAAACTGTTGGGTAATTACGATAATTTTTACGACCTGATAAGTAAACTGTAAAGAAAAATAAGAGAACAGACGTTTGATTGGTGTCAGAGAGCTAGCTTTATACGTTAAAGGGCTATCCAATCTTTCTAATGATTTAATTTGTATGAAAGAAGACAAATGAGAGGTACAGGATGACGAAAATTTGAAAGTAAATCGGTCCAATAATAAGAGAGTTATGAATGTTTGAAATATGAGATCAGTATAGCCAGCTCAAATTGGCAATTTTGTTAGTGGATTATGACGTAGACATGGACAACTCTCCCGTTTGCCGTGGACAAAAATATCACTAGTACCTCATTTCTTGGGCACTACTCAAAGTATATTATGGATAGCATATCATTATAGGTCATCAAAAAAGAAAAGACGTTCCTGAGTGGTGGATGGTAAAAGGTGTAATTTTAGTCATTTTGTTTATTGAAACAAATCGGAAAGTTGTCCGCCAGTACATCACAGTGACATTGTCTATTCAGTCAATTTGAAGTTGCCATACCGATACGTATAGTGATTACAACTTCCGAAAATTCATAACTTTAAAAAAAAATTTGTTCAAACTTTCACCAACCTGCTCCTCCGATTTTTCTGCTTTCTTTTAGGGTAGTTTTCTTGGTTGTTTCCCTTTAAAGCTGTTTGTAAATAATCTCTCCCCCACCCCTCTCCACTCTCCCTCTCCCCCCTCTCTCTCTCCCTCTCTGTTGTTTGTGGTCTTGGTACAGTATGCGGCAGTTCCGTTGCGTGACCCCAATATATATGGTGACATTGGCGTCGAATGCGACGGCTGCTGATCAATAACAATTGTTTCCTATTATTTAAATAATTTTCGAACCACTTAAATGTCATGCCTCTAATACCATGGAATGAGAGTTTTTGTAACGGAAATTAATGATTCACATTGTCGAAAGCTTTCGGGAGATCAAGGAAAATACCAACTGAGTTTATTTTTCATTGCACTGGATATATAATTCATAAATCAATGAATAAAGCCAAAGAAGTTTAGTATTTCTTCCTAGATCCAAATGATGCTGAGTAACAAATATTATTTTATCAATATAATCAGTAAGATGTCTGTAAACAAATTTTTCCTAATATTCTGGAAAAGGTTGGCAAGATAGAAATCGGTCGGTAGTTGTCCAAATATGCTTTACCCTTGCTTTTATATTAATATATAGGGGCGACTTAAGGACTATTATATTTCTCCGATATTATTTTGACCAGAAATAAGATTTAGACCGCTCCCATCGGGTCGGTACATCGTATAATTCGAATGGTTTACCAGAGAAATTTTTCCAGTGAGCAAAATATGTCAAATTGAAGTTGACGCAAAGTCGTATTCTTGGAGAAAAAAAATTAATACGAATTTAGCCTAAAAATACAAAATATTTGAATTAAACACTTAAATAATTTTAACCTGACGCGAAATTATGCCTATTGCTTTATTTTTTTATGTCAAGCCCGCCTGGCTCTCCTAAGAGGCCAGGAGCGGTATTCTGATAACCGTTATATCTGTAATATTGTTGTATCCGCATCTGATCTTTATCGATATGTCCCATTTTCAAGAAAAATCAATCGGAACAAATCAATTTTGCACATACTAAAAAATAAAAAAATTGGTAAGGGTCTGCACAATGAAATTGTTAACTGTACGCAGTGGGGGATCCAGGGGTGGGGGCATGGGGGGCACGGGCCCCCACCCCTGGCAAAAAAGAAGAAGTAAAAATCAAGGATGGTAACCACAATTTTACTTTTTTTTAATTTAAATTTTGCTTAAGGGGGGGGGGGGCATATGGAAACGTTTGCTTGGATTTGTCTTATAAAAGAAGTTGACCACAACACACAGCGTTGAGTGCATGGGGTCACGGGCACAGAACTGTAAAATACGTAGAACGCTCATCCCAATTCACAATGCACAGATCGATGTGTGGCCGTTGAACGCGCTGGGAGATACGCTCGAGTGCTTACGCCGCCATTTTGCTTAGTCCTCGATCTTTTCAGCTCACAAATTTCAAGACTTCCAGCCTGACCTGTCGTTGAGAAAAAAGCGGCGAACACAAAAGAGGACTAACAAAGTGCCTTCATCGGGAAGGTAGTTCCATCATGTGAATGAGTAAATTCCGACAAAAATATACAACCAATCAAAACAAATTTAATACCAGAAGAAAGCTAACGATTAGTATATTCATTAGCCGCTTACTCCAAAGCCGCTTGACCACAGTGGAACGAGTGAGGGCTTGCGAGAGCGGCCAAAGTGTGATTGAAACTCGCTATTTGCTCTTCTCCAACGCAAAAAAGACGACATTGTGCTGGATAAATATGTTTTTTCCGACAAAAGTACAGAAAAATTGCATATTTTCTTTTTATATTATACTTTTTGAAATGTTACCCGAATGACTCCCAGGCACCCCAATGCTGGAAAGAAACGCACATTTTAGAAAACTTCACTTTTTCATGGAAAAATGCTTATTTGTTCTATGCACGCAAGTCAGATTGAGCGGATGATACAACGTTTCCATATGGGGCTGTTGAGTTTTAAAAAAATGTAGTGCTCATTACTCCCCCCCCCCGCATATTCGCCGGCTGATTCGCCGCTAAATATTTATTCACGAATTGACCCCCTCGCCGCCGGCTGGATCCATCCTGACTGTACATGTATGCCTATATGTAAGTTTCCATTCGCCCATATACATTATTTGTTTGTTTTATCTTGGTATCATATATTCAGCATGAAATTGAGTAGTTAATATTATATTACAGAGCACTTATAACCTTTTTTTTAAATTCTAGGTCTATAAAATACAAGCCATGCTTTTTTAATGGACTCCTCCACTATGTTTTCACCAATGTGCCAATCTTAAATGATTTATTTGAACAATATTATTGTATAATTATTTGTTGTGTCGTTTGTCTAATATTATGTCAGTGAATTTGTAGGTATTGCATATTCATTTGACTTCGTTATATTATGTGGAAAAATAAAGAAACCCTAACCCTTAATCGTATATAGTATAGAGAATGTATTAATTTTTTGATATTGAGATTTGTTTTAATCGAATTACCTTCAATACGATTCTGCGTACAATCATTCTCGGCAAAAAAACACGACATGGGGTGTAGTGTTTACACCCTTTCTTTACCACTGATGGAAAGGACTTTCCTTGCTAATCTCGAGATAGAACACCCTAACCCCCTGTCTAGGTCCACCTTGTATCCCATCTCAAGGCAGGATGAGGTATTGCACGACGTTCATCGACCATGCTCGTCTTCGTTAAGGAGAACGATGTCGAGATACATTCAATGAAGTATTCGACAACACGGCTGTGCTGAAAACAGGCGATCAACCGGTCATGTGTATACCACCGTTCGTATGTCTCTCTCTTTCTTTTATTTTGTTCTCATGTTCTCTTTCCCACTCTTATCATTTTTGTCTTTCTTCCTTCCTTTCTTTCTTTCTTTCTCTCTCTCTTTCTCTCTCTTTCTCTCGCTCTCTCTCTCTGTATCCCCTCTCCCTCTCTTTCTCTCTCTATCTTTCCCCCTCTCTCTCCTCTCTCTCTCTCTCTTCCTCTCTCTCTCTCTGTCTCCCCTCTCCCTCTCTTTCTCTCTCTTTCTTTCTCCCCCTCTCTCTCTCTGCTCTCTATCTCTCTCCATGTCACTCTCTCCTCTCCCTCACCTTTTCTCCCATTTCCCCCTTTTCCCTTTCTGATTTGACAATCATTTAATCTTCTTTCTCATTCCTGCTGTACAATTTAAAGAAGAAGAGGGTGAGATATAATTATGCTTATCATGCTTTTTTGTTGAGCAATTTATTACGTCATCTAAATCATCTAACAATTTGTACATGCAACAACTGGGAAATCAATTTAGATTTAAAAGTTCACATGGAAGGGTTTACACTAAAGAATCAGGGAGCTGTAAAAATGCCACAGCACCTGGTTGAACCAAGCATCTCTCTGGATAACACCAAAGAGATTAGAGAACTCCTTGGTAGGACATTGCCAAAAGAAATTATATTATACAGATATTGCCTGCCTAGAGGTTGCATATAACATTTCACTTCCCCGACAGAATTATATTTTTCCCAAGGGAAAATATTGTCCCGAGGGAAAAATATAACTCTGGAGGGAAAATGAAATGTTATTTATTAAAGCGATACAACAGGCAATATCTGTTATATTATATAGTCTATATAGATACGACATTTGTGTCATGTAGATCTAGATTAGCTAGACCTACACTAATTCAAATACTGAAATCAATTTCGGCGCGGCGCGTAGCTGTGTAGTATGTTGTCTGCGCTGCATGAATGCAGCGCGACGCAGCAAGGCAGTATGACGTAGTGATGACGCACCTCGGTCCAATATAACGGACCGAGGTGACGTAAATTGGGCAATATAACGTTGGAGATCCTTTCAGCTCTAGTCACGTGATGGCGCTTTGACCAATCACTAATCAGTATCTATATAGACTATTTAATATATATTAATATTAACCAGTGTATGCAGTCTAAGCAGGGAGCTGTAAAAAGTCAAAGCTCCCTGGTCTAAGCAACGAGATTCTTCAAAACTTATCATGTTTTAATATTCTTAAAGTGCATTCAAATTAATGGCATTAAAACTCTTTTGTGATGTAGATCTTAAAGCGGGAATTCTCGTGTATGCAGTTAGCTAGTCTACATAATTTAGCAAAATTATCTAAAAGATATTCATAAATGTTACATTTTTCCCCATCTTAATCTACAAGGAGCTAATCGCTATGCTTTTCTTGGCATGACGTTGTAACCATAGTTACACATTTTACTGGCAGTAAGGACTATTCGCGTTGGTCTCAAGATAGAATGCCCCTTCCCCCTTGCTAAGGTCCGCCTTGTACCCCATCTCCGGGCAGGTGGAGCTCGTGCACGATGTCCAGGAACCGTTATCGAGGTCGTCCCAGGTCGAACCCTTCTTCGTAGCGGAGAATGAACACGATGATGAGATGCTCTCGGTAAAGTATTCGACGGCACGGCTGTGATCACAAGTCGGTGAGATTCCCTCACAACCAGGCATTTCTTGACCGTTATTAGGATAGAAGTCCTGATGTCCAAGCTGTGAAAGAAAAGGGATTAAAAAAAAAAAAAAAAAATTATATCACTAAATTTTTCTAATAATAATAATATCATACTGAACTTAGTTATTACATGTACCATCATTCCTGATAATAAAACATAATACATATTTGTATATTACAATGCCCCTCCGTCAATATCCCCGCCAACCCTCCACCCCTTCTACTACTTAACCCCGTAAACATTCACACTCACACTCACAAGCTCGCCCCACACACACACACACACACATACACGCACACTCTCTCTCTCTCTCTCTTCTATCTTCTCTCTCTCTCTCTCTCTCTTCTATCTCCCCCCTCTCTCTCTCTCTCTCTTTCTTTTTCTCTCCGTTTTTTGTCATTATCATAACATAATGCAGATTCGTCTTACAGATTTTTTTAAAAGCCACAAACATTTAACATACAAAATGACATACCTCATTCATTAGTCCAAGCCCGCCACCTATCAATATTTCACCGTCTGTATGCATGACATCGACGAAGAGGGCGTCTGTTTTATCCAGACGACAGGAATTGTCAAGATCATCACCAGCGTATTCTGGACCTGCCGGATCCAATCCTATTTAGGTAGAGAGAGAGAGAGAGAGACATGCAGAGACAGAGACAGAAAAAGGGACAGGGACAGATCGAGACAGAGAGAGAGAGAGAGAGAGAGAGAGAGAGAGAGAGAGAGAGAGAGACAGAGACAGAGACAGAGACAGAGACAGAGAGAAAAAATAGCAATTGCACCTCTTTTATTAAAAACATTTGTTTTAAAATAACAAGTTCCTATCTTCTTCTTCTTCTTCTTCTTCTTCTTCTTCTTCTTCTTCTTCTTCTTTCTTCTTTTTCTTTTTCTTCTTCTTTTTCTTTTTCTCCTCCTCCTCCTTCTCCTCCTCCTTATTCATTTCCTTCTTCTTCTCCTCCTCCTTATTCATCTCCTTCTTCTTCCTCCTTTTACTTTTTTTCAGGAAGGGGATCAAAACCGAATTTTTTCTAAAGGGGTGATGAGATTTGCTAACAAATATATTTCCAAGGAAGAAGAAACGATGTAATAACTGTTCACCAACCAACCTGTTATCCGTCCTATTTTCTCAGTCATGTACCAATGGTCTGTATCCCACCTTCCCCTGGTTATCTCTTTATGTACTCCCAGTCTTATGATGACAAAATCCATACACATTATTTCTAAGGAAAAACTTTTAATTCATAAAAGCCTCTTTTTTCCCCCTATGGGATACATAACAGGGTTTCTATAATGTGATGACCTGACAAAAAATGACTGAGAAGTAATGTATACCTGATACTCGGCCAACGGTTCCCGAGCATGCCTCTCCAGCGTAACCACCGATGTGAGCCCCGAGGCTGTGACCGATGATGTGCATGGAGTCGAAGGTAGCACCGGTAGCATCGTTGAAAGCCTCAATTAGCTTAGCGATCTCCCTGCCGACCACGCGTGTATTAGCTCTGCTCGTGGTGTAGAGCATATCGGCTCCGACGGACCAGTCAACCATCACGACGTTGATGTCGTACTGTTGATTAAATAACGATGATTTTGTTTGTCTTTCTTCTTCTTCATTTTATGGACATTATACACTTCATCCGATAAAGTGTTTTCTGTCTACATCATAAGCAAAGAAACCCTTTGTCACTATCTCATGTATACTATCTATGATCTTGAATATTTACGACGCATTTTCGGTAAAGACCATGAGTAATATTTGACTGAGCAAAACAAAAGAATAATGTAACTTTGGAATCAGTCTAATAAAGAAAATATTGGAAGAAACAAAAGCATTATTGCCACCGTTTTAGTATTGATACAAATACATAATTGTGGATTTAGATTGCCTTAAACATGTATTAATTTGAGATTAATGATAAACCAACATTAAAAGCAAAGGTGCCCACTGTTTGCGATATTAATTTGCCAAGATGATGGATTGACTGATTGATTGATTCATATATTTATTCATACTTGGTAAAAAGCCCGAACAGTATTAAGACTGGTTTCCATTAGGGGTGATGTATTAAACAATTTGAAGACCAGTGACTGTCATAAACAGTGCAAATCTGATAAGACTACAGTACTGTCGTGAAGTATTATTTATTTAAAACGAAATAAATTGGAACGTTATAGTAGTAAGGCTGTGAACTTGTTTATAACAGTTTTAACTATACAAACAACACTAGAACATCATAGTCATGAAAGTTGCGACTTGCGAGAGTTGGGATAATGTGGATAGTTAACTAAAATCTGAAAATGATATGTTGTTCTTACGTTATCAAGTAGGGCATCCCTCATGTCGATCCAGCTATCTCCAGTCATACTATCAGTCCAACCGTGGACGATGAGTTTGGTATCTCGACTCGCTATAAAACTCGAGGATGTGATCGAAGCGAGGTCATTGCGATCCAGTAAATCACCTGAGTATCTATTCTGTCTGGTATACAGCTCAAAAGTGGTTCCTATCTCGGCAGGAGAGCTAGGGGTTTTCCAATGGCAGGCCGTCGAAGTGTCGAAACATCCAAGATCATCGTAACAGACACTACATGAAACTGATCATTATCATTGAGAAAGAGAAACGAAATTATACAAATCGTTGATTGATGTGTTCCGATTTCGGCTGGGGTGTTTGCTTTCCGATCATTGCATGATAACGACGTATCGAAGCAGCCGAGATCGTCGTAAGTTACGTAACAGAACTCACATGATACTGACGATGAATGCGACGAAGAAAAACAATGAACCAGGTTATATTAGATTTAGTAGGATGTGCTATCTGCAATTTTTTGGATTATAATATCCATTATCTGTGGTTATGATGATGGTTAATTAAGAAAATTATATTTATAAAAACACGTAAGATGATCGCCACATGTTTTTGTTCTTGTGTCTGAATTTTCACGCCACCAATGCCAATTTGATGTAGTTGGTGTTATTGAAATTATCAATAACTATTATTCTTTTGTTTTCATTTCTTCTATCTATTACCTGCTTATCATTTAAGAATTTAAAATCTTTGCAAATTATCATGCAAGAAGTTGTACGGAAATATAATTCATTATTTCCTTTAAAAAACTGTTATGTTTTGAAAGAAACAAAAAAATATTGCAAGTTCCTGTACCTACTCAAAAAAGTAATCAAACGACGCCAATTACACGATAAATGAAGAAATTTCAATACGTTGATCGGATTATTTTTTATGCAATATGACCATTTTTTTTCTTGCGTTTTGACAATTTCGTTCAAAGTGTTATAAAAAAAAATCTTATAAAACCCAAACTGCCAAGTTTATTTTGATTCAATTAGAAGCAACGATATATACCTGCTAGAAGAAGACATGCGAAGACCAGTAGCTGGACTAAGGTTGCCATGGTACTTGAAAACGTCAGTCCGAGTTTTTAACGATCTGCTTCAAAAGTCCTGTCGGATAGAAGATAATACTCACCAGCAAAAATATCCCCTTTTATAAAGAAGTGTGTGTGTCATTTACAGTTGGATATTAATAATTTATTTCGGAACTAGGCCCTAATGGTCCTAAAACAAACTGTTGGGTAATTACGATAATTTTTACGACCTGATACGTATACTGTAAAGAAAAATAAGAGAACAGACTTTTGATTGGTGTCAGAGAAGTAGCTTTATACGTTAAAGGGCTATCCAATCTTTGTAATGATTTAATTTGTATGAAAGCAGGAAAATGAGAGACAGGATGACGTACGTTTGAAGTAAAGCGGTCTAATAATAAGAGAGTTATGAATGTTTGAAATATGAGATCACTATAGCTACCTCAAATTGGCAATTTTGTGAGTGGATTTCGGACGTCGACATGGACAACTCTCCCGTTTGCCTTGTACAAAAATATCACTAATTTCTGCATTTATGTGTTGCCGAGAAGTGCCTCATTTCTTGGGGCACTACTCAAAGTATATTATGGATAGCATATCATTATAGGTCATCTAAAAAGAAAAGACTTTCCTTAGTGGTGGTATAAAGGGGTAATTTTAGTCATTTTGTGTATTGGAACAGATTGGAAAGTTGTCCGCTACTACATCGAAGTGACATTACCTATTTAGATAATTTAAAGTTGCCATACCGATACATATAGTGATTACAACTTCCGGATATTCATAACTTTCTTATTGTTGTTCAAATTTTCACCAGTCTGCTTCTCTAATTTTTTTGCCTTCTTTTAGGGTAGTTTTCTTGGTTGTTTCCCTTTAAAGCTGTTTGTAAATAATATCTCTCTTTCTCCCTCTCTGTTGTTTGTGGTCTTGGTACAATTTGTCACAGTTCCGTGGCGTGACCTCAGTCTATATGGTGGCATTGGCGTCAAATGCGACGGCTGTTGATCAATAACAACAAATTGTTTCCTGCTATTTAAATAATTTTCGAACCACTTAAATGTAATGCCTCTAATACCATAGAATGAGAGTTTTTGTAACGGAAATGAATGATTCTCATTGTCGAAAGCTTTCGGGAGATCAAGGAAAATACCAACTGAATTTATTTTCTATTGCACTGGATATATAATTCATAAATCAATGAATAAAGCCAAAGAAGTTTAGTATTTCTTCCTAGATCTAAATTATGCTGAGAACAAAATATTATTTTATCAATATAATCAGTAAGATATCTGTAAACAATTTTTTTCTAAAATTCTGGAAAAGGTTGGCAAGATAGATTATCGGTCCGTAGTTTTCCAAATATTCTTTACCCTTGCTTTTATTTTATAGGGACGACTTAAGCACTATTGTTTTGCTCAAATATTTGACCAGAAATAAGACTTAGACCGCTCCCATCGGGTCGGTACATCGTATAATTCGAATGGTTTACCAGAAATCATTCCAGTAAAGCAAAACATGTCAAATTAAAGTTGACGCAAAGTCGTATTCTTGGAAATTTTTGAATACGAATTTAGCCTAAAACTGATAGTAAATATTTGAATTAAACACTTAAATAATTCTAACCTGGCGCGAAATTATGCCTATTGCACGAAGTTTGGTTTATTTTAGGACCCGGCTGGCTCTCCCAAGAGGCTAGAGCGGTATTCTGATAACCGTTATATCTGTTTTATTGTTGTATCCTCACCTAATCGTTATCTCCGCTATCTAAAATTGTTTTAATCTACAAACATGTGTTTTCTCTCTTGGTTCCTGACCCAGCTTCGCCATTTCGTCTCATGATTTTTATACCAATGAAAATATCAACATCTACTCGTTCTGCAGATGATAATTTTTGTTGACGCAAAAGTAATTTAATGGTGAAAATTAGCACTTAATTGCAAAGAAATGGAATCTCCATTAGGCAATATCCGAACTTTAATATCAATTCCAAACACCTCGTGGACATAATTTTCATACATTGTCAAAGAAACTTAAAAATCTCATCTTTTAAAGTGAGACCAAAATCATGCTAAATGAGCGATTCGAAGAATCAAAATCAAAGATCGAAACAACCCCATGCATCGCTTATTAAGTATGCACGCACCATTTTCTTAAACTTAAAGGAATACAAATTAATAAATGGACGCGAAATATCACTTGCTGCGGATTGACAGAACCTGTTTAGAAGGGTTAAATGTCTGCAATGGCCACTTTCTAGATGTTTCCCTTGGATGGCCTCAATGCACAGGTTTGACTTATAATGGTCAAAACCCATGCCATGACGGTATCAAACACAATATACTGATAGCAAGAAAGGCGTTACAAGAGGTGATAACGCCCTTCTTGCTCTGAGTAGAGGGTATACAAAATTGCAAGAATGGATTAACCAGAAGTCTTGACTTCTTATCTAAGGTAGTCTTAGGGTTCTCTTTGCCACGTATAAAAAATAAGCACAAACACAAATATTTGCTACCTACTCTAGAATACTATATTTGATCGAAATAAAACATCGTATCCTGATATAAGTTACCACGAGCTCAAATTTTCTTGGAAAATGATGGGAGTACGGGCCCACACAGAAAATGAGGTTAGACATTATTGATGCATAACGAACGTCATCCTGCGCCTTCGGATAGCTAGTATCCTTCCGACGTAGTATACAAGCAATACTTTGTAGGGGATTATAACCAATCGCTTTGTTTTCTGACTTTGAATCCTTATCTAACACCGTCATAACGAACGTCATTAGCTGCTTTATCTTGGACAGATTAATATTAACTAATTATAGATGACCACAAACATTTATATAAGAGTGGTAGATTTTGAGAATCGGAACGTTTTCGACTGCAGTAGTACAAGAGATCGCTGAAGTTTGGATTATCAATTTCTAGTATCATGGAATCCCTCGTTCATATATTAGTTTTCACATGTTTTATAGCAGCAGGTAAACCATTTTTTTAAAGGATAACTTTTATCATTATGTGTATGTGTATAAGTGTCTGTGATTTTATTTAATTTGATAATCATTAAAACTTGTCACCAACTCTCACCAAATACACAGTTGCTCATCAGGTTGGAATAATTTATCTTTACATCTTCTCATGACATGATTGTAACAATATAATTTATTTTTGATAGACAAGGTTTACATCTTCTCATAACTTTATTGATCAATCTAAAGTGTCATAGAGATTGATTGATCAATAAAGCTCTGAGAATATATAAACTTTATCTATCAAGAATAAAATCATATTGTCAAAAATCATGTCATGACAAGAGTCAAAGAAAAATTATTCCAACTTTATTGGCAACAGTGTATAATTGTCATTATATTGGCAGAGATCTTTTACACCTATTTCAATATTATACCTTTCTCATTTTGAGGACACCCGTTTATTATCGATGTTGGATTTAGAACTATGCCTACTAAGACACATCAATCAACGATTTGTATAATTTTGTTTCTCTTTCTCAATGATAATGATCAGTTTCATGTAGTGTCTGTTACGATGATCTTGGATGTTTCGCCACATCGATGGCCTGTCATTGGAGAAACCCTAGCTCTCCTGCCGAGATAGGAACCACTTTCAAGCTCTATACTATACAGAATAGATACTCAGGCGATGTTCTGGATCGTACGAACTACGCCACGATCACATCATCGAGTTTTAGAGCGAGTCGAGATACCAAACTCATCGTCCATGGCTGGACTGATAGTATGAGAGGAGATAGCTGGATCGACATGAGGGATGCCCTACTTGATAACGTAAGAAACGACGAACAACAAAAACTATTAATAGAGATATTGAAAGAGATAGCTCTTCTGAGGGAAAACAAAAATAATGTAATCTTGATTATTAATCTATTGGTCACATCACAATGATAACATACCGTTTTGTAAAGCGCATTTTGCATTATGCTTCAGAAGTGAAAACTCGTCAGTGCACAATTGAATTCAAGGAATAATTCATGACCGGGTTTAATAGCCACCACATAGATCTCCACCTAGGTCGAGAGTAGTAAATGTAGCTTAAATTGTCCTGCAAGAAGACAATATAGGTAGTGCCTTCCCAAGGCCCGACTTTTGCTTCTCCAGTCAAGAATTGTAAGAGATCGAGATCTACCTTTACCCAAGAATAATAAGCCTAATAATAATAGCTACATCGCATGGTCATATAAGTTCATAATAATGACGAACTAAAATCTAGGTTAATTATTATCGGTTTGATAGAAGGAAGATCTTTTTCATGTTGATGCGTCCATTTAATTTTCAGTACGACGTCAACGTCGTGATGGTTGACTGGTCGGACGGTGCTTTGATGGGGTACACTCAGAGCAGAGCTAACACTCGCGTGGTCGGCAAGGAGATCGCTAAGCTCATTGAGGCTCTCAACGATGCTACCGGTGCTACCTTCGACTCTATGCACATCATTGGTCACAGCCTCGGAGCTCACATCGGTGGTTACGCTGGAGAGGCATGCTCGGGCACCATTGGTCGAGTATCAGGTATACATCACTTCTCAGTGATTTTTGCAGGTCATCACATTATAAAAACCCTGTTATGCAACCCTAAGCCTATATGCAAATATATATATATATATATATATATATATATATAAACTAAAAGCTTTTGCTTAGAAACAATGTGTAAGCATGTATGCATTTTGTCAATGGATTATATATATATACATGTATATATATATATATAGAGAGAGAGAGAGATAGAGAGAGAGAGAGAGAGAGAGAGAGGGGGTAAGTTAGGAAAATGTATAATGTCTGATAAAAAATTTGTTTTCGTAATGAGTGAAATGAAGCATTCTTACTACAGCTTGCTTTGAATTGAAATATTATAGAATAATTGTTATGTGATAAAAAATTTACGAGATATGATTCTTCGTGTCTCAATATTATTTTTTTAATGCAAAGGTCAAATTATCGCTTGAGAAATAACGTTGTTTTGTTTTTTTCAATGATGAAAGTTCTACATCATGGATAGAATAATTACGATACACTTTGAAATGAAATTGATTGATAATTATTCTGGGTTTTTTCCCCCTCAGGAATGGATCCCGCTGGTCCAGAGTTTAGTGGTGATCTTGATACCGCCTGTAGACTGGATCGGTCTGACGCCCTCTTCGTCGATGCTATGCATACTGACGGTGAAATCCTAATTGGTGGTGGTGCCGGACTCATGGATGAGGTATTGGCTTGTGACAGATATCTTTTCTTTAAAGAGGAAGAAGTCTAGTCGCATGTGTATCAAAAATATATCATCTGATTTAAAGCCCCTCAGATATAAGGTGTTGGGAGCCCCACATTCGCCAAAGATTTGATGGCAAAATTTAACTTAAATTGTATCATAATGTGAAAGAGGATGTCATTTCAGACACACTTCTGCAAAGATCCCCCCCCAAAAAAAAATGTGTTTGAAGACAAATATTGATAAAAGAATACATAATTTGGGTTTGCTGTTGTACGCAGAAAACCTAAATTCTTTCATCAATATTCGACTTGAAACACATTTGTTTTGAAAATCCTTGCAGAAATGTGTTTTAAAGTACATCTTCTTTCACATTATAATACAATTTAAGTGAAATTTTGCCATCAAATTTTTGGGGCTCCCAACACTTTAGAGGGGCTTTTAACCTCTCACAAGATGGTCGTTCATTTATTTACTCGAAGAAATATTAAGAAGAAGAAAAAAAAGTCACAAAACCCGCACATCAATTTGTAAGATTGAACGTACTCACAATATTTCAAGATTATCTAGTTTAAGAATGAAACTTCCACAACGTTTAATGGCCATATCTCTATTTTTATGATTGCGGTACAATTCAGCTTTCGATCATGTAAAATTGGCTTGAGTGGTTGAGAAATTGCGCAATAGAGGAATAAAGAAACACGCAGGCACGGACAATGGAAGATATACAGAATACGATGAAAGACATTGTTTATAAAATATAATTTCAGATCATATATATATATATATATATACGTTTCCTGCTTTTTTACTATCATATTCGTGTACTAAGAGCTTAAGAGACTATCATATTCGTGTACTAAGAGCCAAAATGGGACTTATCCTGAAGGGCATTTAACACAAGTTATTGCCATTCAGACTGTCGTCATGTGTAATTATGTTGTCCTAATAACCAAAACTTGCGATTTACATGATGTCTTTCTGTTACAGCTTGGTCATCAAGACTTCTACCCGAACGGTGGCAAGGACATGCCTGGTTGCCCACGACTCTCCGCCTCATGCGATCACAGCCGTGCCGTCGAGTACTACATCGAAAGCATCTCGTCATCGTGTACGTTCTCCTCTACAAGGACGGCGTCGACGTGGGACGACATCGACGCTGAAAGATGGACGCCGTGCACCAGCTGGAGCTGCCCTCAGATGGGGTACAAGGCGGACCTCAACAAAGGGACAGGGGCATTTTATCTTGAGACCAACGGGGATAGTCCTTACTGCCAGGGGTAAAGAAGTTATATAAAGGAGGGATAAGAAAAAGGTTAAGGAGGGTAAGGGAGGGTAAGGGAGGGTAAGGGAAAAGGGGTAAGGGGAAAAGGGGTAAGGGAGGGCTCAAGGAGGGATAAGGGTTGTGTAAGGGATGTTTAAGGCACACATTTAACATTGGTAAACTTAATAGTATTGCCGATCACAGTTGAGTTATTTCTGAATATCTGGATTAGAAGTATTTTTAGTGATCTCTTATAAACTAGTCGTTGACTATATTGCACGGTATAATATTCCAAATTATAGGGAGACTCGAAATCGTATGAAATTTTCCAACTATATGAAACAGGTTTTATTCCTTGTTTTACGGTTGTAAGGGCGGATATTATCATCAAATGTAATTGATATTGTATTTGGGAGTATATTTTGTGAAGAAACAACAACTGCTGTATAAAACTGAATATAGATCTGAGATCTATGTATCGAAAAGATTTTTTCCAACTTTACTCGATCTACTGAATGATGGACAAGTAGTTACGTGTATTGTTTAACTGTGCGAATGTTGAAGGTATTATAAAACATAGAAAGAAAGTTTTGACTCTTAACATAAGCCATTTAATCGAAGCTTTTATACAGAATTATAAACGATTGATAATGGTGGAATTGAGATTGAGATTTTAGTGAATCTATTGAACATGTTGAACGTTGTAAAGCTATTGGGCTTTATACTTCAAAAGGAGAGTACTTTTTGTTATTTTCGTTCCATGTAACTAGAAATGAAACAATGGGTCGGTAGTAATACGCACTTTAGAATTGATTGATTTTGATTCTTTCTCAGGAAGCTTTTGTTGTACTGGCACATAGTGATTTTCAACATAATCGACTTGTCATTTATAAAGTTGTCCTCTCAAATTCCTTAAAAACAAAAATTTCATAAATTTGCACAATTTTTTCCCGATCCGGGTAGGTTAGCAGAATAACGAAAAAGTATTTGTGACAAAAGAGGGGTTCTTAGTAATTTAATTTATTTCACTTCTATACTTTAACATCTGTATTACCAAAGATAAATACGTCCATGAATAATTGGTATAACATATCTTACGCTTAGTATGCAAATTCAAATAATGATATTGATTATAAAACAGACGCTGGCGTTCAAAGAATTTGGGAAAAGAATGAATTAGAATAAACAATAAAACAAGCTTACAAAATGTAAAATAGGATTTTCTTGTGTTCTTGTTAGGCTAAGCAAAAGAGCAAGTAGCAGAGAAATAGAGAGAGAGAGAGAGAGAGTGAGAGAGAGAGAGAAAGAGAGGAGAGAAGAGAGAGAGAGAGAGAGAGAGAGAGAGAGAGAGGGAAGGGGAGAGGGGAAGTGAGAGAGGGGAGAAAGAGGGAGGAAGGGAAGTTTTTTTCAATAGTGTTCTTTTCAGAACTTATTTTTACCAAATAATAATTGATCGAAATAATTGACCGCGCTAGCCGGTCCGCCCGTAGAGTATAAAACACGCTTGCTTACATTAGATTTTATCACCTGACGAAGTGTTGCAGCGGCGCACGAAACATCGTGATCTTTTAGATCCCTTATTGACCATACATTGCGAGACAAACAAATATCACAAGCGATATTATTTTCAATAATTGGTTAACTATCCACAACTATATGATTTGATGATGTTATTTCTAGTATTGTTTGTATGATTAAAATTATTATAAATAGGGTCACAGCCAGGGGCGGATCCAGCCGGCGGCAAGGGAGGGGGCCTAAAAAGGGGCCCACTTCGTGCGAAAATTTGAAAATCGTGCCGGTCGATTTTTCGCTCAGTGGGGGCAGGGGGTAGTGAGCAAACAACAACAAAATTTGGCACCCGAAAAAAAAAATTCCATCCGGGAAGGGTAATTTTTTCCCACCGCCACCCCCCCTTGGGCGCCAGGGGAGGGGGCCCATCTTCTTTTTTATATGAACAAATTTCGGGCATCTGCTCACGCGGTCTCGCTCCGCGGTCTACAACACGTGAAATCGTCTTTGAAAATGCGCTAAGTGTGTAAAGAAATGCTCCTACAAGAAAAACAAACTATGATTACACACCATCTCGGGTGGAAATCACATATTCAAATACTGTTCTTTCCACTGATACCAATTTCGAAGTGATTGGTAGACTGGAAAATAGGGCCTTTTCGTCTTCAAAAGTGGACAACAATCATTCAATTTGTGACTTCTCTATGGAGGTCACAGGAAAATTCGTCTTTTCACTGGGGGTTGTGTACTTCAAGGGGTTAATGCTCGTAACTACGACTTGTTATTGGGTGGTCTCGGCCGCCAAAACATAGGGTATATAATCCCCTGCCGTCTGATGTAACACATAATATGATTGGTTGTCAAGAAAGTAGGGCCAATTTCAATCCAATAAAAAGCAGCTTTTATAAATTCACGCATGACCTCTATAATTTATGCAAGTGCGTAAGCGAAATTTTTACACAGCGGACAATGAGGCTTACACACCGTGCTCGCAGCCGTGCGTATATCGACCACCAAATTTGACTCAGCTCTGGCGACGGAGAAGACGCATTTAACGTTGATTTCAGCAATTTACTGAAGGGAATTTAGACATTATGGGCGATATTTTACGGAAAAAAGTGTGTAGGGATTAGATTATATCTCTCACGAGACACTGGATTCTTTAGTTTGCCTGAAATTTAGCAAATCAATGGCACTCTGAACTCGCTGCATGAGCAGATCTAAATCTTCACGGATCGAACTGCTTGTGAAGGAACCGCGTATTTATATTGCAGGGTGATCCCGCCCATCTTAGACGGAGGGACGACAATGGACTTATGCATGGTGATGTGCATCTGCATCTATTAGACTAACATATATAATTTCCTGATTTTCCCCGATTTTTTCGGCAGAAGAAGAGGGGAGAGAGAGAGAGAGAGTTGACAAGTCACGCATGCACAGCGGTGTTGACATTCACACTCTCACCAGTATTCTACGATAAACCCCTATTTTATAAAAATCGAAGAGTCCTGTACCCTGGTGTTACGCTCTAGTGCACTCAAACGTTCGTCGTCTGTGTGGGAGGTTAAAGGTACTATGTCCCATTTGCAGGCCAAAAAAATGAAAAGGTTAAATTCCAACGGCATTTGAAAGACGATACTAATTTAGAAATACCCTAAAAAAAAGGGGGCTTGAAAATGTCTTTAAGTGGGAAAATAACGACTATTAGTTGTCGAATCGACTTAGGAGCTATAGAGCCAGTAAGTAATAGTCTGATTTTTCAGACCATTGTACCGAATGGTCGTACGTTTTATGCTGCGCAAAGATTCAATCAGTTTAATTTTGGCCATTACAAGAAGTGGGTTATTGATGTAGACAAATGCTCATGTACCCTTTACAGCTCATTTTATGTATGTTATTACCAAAGATGAAAAAGCCAGTCAGTCACTCAATAGTGTCTGACAGTGAAGTCTAGCAAGTAAACAGGTTTCCTTGCATAATTTGAATATTAGGACACTGCTAACATTTTAATTTCACAGATAGGACATACATGACATATTCATAATTCCTGCAAAGTTCTACAGAATTTGATGTTGGCTGCAAAAGGGACATAGTATCTTTAACAAATGACTCGTTGATCTTTTGGCCGAATATAGGCCAAATTTGTTCATACGCGGCGGCGACGGCGGGCGGCGGCGGAGAGTGAGTGAGTTTAAAAAAAAGGGTGTTTTTACCTGTTTTTTTTGCTAGTGATGCTATAATATTTTATTTTCGTCTGTTGTATATCTTAAATGTATCTTAACATCTTGGCAAAATAACATTCCAAACAAAATCAAAGTTTTCTCTTGATTTGAGGTTTTTCTAAAGTCCTATTCATGTTTAAAGGCAATCTATAAAACACAGGTCATTTGTATCACTACCAAAACGCAGGCAATGATGTCTCTTCCTTCTTAATGTGACTAAAAGAAAGCAATACGCATTATAACTCGTTCTCAATATTATGCTCACTGTAATCCTTTATTTTGTAAACTTGGAATTTTGAATGTAATCGATATGCATAATGTTTATATTGCAGTTTTCGTGATTTTATGTTTTAATGGTCATTTGCCAACTTTTTGTTATCAACATGTTTTAACTTGAATTGTGATGTGTATAATTTTAATACTAGAAATGCGCTAAAGGACCATTAATATGGAAAAGTATACCTCAGGAAATTAAAAAATGCAAAACTCTCAAATTTTTCAAAATGAAATATAAACAATTTCTGTTAAATAAGTACAATAATCAGTATCAATAACATGGGCAACTTTTACACTTTTGTAGAGTAAATTTGTTACACTATCTTGCTAGCGTTTTTTAAAACTCTGATTGTACATGATAGTATGTTTTAGTATGTTTTTTGTTTTTGTTCTGTTCTTTTGTTCTTGTTTCTTATTTTCCTATACGTGTGTGTTTTAGGGGTAAGCTAACATATATAATCCCTCCTTTCTGCCTATTCCAAATGCTCTCATAACTTGCCATTGTAATTTTTTTAATCATTCCATTCTGTTTTTGTATGTTTTAAATGTTTTTTTATGAAGAGTGTTAAATAAACTTTGAATTGAATTGAATTGACTTTATCACACTAAAAAAATGTTGCATACATGTTTGTCATTTCATGCCATGTAACACCCAGACAACTATCCCGGATGCGAATGTTTATATCGTAGGATGGCAAGTGAAGATTTAAATGCAAGATTCGTGTGTAGTCAGTCTGACCAATTAAGAGCAATCGCGTTGCTCGTATGGAATTGTCTTTAATTGCTCAACTCGGAAGCTAAATCTTAATCCTAATGCTAACCTTAACCCTAAATCCTAAACCTCAAATGTAACCCGAACCTAACCCAAATCCCTAATCACATAATGTAATGCTAACATAAGGTAAGTTATCAACATTACTTCATTATAAATAGATAAAAGCCATACACGATGATGTGTCTTATTAGCAAGCATTATAGCAAAAAAAGCTTGTATCTCTGATCATGATAACGAACGAATGACCTCAAATTGAGAAAGGTGTCTAATAATATCTACCAGTACACTCACAATCGGGTATAATCAGTAAGAGTTGATGACTGTTAATGATTAGCAAATTAAAAAAAAAAATCACGAATGAGAGTGAAAATGAGAAAGCAACATTTGAGACAGGGATGCCATGCTTTTACGATCTCTTTTGAAACTTCACTCGATAATGTACCTATGCACATACCCCTCCTATATACATGTAAATGCTATGGTCGTATAATTACTGATATATATGTATCTAAGAATTAATCTGTCTAAAACAAAGCTGATTATGACGTTTATTATGACTGTGTTAGATAGATAAGATAATTCAGAAAATAAAGAAATCGGTTATAATCCTGTAAAACAAAATCAATCAATGAGTTATCTAGGTCCTAAACAGTGGAATACGATTCCCCAAGTAATAACGAAATCACAATTCATATCTTCCTTTAGAAAACAATATAAAATGTTACTACTAAATAATTATTAATCATTACAGTTGTTGATTTTTTATATCTGAAGCCCTTTCATTGTTGTTTTCTTTTCTTTTCCCCCTTAATTTTTGTTCTTCTCTATTTCACTTTCTCTTGTCTTATAGATAGTTGAAGTGTTTGTACTTTGCTTATTTTACTTAATTTATTGCTGTGTGCTTATAATATTTTGCATTTTTTTTTGTATGTTTAAAGCATGCATAGTACAATAGAAGCGTGGTTAACAATAAGCCAGTGCGTTACATGATTAACATGATTAACAGAATGATTTTTTGATGCTGTTCAATGATTCCTCAAGTTAATTTGACCACGTATGGCTCATGCCACATACAATTAATCATAATGCCATTAAATTAGAAAAATGATATGGGTGGCATCGAGATGAAATAATGAACATGCAGTTATGCAGAAAGGTTTAAAAATCGGATAGAATACGCAGCACTGTAAGTGAAGAGATAATGAATTATCATGATAAATAAATCCAATACGGAATACCGTATCCAAGCTTTCTACAGATGTTATTATCATAATTCTCATAAAATAAATCTCGGAATACCACACATGGGTTCATTTACCATCGATTGCATTAACAAATCTTACAATAACTCCTTTACATCAGATAACAAGGATCGAGGAATCTTATTGTATAAAAGAAATTATATATATTTGCATTCGTTCATTAAACGATCTTTCCGCTCTCGCTGAGGCTGGATAATGTACCTATGCACATACCCCTCTTATATACATGTAAATGCTATGGTCGTCTATAATTAGTGATAAGTATGTATCTACGAATTAATCTGTCTAAAACAAAGCTGATTGTGAAGTTTATTACGACGATGTTAGATTGATAAGATAATTCAGAAAATAAAGATATCGGTTATAATCCTTTAAAACAAACATTAACTTATGGGCTGCGTTGAACGTATACTCGCTATCCAGGAGAACATTCCAGGAATTACTTCGAACGCGACCCAGCTTGATATCAACATTAACAATCCTTACATTGCATGATACACACTAATGATGATTAAAGCATGCATATTTGTGTGATAGAAGCGTGGTTAACAATAAGCCATAAACACGATTGTGTAGGGAAGAAAGGTTAGCACAAAATGTGATATTTGTGTAAATGGAACGACCAGAGCGTTCAGATTAACATGATTATTAAACAGAGTGTTTTTTATGCTGTTCAATGAATCCTCAAGTTAATTCGCCCCTGCGGCTAATGCCACATACAATTAATTATAATGTCATTACATTAGAAAAATGATATGGATGGCATCGAGATGAAATGATGAACATGCAGTTATTTGGGGAGGTTTAAAGATCAGAAAGAATACGCAGCACTGTAAGTGAACACATAATGATAATTATCATGATAAATAAATCCAATACGGAATACCGTATCCAAGTTTTTAACAGATGTTATTATCATAATTCTCATAAGATAAATCTCGGAATACCACACATGGATTTATTTACCATCGATTACATCAGATAACAAGGATCGAGGAGTTTCATTGTAAAAAAAAAAATAATGATGCATAATTGCATTCGTTCATTGAAAAGTAATACACGTGTAGGTAACTTTGCCTCTGATTCTAAACAAAATACTGAATTTAGCTCATGCTGCAATCATATTATAAACCTTTAGGTCAGAAATGAATCCGATGACTTTTACAAGACAAACGCATGTTTGATTATAAAGATATTTATGATTTGAATTCTTAATGTCAGAAACCCTTTTCCCAACGGTTTTGAACAGATTTTATTACACTACAGTCTATTGGGAAAATGAGTATGGTAAAACCGGTCACTCAAACATTTTACTATTTTGAAGCACTTCATGGTCATTTTGAAGCGGAATTTTTTTTTGCCTTCAATATTACACCATATCACAGACACCGATACCACGTGGGGCCATGCATTTCAGATTTGTAAAACTGGAAACATTGTTAAACAATGCCTTGAAACGATCTATCCGCTCTCGCTGAGGCTGGATATCCAGCTATCGTACTAAACCTGACGGGGTCGGACGATATAGATACATATAGTCTCTACTCGAGCATCATTTGTAGTATTATTATCAATGTTGCTAAATAAATTACTCATTGCGGATATAGTATCTAAACTAATATCGCTAGTGATATATTTGTTTGTCTCGCAATGTATGGTCAACAATGTTGTTGTCGTTTTTGTTATTGTTAAAGGGCTCAAACCCGTCATTGGATTGAATCCCTTTTGGAATGAAACTCTTCATGTATGTATGAATGCATGCATCCAGGTGCAAATTTTTATATTAAACCTGTATGTTCACGGAGAGAGGAATAAATCAATAAAGATAATTACGTGGGTCCACAAGTCATCACTAGCAATAAATGCAATTCTCACATCAATGCCATTGTGGTAGTTCCAATAATTATTATCATTCTTATGCCTGACGTGTAGACAATTTCTTATTGATGCAGCTGGCATTTTGCCATTGAATAATAAATGTAATCTTGATTGTCATGCTACATGTATACACCAATTCAGATAGCTGGACATGGATGTGTTAGCCGCCATTACCGGGGTCCATCGAGAATGCTAAATAATAGGTAAGATATTCCCGCTTTTGTTCAGAGACACTGCTTCGTCTACCATACCTGGGGACCATCCTAACGCATAACAAGAGATGATTCCACGTCTAAATATAAGTAAACAGACATGACTGTGCCTGGCTGCCCTTTTTCCTTTTGGAATGAAACTGTACATGTATGCATGAGTGCATTATGCCTCCATGGCGATTCGATTTCCAATAACCCTCCTTAACGAATAATTATGAACTAGGTCAAGAGGTCATGATATGAATGTCATTACAACCTTCCAAAAGAATTTGATAATAACATTAAATATGAAGAGTCCGATTTTTTAGTATCTTACATTGCAAACAAAAAAATCATGAAAATTAATTGATATTCCTACTTCTTTCTTCTGTAAAATTCATTTTCCGTTATGGAAATTACCGAAACTTGGATTTCTGATCATCATTCTCCCTCAATAGTTGATAAATATATTTGTAAATTACTCATGTTAAATATTCGATTTAACATTTAGACGCACATTGACGCACACGTTCAATATGCGTCTATTGTAGCACGTACCAATAGACTGGTTTACTAACATTCAAATTGTATGCATACTTTTTAAACAAAGGCTGTGCTTGACAACCTAAAAGCTTGCCCGAGGCTTTCCCGAAGTAACAACAAGTAATGCATGCAGACTGGATTCCAAGTATTGTAGTTCATTCATTAAATAACAGGTTAATGGAATACCTCGTCGCTAGGTCTCCAGGAAATAAACATCCATAAATTTGAATATATTAGTAAACCGTTCTATTTAAAGCAACGCGCGTAAATGGCGTACGTGTTCGTATTTCGCCCAGATCGCCTTTTCGCTTATCTTCGACTCCTGGTCAGCTCTGTTTAATACATGTTCATATTGCTCCATATGCCTTTTCAGCCTTTTTAATGTAAATCGATTGATTATTTACCTATTGAGAACTGAATTAATGAAATGAAATTAACTCAAATTAAAATATGAATGAGGAACTAGTGTATTCTAAGAGTGAACCTGGATATTGATACAATATTTGTCAAAGTGACTGAGGGAGATAAAAACTTCATTTTGAACATAAATACATGAAAATTGCTAGACTACAATCGGAAATATATAACATTCAAACATATTTGGTATTTTAAACTTAGAAAATGATGGATAAGTATGGGCAAGGAAGCTGGCATGGGAATCCTTTCTCTGCAATCTCAATTTCCTAGACATTGAATAGTAAGTTGAAAATCCCAATGCAACTTTAAAGTTTTGGAGATATGGGGATATCAAAACATTGTACATTATTAATGATATTTTTTGTTGGGGGAGTACTTACATCCGTTTAATATGTCTATGGTCTTGAACATTTTAGGTACAGATAAATTCATTGTGATCATTCCAAGATACTATCAACACACCTCAGAATTTCAATGAATTAGATAAGTAATAATAGTATAGGGAAAGAAATTCTCTGTAATGACTGATTGATTTGTTTGAGAAAATTATATGAGTTTTATTTATGTTTGATACTAGTTTATTTAGAAATTAGCCACGAGTTGTATTTCTGTAATTTAAATGAAGACGAAAAAATTGTGTATTCAATCTATATGAAGAATAAAAATAAATAATAAAGTTATTAGGTAAGAAATAATTCTTATTCTTCATCATCAGGAGTTATTATTTCACATAAGGATCAAAGATTAAAAGAAATTACATATTGTTGGTATGCGTTCTTCACACCACTACTACTGATGGTGATGGATATAATTATAATGATGATGATGATGATAATAATAATGATAACGATAATGATAATTATTGTAATAATAATAATAACAATAATATTGATAATGGTAATAATAATAATAATAATAATAATATTAATAATAATAATAATAATAATAATAATAATAATAGTAATAATAGTAGTAGTAGTAGTAGTAGTAGTAGTAATAGTAATATTAGTAGTAGTAGTAGTAGTAGTAGTAGTAGTAGTAGTAGTAGTAATGATAGTAATAGTAATAATAATAATAATAATAATAATAATAATAATAATAATAATAATAATAATAATAGTAGTAGTAGTAATAGTAGTAGTAGTAGTAGTAGTAGTAGTAGTAGTAGTAGTAGTAGTAGTAGTAGTAGTAGTAGTAGTCATAGTAGTAGTAGAAGTAGTAGCAACAATAGTAATGGTAATAATAGGAATAACTGCAATGAAAAATAAGATATTGAATGATATAGATGATAACGATTAATAATAGTGGGATCTTGCACAGCACTCATGTCTGTTATACTTGAACCTCCAGACGCTTCAGTATTATTACCTCTGTTTTAGCGTGGCTGCTGTTACGGCCATCTAGCATTCTAAGGAATTTAATCCTACCAGGTACCAATTCAATGATAATGAAATGATTGGATAAAAGCCTTTAGGAGGCAACCAATCAGAGACCGGCATTGCCCTTGATCAGCCTTCGATAGTAGTCATCATCTGGCCTACTGCGCATGCGATCTACATTCGACAATACGCTTGAAAGACATTGGGGAAAGCGTTTTGTTTTGTTTAGATTGTTGGATGTAACTGCTTGTAGCCCAACCTGCACACAACCACAGTCCTATATTGTCAACTCATTTGATAGACACACTCACATCAGGGATTCATAAGGACGACCAAACATCCGATATGATGGTAAGGTTTTTTTTCCTTAGATTTAGAACGATGGTAATTGGACTGCAATTCAAATTTGTGCTTTCTTACTTTCTTCATTAGTAAATTTGATTTTATTAGTTTTGAATCAATTTTATATCAAAAGGTCGTACGCTGTCCCCCGGTCAACCGAGGATACTTCGACTAGACCATACTGACATCAGACTTGTAATGAGTGCATGGCAAAGTATGCATTAGTTGTCAGGCTTTTATAATATCGTTTTTTGAATCGGGACGGGGACGGGGACGCATATCAGCTGTCTGAAATATACGACGCAGTAATTGCCAAAACGATAATCACTGGCGATCGAAAAATTGGCGGCTTACTTCAGTCTGCCAATTCGCATCTGAGGAAAATGTCTGAAAACTAGACATAAAAACAGGTAATATTTCATGTTGGATGTGATACAGGAAATTTCAAACCAATATCGTTTCTTCTTTATTGAAGCTTCGAAAAGATGTCTCTTTGCAGGGACGCAAGTCTTGGGGAACGGGAGGAAACTTTCCCGGAAATTCATCATGATTTTTTTTTTTACCCCCGAAAAAAATGTAACAAACAATGTGTAAAGGTTATAAAACACGATTAAGGCTCTAAACGGCTCTAGAATGGACAACTCACTTTTCATAAATTGAAATGTGTAACATTCTGAATGTTCTTCTACAGGTATCCTACAACGGCTTGTTGCTTCTGCTTATCGTGATGAGCATCTCGAATGGAGGTAGGACATGAAATCTTTATTTTGATTATTCACCATTCTGTTGTACCATCAAAGCAACTACAAACCTACATCAAACTGACAAATTCTTGGTCACGTGTTGCCTGCTGTCTGTCTCTTGGTGTGCCTTGGGTAGTGCTTTGCCGCGGATGATTAGGCATTTCGAAATAAGAATAAACCCTTTAAGTAATGAACCACAGCTATAAAATTGTTTATAAAAAAACTGTGTCTGAATGAGATATCTTTCTTAGAATACCTGTAAAAATGAGATGAAACATACCTGCAGTCACACTAGTACATCACAGTGGCGTATCCAGACATTTGTATGGGAGGGGCCTATTAAAACCTCGAGCCTTTAGAGATTCATTTAGTTCATTTAGAAAACAGTCCGCAGCTCGCAGGGCTCTGTTATGGACATTTTGAAAGGTTCCAGGAGATACCTGGATTGAGCTTTCACAGGCTACTTGTCTTGATTTATATTATTTTACTTTCAGTCATCGTTGCTAGCCATGTTAGCGGGTGATTCTCTCCCAAGAAAAATTGTGTTTTGTTGAGAAATTCGTAGTTGATGTTTAAAGTGCATTGTAATTCCTTGATTGAATGTAAAGAAGGTGATTGTTTGGATTTGTTGTTTTACTTGGTTGATATTTTTTCTCAGGGCGTACTATACCTTCAAGGCTTCAAATAGGTAGATTGTGATATGTCAAGTCGGAAAATAGCGCCCCTATTTCATTGTAGTCTGGATATATTTATTATTTTTATTTATGGAACAATTATATACAATTTCTTGTACTTTAAATTGTATTACATTCGATGCAGCACTGGCGGATGATGACGTCACCTGCCCCATGATATCCGATGTGTCTTGTCCCCCAATGACATCGCCAGATTCTGATGACGTCATCCAAATGGTGCCTAAGAGACTACCACGTGATCATCCATTGGCAGATCGTCCTGAGATGGACGGAATTGATCTGAAATTGATATGCGCTAAACCAGGTAACTCACCATAAACACACATGTAATATATCTCATTCGCAAAGAAGGATGCAACATAAGTTTTTGCCAGGGAAAATGAAGTGATGGAAGTTATGCTGAGCAGCAGGCAGTAAGAAAAAAAGACCCCCCAAAAGGGGAAATCTTTGTGTGATAAATCAGGCTTGGATAGTATTGCTGTCCTTACGGGTCTTTACCCTGACTTATTTTCGGGAAAAAGAACTCATCCAATTGAATTAAGAAGTAGCCTGGTTGGGATTTGATCACGATGATAGGAATACATTTGACACAGTAGACATATTATCTGAAAAGGGGAGGTCGATCTTTTCCCTTTCCCTTCGTTACGATTTGTTTTCCCGTATAAACGTGATATCTGGAAACCGCCACCCATGTCCTATCTTTCTCTTTCGGGGGACAATGGGGTACGAGAAATAATTGCAAAAATTGGGGCAGCTCTTTAGAGGTGTCGTGGTCGAGTGGATACGTCGCCGGACTGTCTATCACAAGGTCCGCGGTTCGAGTCCCACCGCGGCACTAATGTCCTTTGGCAAGACATTGATCTACATTTGCCACACTCAACCCAGGTGATGTAAATGGGTACCTGGCATGAATTAATTCCTTGAAATGCTGGAGCGCTGTATAAACGGCAGCTAGGCTAAAGCCGGGATAATAATAAATGCGCCTCGGAATAGAATTATCTAGATAGACGGCGCTATAGAAATGCCTATTATTATTATTATTTATATACCTACCCCTAAAAGGCTTGATTTTTAATGTTTATTTTCCCCTTTCTCATGGTGAAATGTTTAAGATTTTAATAATTGACATGCCATTTTATCCCAGATTGTTTGTCGAATCCTTGCCTTCTTGGAAGGACCTGTAAAGAAACATATGATGGGTATGAGTGCCTCTACTCGAGCAGCACCTTTGGTAATCAATGCCAAGGTAAGAACACAATAGCAATCACTCATGTAAAAGCTTTAAAGAACCCTATACGGGTCTACCGAAATCGGTAGATATTGGAGCGCCTTGATTACCTTGGATATACAGTTCACAACTAAATTATGCATGCATGCATGTAAATTTGAACTATTTGTTTTTCGTAACTCAAGAATGAAAAGTGGACTTGGTGAATCAGGATCTTTGTTGAATACTTTTAGATATAAGCTTTAAAGAGAAGGTTGAGTTCTGGGAAGAGGTGAACAATAATTTGTGAGCGTTATCATTGTTATTATGCAAGTGTGGACGAACATCAGATAAAAAATGTTCCCTGAAAAGCACGGCTCTTCAAATGCCTTGATATTCTAAATATGGCATGTAACAGCATAAAAATCGGGACTGATGTTTATGCCACATGTTCGTGTAGTCCAATATACATCTTTCTGTGTACAGTGCTTGTAACTTTACCAAGACTGGGCCAAATTTCTTATAATTTTGATGATTCTAGAACCTTGCAGTACACACTAATACTTGTATGCTAGATGGTCAACCTTTTCTGATCCATTCCACATCGTTTCTTTCACAATGTAATCGCATGACCAGAACTCAACTATATCTTTAATATACCCCATTCTCAAGAAACATAAATCGAGTCAAATCAAATTTTCACATTCTTAAAAATTACAAAAATTGGAAAGGGTCTGAATAATTTAGTTTTAAACTGTAACTATTCGTATAGAAATATTCAATGTTTGATTTGATTCATTTGATTATATTTCCGTTGTATCATAAGCATTTACAAGATACATAGGCCTACGAATTCACTCATTCCTGAACCACTTTGCGGCCTTCCCTCTAATACTGTAGTTTATGAAGAAGAAGACTGTCATGGTCAATAATATCGAAGAATTTGGAGAAATCCAGGAAGATGCCAACAGTATGGCAAAATTGGTCATTGGAAGTAGCGAATTTATATATAAAGGACAACATTGTACGCGAAGTACTATGATTTTCGCGAAACCCAAATTGAGAGTTTGAAGTAATATTGTGTTTTTTTAGGGAAAGCGGTTGTTCTTGTATACGGTATAGCAAACTTTTTCAAGAGCTTGTGATAATGTAGTTAGTAAAGATATGGGACGATAGTCATTGACAAGTTTGGATTCTCCTTTTTTTGTAAAGTGGTATTACTTTAGCAATTTTTTAATTTGTCAGGTACCCGTCCTGTGTTAAGAAACAAACTTCAAAAAATGCATTAAGGGATCAACGATCACTTTAATAATTTTCTGCGATGAGGAGGCACTTTTCTAAAGTAGGCATTAATTGAAAATTGCAAGTATGGTCAATAATTCATCACTAGAAACCAAAAAGCTTGCAGATGACAATCGTATAACTTTTAGGTAAACTGCATATCGGACAATCAACAAAATTAACACAAAGGAAAGCACTTCTCAGGATCTAGGATAAACGAGCGCTTCGCCAGAAAACGTAGCAATGTGTTGATGACGTCACATCAGCGACCAATCCTGCGTCCTATAACTAATGAACATATTTTCAGTGCAATTAGTACTCAATTTGATTGAGTTTAAACATGAACGTATTTTACACGATTTTAAAAGGGAAGTGATGCTGATGCTGACAACTATAATCCTATGCTTAAAAACATTCAGGGTAAGGATAAATGATCGATTAAAAACACATTTAAATATCAGCCCCCTTCCGAATTGGAAGGCCCGCCGAACAACAGAATATATAGGATAGGATAGGATAATTTATTGGATTCCACAATATCTCCTTTTACAAAGAGTGTAACAACATATTGAAAATGATTATAATATACATTGTACATGTAAATACAATACCGGTACACACTATTTAGAAAATTGTCCTTCAGTTGAACTTAAGAGATATAGTGGCGGAGCCTATGGAAAAGCAGAGCTTGGTGTGGATAGGCTCCTTAAACTACAAATGACATAATTAACTAAAGTTAGGTTTTCGTTCTGCACATGCAGCGTTTTAAAGTACAATGGCGCCTTTCTTACAAGTCATAGCGAAGCTTCAACTGAATCCCTCTTTTAGGGATTATTTTTAGAGTGAGGCAACAGATCAAACAGTTACAATGAAGCTGGCAAAGTAAAATAATTAAGTGAAGAAGAGACAACGAAACTGGTACTAAAAATGTGTGTATTGTTATGGGACATCGTCTGCTTGTGCTAAGACGTTGTAAATCTTCCCCAAATAATCAAGAGAATCTATAACCTTGTTCATATTTCAGAGCTATTCAAAGACTGTTCTGAGATATACGATGCAGGTCACAGGACAAGTGGAGTATACCAGATTTGCCTTGTAACTGAAGAACCAATCGACGTCTTATGCAATTTCGATGGCTTTGGTGGATGGCTTGTAAGAAATATTACATGTTATTCAAAATTAATTTAAGTAAAAGATATCTTAAAATCTATGTATAAACAATGGCCTCCTCAATGTCAGAAATAGATTTTAATTTGTGCATAAATTATAAGACTTAGGTTTTTATGTGGACTCATGAGTTTCCAAATTGCTGCTCAATATCAGCTGTGTTTGCAGGGCCTGACGAATCTACTTTACCACAAACGGATTTTGTTCTTCATATCTAAACATTTGTTTTATACATGTATTTTGTGCAATGAGGCAATTCTGATTTTTTTTTTTGTGGGGGGGGGGGGGTCATATTTTAAATAAACCATTTCAAATCAGATCCCCCATAAAAAAAAAAAAAATAATAATAATCGAATTTGTTACCGGATGATGGTTTACACATATTTGTTATCAAAATAAACTACTTCTCGCACTTAAAGTGTCACATAACATAATTTTAACTCATTTAATGTTCATTTTTAATTTTAAATCTCCAATTAAATTGATGAAATATTCTAGTTTCTCACCTGTTTTGAAGACCTTTGTGGCACGAAACATGTAAATCAGTGTAGAATAATTTTGTTCAAGTTTTGATTTTTCGTCCCTAGATAATTCGCAATTTCCCAAATCATCCAGTCTCCTTGCAAATTTCATGTAACTCTATCCAAAGGCGTCGCCACGCCCATCAAAATAATTGCAGAGAGAGAGAGAGAAAGAGAAGTGGGAGGGGAAAAACAACTAAAAGTGGGACGGTACAAACCCTGCCTCCACACCTTTTATTCAGTCGATGACAATATTCTCTCACATTCCTCCCATCTAATATTTCCGGTGCCCCCCTCCCCTCCTCCAGCATCCCCTTCATTCGCCATTATGAGTTAGTTCATAATCTTGATTTATACTTCCGTCTTAAATAATACATCATTTTGTTGCAGGTATTTCAGCGTCGTCTGCTGGACGGCCCTACAGACTTCAATCAAGACTGGGCTGCCTACAAGAATGGCTTCGGCGATTACAATACCGAGTTTTGGCTTGGTAATGATATCATTCATCTCATCACATCCCAGAAACGATATAGGCTACTTGTAGACATGGTGGACGTGGACGGCAACCTACAATTGGCGGTGTATAACAATTTCCGTGTGGCGTCTGAGAACGACGGATATAGCCTTCATCTCAACTACTTTTCTTCAAATGCAGGTTCGATTGTGCTTTTTAAGCCCACCGGACACTTAACGATCTTCCCGCGATCCGATTTTCGAAGAAATGTCAAACAAATTTAGATACGGAAAACTAAACAAACATCATCTTCCTGATTTAGGTTCTAGATAATCTTAAGGATACTAACATGTGAGTTTAGAAAATCCGAGGCAATCAGCATCTGATTTTGCATGTCCACTCCACAATTGTATGCTCCTAGTTGAAATGTAAATGACTCGTTTGAATAACTGTTGGATGAATTCGAAAATTATTTCGAATGCCCATCCTTTAAATTGCATGCTCTTTTTCTAAATTCAGGTGACATTATCAATCGCATTGACCTACGCATACTAAGGCACATCCATCGTTGTGTACCCCCTTTCCACTATTAATAGTATTGTTGTCGTTGTTATTTTTTAAAAATTATATTACTATAATTAATATCATCATACTTATTATTATTGTTGTTGTTGTTGCTATTATCAATATCATTATTATCCTCCATAGGAGATGCGTTGTCCTCTCACAGGGGATATCAATTCTCCACTAAAGATCGTGACAACGATGCCGATGATAGGAACTGCGCCGTGCTATATGGAGGAGGATGGTGGTATCATGATCAATGTTACAATGCCAACCTAAACGGACGGTCTTCACCAAACATGAGAATGATGAAGTGGGATTCTCTGGCTTTACGGGCCTCAACAATGAAAATAAAAGCCATGTGATAAGAAGACACTAACAAAGTCATCGTTTACGCATAGATTTCCGGGACCAAGGGGATTGTGAGGATCAGACGAATGAAAATAAAAATGTATAGATCTATATGTATAAAATTGGTAGGCTTATTTTTTCTCCTATTTTTGATCGCTGATGTTGTGCAGTTTTTGTTTTGTGTTTAAACATTGGTAATTTTCCTTCAAATTTCCAGATTGTTATCATTACTTAATGGGTCAATTCATTAAAAAAAAAAATCATGTTTAACGACATTATATAAATGTTAAATGGTATTTTAAGTAAAGAGTTCTGGGGCAAAATATAGCGCCTATGTTGATGACTATACCAGCACTTTAAGAGAGCGTCGTTTTAAGTTGTTCACGCTTAATGTAAGATTTCTTTGTAGAAGTATCATATATCTCTTTGTAGAAGTAATATTTGAAGCTCATATTTTGATGTATCATGCGTTGGCTTGATTGCACATATTACATGCATACAAGTATAAATAGAAGTAAGATGAAGTCGCAATTTTCTAATATGCTATTTATTGATGTTTATTGTATCCTATAGATCATGGATTCATGGTTCAATATTCATTACATTCATTCAAGATTTATAAGGTTTATCAGTACAGGTCCGAATGAACGATAATATGTTTCTATTCAAAGATATTTATTCATCATAACGTGGAAGTTACTACAAATAAATTTCATTTTACAATCATACGCATGACTACTTCTAGAATCAAAACTGCTTTTGACGTACTACCTACTTTTAAGGATTCATATTAGAGATCACTTTGTTTGGAGTTTTAAGTTGTTGACGTTTAAGTTCGATATCAATTGAGATATACAAAAATTGTTTTTCATGTCTCTTTGTAGAAGTATCATATGTCTTTGTAGAAGTAATATAAGAAGCTCATATGTTGAGGTATGATCGTTGGTTCGATTGCACATATTACATTCATACAATTATAAATAAAAGTGAGATGAAGTCGCAATTTTCTAATATGCTATTTATTGATGTTTATTGTATCCTTTACATCATGGATTCATGGTTCAATATTCATTACATTCATTTAAGATTAATTAGGTTCATCAGTACAGGTCCGAATGAACGATAGTATGTTTCTATTCAAACATATTATTCATCAGAACGTGAAAGTTATCATGATCTGTATCCTATAGATCATGGATTCATGGTTCAATATTCATTACATTCATTCAAGATTAATTAGGTTCATCAGTACAGGTCCGAATGAACGATAGTATGTTTCTATTCAAACATATTATTCATCAGAACATGGAAGTTATCATTTTACAATCATACGCATGACTACTTCTAGAATCAAAACTGCTTTTGACATACTCTCTAGACGTGCTTACTGCATGAGAGTGAGAACCCACTTTTAAGGATTCATATTAGAGATCACTCCGTTTGGAGTTGAATACACTCAACATTATTGTGGAATCCACTCCTTAGCAGTGGTTGAATGACTCTTTTAGGGTCACTTCGTTAACTTTGCTAATTTGACTTCCTAAAAGTAAATATACCCCTCCAGATTTAGAGAGAATAAAGGTCTGTGGTGAATAATAAGCCACTTCAAAGATAGCACTGGTACAATTTAATGGCCCCCAATTATCCACAGACCCTTTAAACATGGAGAAGTCCCACTTGCATTTTAGAATCATCACTGCCAAAGTGATGGAGGTTCTTCATGGGTACCTTCTGTTTAAATGTTTAAATGTTCTCTTGAGAAGAATACTTCCACCTGTGTATCATATAATGTACCGCAGGTTCATGAAGAAATAATAATGATTCCATTACTTTCATGCAAACGTATCCAGTATTTGTCACGATGGGTTTTACAATTTTGTACAAATGACCTTTATTTGCCCATGCGCAGATAGTATCTCCGAAGAGGTTTATTGACGAAACCGTCATCAGATGAACAATGCATTATTCAGGCTTTATTTAAAATTCTCCTGTTTCATTTTCTTATAGGCTAACTGATACTGAATCCTAATTGTTTGTCGATGAATGTATATACTTATAAAGTTATATGTTTGTCGACCGTACATTTTAGAAATGGAATGAATAAATGAACTGAACTTAAATATTCTACTTCGCAAGCCCAGTCTGACGATGTGACATAAATTTCATGCACGTGATTACTATTAATGAAAATAATATGCTTGGATATGAGCTGCAACTACATCAATCGTCAGTTATATTAAAAATGTATCTTATCTTTATACTCTCTTCAAGACGTTAATAGTCTACAGAAAAAATATACATTTGTAACCAAACGTGTGACGTGATTAATCAATAAATTATATGTGTTAATCTTTGCTGTAAGAGATCCATGTTTAGATATATTTCGTTGCTGAATAAAAGTAATTTAAAATGAAATTTTGTAATCCATGTTCTTCGTATAATGATTAAAACCTGTGATGGATTCGAAAGTAAATTCTCAAGAAATCTAATCGTTAGACACTATTATAGATCAATTCAATTAATTTCAGATTTATGTGTTATTGAAACAATCACGAGTAGCAACATTTGCTATGAAATGGGCGAAATTTACTTTTTATACAAAAGAAAATACATTAAAACAATTTAAGTGAATGGGCGAAACATAAAAACTGACACGAACGGGAAATAAATGAGCAATAAATTTAAAGTAGACTTACAGTTTTAAGAGTGTCTTAAAGAAGGGAAGTTAGATTATCAACTGTGCATTGATAAAACGAATCGTATGTTGAGAGCCAGAAGGGCATTGATTTTATGTAAAAATATACGAGATAACGTCCTTTTTGTTCACAACAGACGAAATATTGCTTTCAAATGTACTTAAGGTTGAGTTAGGTAGGCTATCGGCAGTGGTGGATCCAGGTGGGGCTGCTACCCCCCCCCCTTGGCGGCTTTCAAAAAAAATGAAAGAGCGACGGAGGAAAAGGAAAAAGGAAATAGAAGAGAAGGTGAAAGGAAGTGGAGAGGAAAACGAGAGAGATAAAGCGATAGAAAGAAATGAAAAAAGAAGAAATTCGCTATTGTTATAAAATAGAGGCTGTGTGGATTTCAAAGAAATTATGATTTCTAACGCTCAGGATGGCCATCAATAAGGATACTAAATTACTATTAAAATAAAAGAACCCTCCAGAGCGACCGGGGGCTACGCCACCTTGACCCCCGACAGGGGATCTGGAAAGGCTATGGCAAACATTGACCTCCCCTCTGGAAAGTCCTGGATCGGCAGCTGATTGGCAGTATGCTATGTTAAACAGTTGAACATAAACCATACATAAACCATACATAAACCATACATAAACGACCCCCCAAAAAAAAAAAGACTGAAAGAAAAAAAGAAAAACAAAGAAGTGTTTATCTGTCTACAAGACAGGCTGAGAGGGCGACATTCATTGACAGCTTCTTTTGATATTGGTCTTTTGAGCGAGAGGTCCAATCCCCGCCCCCCCCCCCAAAAAAAAGGGGGGGGGGTGAGGGGTTACATGGTTATGGTTAAAAGTGAGAAGCCATTAAAAATGCCTTTAATTTCTTTGCATCATATCAGTCTTTATACAACTGGGCAGTAAAAAAGGCATACTTTCGTCCTTAATCTTCTTTAATTTGGCTTTTGGCACTTCTACCTTCATTGTGAATTCTTCAAGAATCCTAAATTAGAATGAAACAAAAAAATAAATCAGATGCCCCTCTCTCAGTATTTAAAAGAAATCTACAAACAAAAATAACATGAAATGTACACTAACAATCGAAAACAATTATTATTAAATTGTTGACTACTGCATTGTCAAAGTCCCATAGGTTTAATACAGGGACCACCCGGTTCCCGTAGGCAACGGGTACTATCTGTTCATGCCCGAAAAATGTGTGCCCAACAAATGAAAGAACAAAACAAAGATTATACATAATTCTGGGAGAGGGTTGCTCGAACTCCTAGAAATCCATGTTTTTTACGGCCCTGTTGTAAGGTGTATGGTATACAGTGGTGGAGAGAGTCTGTGCTTGGTTTGAACATGGAGCTAGAATTCTAGCTCCATGGTTTGAATCACAATTATCACATAATCAGGTTTATTGGGGCATGCAATGAGTTTTGTGTAGTGTGTTACGTAATGGTTTGTGCCACTCTTTGTGCCGTGGACCTGGAAACCGGGACTGTTTTCCCCCTCTCTTTTTGCTTGGTTGCTTGTTTTTATTAATTTTTGTCAGAGAACTATAGAGTGGTAAAGGGCAAGCAAACCCCAATCTGTGACGACGTTTTTTTAGTTGTTGTTGTTTTTCTTTCTTATTTTGTGTGTATGTTTGCTTCCGCTTGTCAAAGGTTAGGAGTAGATCAGCCATCGAGTCGTTAACAAATGCCTTGGTGCCTTGAAAAATAAGGTCTATTAATGTAAGCTATGACGTCATTGCCATTTGCGACGTTACAGTATGATACTTCAAAATATGATAGTATGAATATACTTACATCCATTCTTTTATCGTATGATTCAGTTGCTTAATAATCTTACAAGTTTTTGGTATGTAAGTTCATCAGCTTATGACATATTATGCATTACAAAGGATACCAATGCAATCCAATCATGAAGTATGTATACTTTAGAACCCACAATGTGCTAGTACAGTCTGATATACCATTGAAAATAGATGATACTGTGATGGAACAGAAAACCGATTGGTCTGACCATGGACCCTACCATGGTCTGACCATGGACCCTACCATGGTCTGACCATGTCAAATATATATCTAAAACCATTTCACGCATTGTTGGCGTTCTGTCTAAATTAAAATGCTATCTATCATTGAACGTTCTATTCATACTATATAATACTGTGTTACTACTGTACATAACATACTGTAATTCATTATGGGCAAATTCCAAAAGTCTGAACAACAATTTTAAGATATCCAAAAAAAAAGCGATACGTATTTGTACTGGTTCTCGCTTCAGAGATCACAGCGCCCCCTTGTTTAAACAAACTTTTTACAGACTGCATTATTTTTGTTTCATCTTTACCACGATCAATTGCTCCTGCTTTGACTGCCCTTAAAGCAAAACAAAGATGTATATTCTTATCTAACAAGACAGTCAAATAATGTTTTCACCTATCCAATCCCAAAACCCTCCACGGCACATATATCAATTATATATATAGCGGCACTGACATATGGAAGTCGATCCCTGCCTTTTGATTAAATGATATTCACTCAGAGTTTGCATGCACCCCTCCCCCTCCATAACCCTAAAATTTAATATACAATTTGCTAATACCACGCTGTTACCGTATTACCTATTTCGCTATCCGCCTATGGCCCTATGCGACGAGACACGTTGGTACCATTTTCACAATAAATTGAAATCTCTCTCTCTCTCTCTCTCTCTCAATGCTCCCTTTTATCTGTTTAGTCTTTGTCTTCTTCAGTACGGTTGATAAAGATTGATCAAACTAGACAAATAACTGGAACCCTGGAGACTACTTTGAGGATGATAATGACATGTGACTCAGAATTGTTTTCATTCTCCATCCATGAACGCATACTGACATCTTATTTTTTTGATAATCGGATATTAAAAATTAGAGATTTGTACTTATTTCAATTCTTCTACTTCTTCTTCCATTTGAGTACATCCTCTTAAAGAGTATCGTCGTATTTTGTGCAGAAAAAGGTGCGCGGTCGCAGGAACACGTACGAGGGAAGTGCAGTGACGGACAAATACAACTCAAAGCTAATGTGCAAGTAAAAACAGCATCTGTCACTTAGCGAAGAGTGACTGAAGAGAGGCGGCTCTTGAAGACCTCGATAGACGGGGCCGACACCGCTATAGATGGGAGGTCAGTTTATGTTTGAATATCCTACCACCAGCCTACATAAAGTATTTGATGACTTATTTTATGGGAATGACCACGAAAACAACTACCCCATATGGAAACGTTTGCTTGGATTTGTCTCATAAAAGAAGTTTACCACAAACTAACTCCCACATTGTGTTGAGTGCAGGGTCACGGGTCACTGGCTTCATCGGGCAGATAGTTCCATTATGCGAATGGTTAAATTCCAACAACAATATACAACCAATCAAAACAAGTTTAATACCAGAAGAAAGCTAACGATTATTTTATTCATTAGCCTCTCACCCCAAAGCCGCCTGACCACCGTGGACCGAGTGAGGGCTTGTGAGAGCGGCCGAAGTGCAAATGAAACTCGCTATTTTGCTCTTCTCCAACGCAAAAAGAGACGACAATGTGCTGGATTACTATGTTTTTTCCGACAAAAGTACAGAAAAAGTGCATATTATTTCTATATATTATACTATTTGAAAGGTTAACCAAGAGACTCCCGGGCACTTCAATGCTGGAAAAAACGCATTTTTTTAATAGAAAACTTCACTTTTTCAAGCAAAAATGCTTATTTGTTCTATGCATGCAAGTCAGATTGAGCGGATGAATCATCGTTTCCATATGACCCGACGATCCAGTGAATTCCACTTACCTCTATTGAGAACCATTCACGTCGAAAATACTTTTGTCTTTACTGGTCCTAAGCTTGTACAATACCCAATAGATTTGTTATATCTCTTTTTTATTGAATTTTAAACTTAATGCCTTTATAGTTGTACTTTTTATAGCGCATCATGCATGTTCTCTATACAGACCCCTGTTTTTTCGTTACTCTCTTTCTTCTTCTATCTCTTTTTGTTCTCCGTTACTGTTGTTCTGTAAAGTCTTCGTCTAGTCTCCTTCATTGCTAGCGTTTTGTGTCTGTTAATTTCTGGTACACGTACCTCATATTGTACTGTGTTGAGTCTTCCTTGACAATTTAATGACGTTGTGTTTCGGAACTTGTATTTTAATTTATAGTGTCCACACACGTACGTGTAAATACTAGTGTACTATGCTTCATCGTGTGCGTGCATCTGTGTGTGTGCGTGTGTGATTCTAATGTGTATGTGTGCCTGTGTATATGTGCGAGTGCATGCGCATGTATCTTCGAGCATGGACCTACTACAAATTCCATGCTTCGATGAGTGTCTGTGATGCATGTTTGCGTGAACGTGCAAGGAAAAAAAAATATGTTCAATACAAAAAATAAAATTCGACAATTTATATGTACCAAGAAATAAATAACATGCGTCAATTATATGCCAAAGGCGAAGTTTTCTGGAAGAAACTAATATGTTCGATCTTTAATTTACTTTAAGTTAATTAAACCGGAAAATAGTACCTCAATTATATCGCTTGGTGGTGCGATATATGCGTGCGCCGACTTTTGTGTTCGTACGAGAATTTTATTGTACGTGAAAAAATGTACACGAGCTCCCTTGCCTCTTTGAATGGATCTCATTCAGACCCTATTTAATTAGTCCCAGCCAGAGGTCCGAAGCATGCTGAATTTTTGCTATTTGCAGCGCCCGGCTAGGCCGTTCGCATGCAACACTCACAGGGTAGAGATTGTATACAGGTACGTTGCCAACAAGTCTATATATTAATACGCAAAATCGCCGCGGGGGGTACAAAACGGTTTATGAAAAACGTCTTTCCTCGACCGCGTCCGCCTTCGCCGTGGCGCGGGAACGGCGACACAATTCCACGAGGCATGTCTCCCGTATCCCGCGTGCCACGTCGACCCCGTGATCGCCGTCCGTGTCGTTAAAGGTGGTTTCGGGGTCCCGGGGAGGACGGGCGGACGAGGGCACGGCCAGCGTTGTCCGTGCAAGGAGGCGACGAACCCGCGAGAGTGAGGCAGCGAGGCGTGCACCCGCCCTCTGTCTAATCAAAGAGATACACTTTCAAGAGACGATCCACTCCATAATGTGTTGTAGCAAATACACACTACAACGGACCGGGCCTACTCCGTGTTAGGCATCTTGCTGTATGATATGCTTTGTAGGCACCTCACGGGCATGCCAGAGAAATACACAGCAAATACAAGGCGCGACGGGTTGGGTCTATATCCCGTGTTAGGCATCTTGCTATATAGGCAGCAGCCAAACTGACGAGAACGTAATAATTATGTTGGTTCTACGTATGCTCACACACACAGTCGAGTTAATTCGTGCGACTGCAATAATTTGGCACAAACCGTAAAATCTTTACTTTGAAAATATTTATACAAATTCTGTGAACCATGCCAACATAATCATAGTCCAAGCTTCTGCTTTATTGGTCTTTTCATGAAAACTACATTAAAATCACAACAATAATAACGCAAATAGATTGTAATTATCGAGACCATATAACTGACGAGAAGGTAAATTCAGCGAGCTTACGTAATTTCACGCCATGCAATTTACCCTGTGCGGTAACTGCACCACTCTACTGCTGTATTTTAGATCTTTCAATGTTTCATGTTTGAGCCGTGCAATTGTTGTTTTCTTTTATTTCTTTATTGAATGTGATGTGAATGTGAGTACGGTACATGCTATTACAGAAGTGTCCAAGGAATAATAGGCCTACAAGTGGAAGGGATATAAAACAAATATACAATGACTCATTCTCGGAACAAGCTAAAACTATTCGCACTCAGGAACATCAATGGTACCGTTCTCTCTTGGGCCGCGATGGCCCTCGTGAGAATATAATACGATTTGATGTTCCTTCGATGCGAATAGTTGTAGCTAGATCCTCGAGTCACTTCGAGTGTCATTGTATATTTGTATATTTGATATTTGTATATTTGTATATTATTTCATTGTAGGACTCAATTAACTTAGCAATGTGTGAAAATAACCAAAATGATAATGGGAGTGAAGTGCATGAGAACAATATTCGTATAGATAACGAGAGTGAGGATCCGGGAAAGGGATAGTGAGAATAATAGGAACGAAGTGACGACAATAATCGTAAATAACGAAAGTGAAAACGAAAGTAAAGTCTAAAATATCTGCATCAATTTTAATTACAAATTATTGATTTCACTGTTTTCTTCCAATTTTCAAGTTTTATTACATGATTCAGATAATAATAAAAAGATTCAAAACGATACATGGGACAGCACAGAAAAGGTTGAAAAATTATAAAATGATAAAAAGTAGGCCTTACAACCCCCTCCCACCCTCCCTAGAATCCCGTGGATTTTCCACGGGTCCTGCTATTATTTCTTAAATGGTCTAAGCCTTGACCTACATGTAATGACCATTATTTACCTGCACCAATTAATCATACTACAGACCAGATGCTTGGTTCACAGTGAAAATGGGGTGATAGTCGGCAAGGTCAAGTTGAGGCATTGGACTGACACTCTGATTACCGTATAAATCATTACAACAGTTTATCTGCGTGGTGTACTTGCATATTGTACGATAATACTTAATTTTCTACTATACCGCTAGCATTTAACTTATTGAGTGTATATTATTTTAATAATATAAATACACTTCAGCCTTCTTTTCTTTTATGACTAACAAACAAAAGAGTATTATAAACATCCAAACTTTTCAAGTCAGAGAAAATTCGATGTTACATAGATGTTCGTTCAATTAGTCATGAATTGCAGACAAACCTAGGGTGGAAAGGTAATTAGTTAATTTGAAATCTGCAGCGAATATTCAAAATGGCGTTTTAATGATATCTTTTCGAAGTGTCATTGTAGCAGAAATGTCAGTCAAAAACTAGAGAATGAGATATATTTTATTAAAATCTTGATCTCAAATTACCACCCAAGGGTTAAATCTATTTTATCCAAAAGCTGACAGGGTTATGCATGATGTGCTATCATGATTATGTATAAGCAAACGAAAATGATAATCCTTTTGCCTAGACAACTCTAACTGTTCTTTGTGGACAGTAGACATTCTTCTTCTTCTTCCTTTTCTACTTCTTCTTATTTGTTTTTCTTCTTCTTCTTCTTCTTCTTCTTCTTCTTCTTCTTCTTCATTTTCTTCTCTTTATTCTCCTCCTTCTCCTCTTATTCTTCGTCTTCTTCTGTATATCTTATGGCATTTATGTTTATCTTATTGCTTTTTTTTAATACTGAAACACTTTCACTTTTTATTCTGAAACAAATTTGAAAGTTTTGACAACCTAAAATCTTCGTCTCTCCCTAAGAATAGAAGTCAAAGGTAACACAAAACGTAAAGATTGTGAAAAACTAGGAGCTTGAATTGGTCATCACCATTGCCACAGATGCTAGCCTTCCCAGAGCTTATCTTTCCTGTTTCCTAATCTTCGACTTTATATTCATTTTCTAATTGAAATATAATCAAGAGCAATACTGCACAAGGGTCGAACCGCTAACCTTATAATCATGTATATTGAAAAAATGTTTTTATATCCGAATTATCGTTAAAATGACAGATGAATAATTTCCAAGTTTAGGAGCGTGTTTGTTTTTCCGAATAACATATCAAATTAAAATTAAAAAAATGCTTCTCATCATAAACAAGTATTTGACATGATTATAATCGCTAATTAATCATCCATGATACAGCAGTCATCGTCTACTGTTGACATTGGATGTTTACATAAGGCTAGATATGATGGTTTTTTAATTGTATAAATAAGGGTGATTTGATTCGATTAAAATCATATTTCTGCTACGAGTAGGATCAGGTCATCTAGCATCTATTGATCAGCTACAAGGATGGGGAGCTTTTTCTTAGCCGTCGTGTTTCTGGCTGCTGCCATTATTCAAGGTAAGATTCATACTCTATTCATGTTGAGGAGAGAAGATCCACTCTTTCAAAGGAGAGTCTAACCTTAATAGCATATTACTCTAAATGAAAACAGACAGATCAGAGAAGCAGACTAGTCAGGGTTTGAATGAAATCGGACTAAAATAGGAAAGTTATGAATTTTCGAAAGTTGTAATGCGATTCGATTTGGCTAAATCAGTTATTTCCCTGTGATGTAGTGCTGGAAAACGTTCCCATTTATCTTGACACACAAAATTACTACAATGTCAATTTTCCAAATGTTAGACTCACGCGGGTCTTTTTTCTTTAGAGGTCCTATAATACCATGCTAATCTTATATTTTGACTAGTGCCCCATAGTAGGGAGGCACTTAGAAGAAAAACAGAAACTTAATGATATTTATGTACACGACAAACGGGAGAGTTTTCCGTGACTTCGTAACAATCCATTGACCAAATTGCCAATTTGAGATTCGCATAGATTTAGCAACAAAGGTTGGATTGCCCTTTACGATTCATATCACTTCATTTGGAGTTGAATCCATTCCATAATCTAAGTGGAATTCATTATGAGCACATAGGTATTACTTATTTTTTTGAGAGTGGATTCTAAGCGCGATTAAGCGCGAAGTCATCCTTGAAGTGACTTCTCAATAAAAATCACGGGGTTCCACCCCTGTACGTTTAATAGAGAGCATGCAATTTCCACCTCTCATCTATATCTTAAACCACTGTGATTGTTATTCACTTCAGGGTGACTCAAATATGGTTTACATACAATAAATGTTACTTACTAAATAATAATAGGCCTAATTTAGAACGAATATTTTAGGCTATATTGCGGAGTCTCATAGCATGAATTCGTATTTTGAATTTGTGTTTGTATATTTTATTAGAAAAACCTCATGCACATGGTGCATGAATATTATGTTTTTACCAAACCGGAGTATAATGACAAAATTAAATGAATCTGGTCAATTTCAACAGAACACTCTTAGATACTTCAAAAGAAATTTATTCGCGATCTTCACTTCGACAGAGTCATAAATAATGATTCTTTGTATGTTTTTTCCTAGGGTGTCAAGCTGACTCCGTAAAGTACGATGACCTTGACAGGTTATACTACGGCGATGGTTCTCCGAAATGTCATAGTTCTAAACCAGAGAGCCCTGATGCCATCGTTATCAGATACTGGCTCTATACAAAAAACAACAAGTACAGTGCACAGGAACTGGAAAGAAAAGACGCTAGCTCCATCACCGGATCCAACTTTCAGGTATGTTTGTTACCATGGATACTTGATTGCAATAATAATGGTCTGTTCAGAGCCAGAGGGGCGTTGACCCGTATCACTTATCACAGAGTTAACTCTTTTCGAGCTCTCAACAGAAGACATTAAAACAGAAACTTTATACTTCAAATAAATAAATAAAGGGGCATGTTTACAATAATAATGAGGCAATAAATTAAAGCAAGTAGGACGTCTTGTTTATATTAAGTAACGTATACTATCTTTGTGTGGCTAAGATATATATTCAGTTAATCAAACAGGTGTTTCTTTGTAAAGAATACATTGTAGTATACTTCATAACAATTATGGTGCATATTGAATTGAATTGAATTGAATTTATTCACCACTTTCATAAAAACATACAAAGGCAAACAATACAATAAAATATTCGTGCAAACATAGATAAGCCAATAAAATGAAAAATACACTAAAGGAAATTACGAAGTTGTTGGATCATCAAAAAAGTTACAAAAACTTATAGGTAGATGATCTTTAAAAATTACACACAAAACAGTGACAAAGAAAAATACAATAATACAATGTTAATTTCACACATACAAAATTGCGGTTGTCAAATTCAAAGCTTCTGCATCAGGTAGAGTTTTAGATTATGCTTTAAATAGTTTAAAGATGCACACTGTTTAAGTTTTGGGGGTAGTTTGTTCCAGATAGTGGGTCATTGGCATTAAAAGATACTATTTGAAAATGAAGAATGACCATATATTATATGAGTGTCTGTTGAAATCCTGGTATTATATCTATGAATATTATTATTGCTCTGAAATACTTTACCAAAAATTTCTGGTTATAGGTTATGATAATATGAATACCTAAAAACACAGAGTTGAAAGTCATGTAATAATGAAATTGGGAGAATATTCAGTTTCAAGAATAGAGGTCTGTTTGGACTTAAAAATGGCTTGTGGCAAATTATACGGACTACATTTTTTTTGTAGGAGAAAAATACAATTAAGTAAATGTTGTTTACAAAAACCCCATATAATGTTACAGTAGGATATGTAAGGCAAGATTAGTGAGTTGTATAACATTATACGAATATTGGTTGGCAAGATGTCTTTTAGTTTACTCATAATTCCTATTGTTCTCGACACTTTGCGTAGAACTTCAAAGTCGTGTGTTTTCCACTTCAGATCTTTATCAATATTAATGCCTAAGAACTTGGTTGAATTTGTATGTTCAATCAAATTCCCATTCATATATATTTTTTTTTCACTAGCACACGTCTTTGCAAAGTTAAACAACATACCATTGGTTTGTTCATAGTTAAGTTGCATTTGATTTGCGTTAATCCACTCACTAACTTTTAGGAGTTCATTGTTCAGATTTTGGGTCAGGCATTCAACATCTTTATGCTTATAAAATATATTCGTATCGTCCGCGAACAGTATAAGATTCAAAATGGGAGAGACTGAACGTAAATCATTTATATAATTCAAAAAGAGCAGGGGCCTATAATTGAGCCCTACGGAATGCCACATGAAACTGATTGTAAACTTGAAGTTTTAGAATTGAAAACAGTGAATTGGTTGCGATCATTTAGATAACTGCGAAATAATTTGAGGGTAACACCACGAATTCCATAATAATAAAGTTTTGAAAGGAAAATATAATGGTTAATTGAATCGTAAGCTTAATTAAAATCTAAAAATATACCAACAATGATTTCTCTATGTTTTCAATTGCCTTTGATACTTGTATTTAAAAATCCAAAAGAGCATGATCAGTTAAATACCTGACCCTAAATCCAAACTGCTTATTATAAAGTATACTATGTTTATCAAGAAAATTGTGTAGTCTGGTATAGATACATTTTTCAAAGATTTTAGAGAAGAGCGGAAGAGATGAAATGGGTCTGTAATTTGAGAATATATCTTTTGGTCCCTTTTTACGTATAGGAATTATTTTTGCAATTTTCAGGTTTACAGATACAACACCTTGCTCAATACATGCGCAAAATTACTTAGCATAGGCTCTGTATAAGCTTGGCTTGTTAGAGATCTTGTGAGTAATGTGCCGCGGGATTCCGTATCCTCAAATTGCTGGCGAACAGAGCAACAAGACCAAGCTCTGTTATTGTTAGGATCTTTGTCCAGTAGTGTCGTGTTTGTGCCATCGAACTGGATCGACTTAATCAATTGATTCATAATATATATTTATATTTGTTTTCTTCCCCGCAACATAATAGTAATTTAAAAGCTTTATTCTTTTAATTAATGTTAATTGTTGTTGTATAATTGTGTTAAGTGGGGTGCGATATAGGACTCTTGTAGCGTGCCCCTGGGGAACGTGTCTTACACGGCCGGTTGTAGCAACCACTCCGAAAATCAAGATTTAAATTAGGAACGTTGAATTTATCTTGATCTAAGGAGACACGAACGAACGAATACATGAGTTAAAAATATTGCACAACAGTTGAGATATGACATGAATAACCCTTTCCACTACAGAACAATCAATGGAGTCAAAACCAGGAGCTTTACCATTTTTGAAAGACAGAGCATTGTTAATTATTCCTTTTTCAGTCATGGGTAAGAAATATGCAGTATGAGGAAAATTACTATTTAAATAAGAGGTTCAATTAATATTAGTTACGTCCCTATTTATACAAGCTAATTTGTGACCAACATCTTAAAAATAATCATTAAAACTCTCAGCAATTTCTTTATAATCACTTATAACTTAATTTTTACACTTAAACACAGAGGCATTTTTGTGAAATTTCCTTCTCTGGAGAATATCATTAATAGTTCTTCAAGTTTTATTTATGTTTCCTTTAAAGGTACGAAACTTTAAAAAAGTAATAATTTCTTTTGGCACTACGAATATGGTTTGTGTAAAGATTATGGAATTTGTTGTAGCAATCTTTTCTGAGTTCAGTAGGATTTTTAATGTACTTTTTATAAAGGTAATTTTTCCTTGAGCACATCTTTTTCAGTTCCGTTTGGTAAACCATGGTTTATGATTTTTCTTATAAATGATTTTTTTTGAGTGGAAAACAAGTACTATAGATCTCAGAAAAACCTCCAAAAATCTCTTATACATCAGGTTTGGCTCCTCGTGATAAACAGAAAGCAAACAGGTAAAATCGGTTGAAGAGAGATTTCTAAGAAAACAGTTGATATTCATATCATTAATTTGATATTTGTATACAGCTGGTTGTTCTTCATGAATACCTTTAAAATTAAAGACTGCTAATATAGGTAAATGATCAGATATTTCAAAGGTCAATATACCAGGACAAATATTGCAAATAGGCCTACTATCTGTAAATATATTGTATATCAAGGTTGCTGTGGAATCTGTTAATCTTGTTGGCTTTGTAATTAGAGATGCAAAACAAAATGAATAAAAAAAGTTCCACCAAAAGTTCCACCCCCCTCAAATTTGTTTATGTGTGTGTTTCGGAGGATAACCCCCCACCCCTTCACTTTTTTTTCAAGTGTAAAAAAAAAAAAAAATATCGGTCGGTGTATAATTTTCAAATTTCCGGGACCAAAAAAAAAAAAGTACTCTCCCCTTATTCAACGGCCGGCCGAGTCGTTGCGAAATTTTTCCTCAAAAACTGGACCCGCCAAAAAAATGTGCTCTACCCCCCGCTTATTCAGCGGTTGGCTGAGTCGTTGCAAAATTTTCGGCGCGATTTTCAAATTGTAACCACCCCCCGTTCAAAAAATCCTGAGTACGCTACTGTTTCAATATAAAACTCCTTTCTTACCTTAGTATCTAACCTAAATGCTACAAGACCAAAAGAGTGTTCCAGAATTGAGAGTACAGATGTTATGTCATCATAATGTTTTGGCAAGCTTCGGCAATTTATATGTAACAATAAAAAAGCATTGCTTTTGGCTAAATCTTGGTTAAAAAAATCTTCAGGAGTCATAAAATTTGAGCCATTCTCTATTTCCTCCAGCAAAATACTATTAACATCATCCATGGCAAAAGGAGGAATACATATAATTAAAACATAGTTGAAAGTTTTCTAATGAAAGGATACTAGTAACAAACAGCATGCGTATTTGATTGCAGGTAATAATAGCACTGAAACAAACACAACTTAATGAATACATATCAAATGCAGGATTCATATAACAGTCGGAAGAATCAATTTCTTCAGGTTCAAATTTATATTCTAAAAGAAAAGAAGAACATAAATATACACAAAATGGATTGTTGAATAACAAAATCAGAAGAAGAACAAAGCAGGAGTAAAAAAGTAGATTATGAGTTGAGTAATTGAAATACACACATTGATTGTCGATTGTTGCCAGGAAATATCTAAATGGTACGAGTTACCTGTACATGCATAATAGAGGAGACAAAGATAAGGACAAGAGATAAGATACATAAGCTATCATAAAGAACAAAATGCCCCCCTACTCACCAATAAAACGAACGAAGTACCACCCCCCCCCCCGACACTCAAGCCGTTTAGACTTTGTATCACGAACTTCTTCTTCTTTCGGAACCGCAGAGGTCGGCTTTTTTGCGCCAATCGCCTTCCATCGCTACTGAAAAGCCTCGCGAGAGGGCCGGCGGTATTCTAGAAATCCTTTATCTTTTTAAAAATATTTTTGTTGTTGAATGATATCGGATAAATTTTCGGCCTAATGTTCATATGAGATACTGCAGAGATACTATCTGCGCATGGGCATGATACACAGGTGAAAGTATTATTTTCAAGAGGGCAAACAAAATGTATTCATGAATGACCTACATCACTTTGGCAGTGATTATTCCAAAAATGCACAAAGTGGGATGTGTCCATGCACGTGTAAAAGATCTGTGGATATTAGGGGGTCATTTTGTACAAGTGTTATCTCCGGAGTGGCTGATTGGTTTCGAACCTGAATATAGGTCTTATCTCAGCTACTGCCAAATGTTATGCCTCCATTTCCCTACCAAGGCAAATTTTGAACGGTATCTGTACATCATTTTATTTTTGTTTGGTTTATGTTGTTATCATTAGGAAATCACTTTATGTTAATCAATATGCCGCAAAGCTCCCTTGTAAAGCAGGTATCTGCTGCGCCGAGCGGCACTACCTTGCCTTTAAAGATGAAAAAAACAATATTAGTTTGTCGATGGCCATGATGGAGGGGAAGTACTGATTATTTGAAATGATCTTCTGGGATCAAATAAAAAATATAGTTATTTCAAAATTTGATATAACAGTATACAAAGAGAGTTATTAACGATTGATATCAACTGAACAAAAGGATGAAGACGGCGTACCAACATATTAATCATCTTCAATTTTCGTAAATGTAAACAAATCTAATGCATAAGTCTTTGTTAAGTAGAACGTTACGAATTATTTCATTTATATGTTATGACATATGACTATGTTATTATATTTCAATCGTAAGAATGCAAATTGCCTAAATTGCGTTTTGTCTGCTAGGTAAGGCAAGCCATGTATATTTTACCTAGTAACAACTAGCATGACTAATGTATGCAATTTCAACGGCTGAAATGCAATGATATATAACAGGGGAATGTAATAGCCTATTGCTAATTAAACGTGCATAAATTTGAATACATATTGAAAATATACAAACACAGTATACCTCCGTCACACCAACGAGACCAACCTAAGACCGAAAACATACCGAACAAAAATTACCTTGCCCTGAATGGCTATGAATCGGTCAGTTTGGTGTCGGTCGTGACCGGGGTATTCATAGGGTATACATTCTTCTAATTCGGCTCGATTTTGAGCAATGTGATAAAATATTTAAAAAATAGTTTCAATGATTGATGTTTTTAATAGATTGCACAGTTAGAGCTCCCTCTATGTCAGGGCAGTCAACACCACCGTCTCCATGTTCTTCAATCCTCTAGAAGAAATTGCTAGAGAGTATAGCCTGCAAATCAAATCCATTTAAACTTTCCTACTATTTTTCCCTTACGGATTGATTAGAAATAGCTGTAGAAATTATACAAAAACTCATTTTGACGTCACCAGATCATGCCCTTTAAATTACCAATCTCGTCCACCCAACTTTGATATACATGCAATTTTAACATTAATGTAACTCACTTATTACATTCCTGAGGCCGAATACCCATTACTTTGTTAGAAACCTTTCCGAATTATGCTCATTTATGTTCCTTGTCCTTTTAAACAATTATATATGCAGTTTATGCTCTTTATTTGTCATACTTTAGTTTAGTTTACCTGGTTTTAAGAAAGTTTACCTGGCTAAGAAAGCATAAATGCTTGTAAGTAAGCCGGACGGACGACGGCTTTAGGTCCTCTCCGAGGGAACTGGTAGTGAGGATTAATTACCAAAGGGCACTAGCGCATCGACTTGGTTTCGAACCCGGGTCACCGGATTACAAGACCACTGCTCTACCAACTGAGCTATCGCGCCTCCCTGTAATGTTTGACATGAAACTCTACATTTAGTTTTTTACTTTTGTATATAATTATAGTGAGTTTCAGTTTTTTCACGAAACTTGGATACTGAATAATGGATCTTAACTCTTGAATTTGGAAACTTGAATCTTGGATCTTGCATCTGGGCTCTTGGATCTTGGACATTGGATCTTGAATCTTGAATCTTGGATTTTGGGTCTTGGATCTTGGATCTTGGTTCTCGGATCTTGGTTCTTGGATCTTGAATTTTAGATTTTGGGTCTTGGATCTTGGATCTTGGATCTTGGACCTTGAATCTTAAATTTCTTGAGAACTTTGAGTCTTGTGCGTCACCTTTTGAAATGAGTGAACTTTACAATGGCATGTTACGTCTTCCTAACATTGAATCATTAGGCAATACAATATGATATTGAAATTTCCCATGAACTGATTTCTTGAAAGTCTTTGCGATCAATATGAGTATGATTAATCCTTCTTTTTATTAAAAAAATCCAGTCTAGTCGCGACACCAAGTTCATCATACATGGCTACTCGAGCGACTACCAGACATCTTGGGCTCAACAGATGAAAAATGCCCTCGTTGATAAGGTAAAATATCACTGTCATACCAACGTAACCGACACCAGACCGACAATAGATCGACCAAACATCTACATAACCATCTACGACCAAAAATCGGTCGGGTTGGAGTCGGTCTGGATTCGGTTTGGTGGTGTGACTGACGTATAGTTCGCGTTAAAAAAAAAAATGAGAATTCGGTTCTTAAATAAATGGCAAGTTGTAAGACGAATGGTTGTACAACAATTGCTTCGGTAACAATTTCTCCGCGGTCAATTCCTACACTAACCGCGGTCAGTTTCCTTCCTTAACCGAAGTCCAAACTTCAACCATGAACTAAACACTATACCTAACATTAATCGTGATCGTAAATCTAATCTAAAAACATATTGCAATTCCAGTCAACAAATATCTTTTACGACAGGATCCCCATAGATACGTCACTGCTTTTCTGAATGCTGCCATGTTAGAAATGTTATCATTTGCGAAATTATCCAAAACAACGGAAACCTTTTTAAAGATGTAGTTCTGTTTTGTTTTTTGTTTGTTTGCTTGTTTGTTTGTTATTTTTTTTTTTTTTTTTTGATATGTCAATTTGACGACCGTTTTTTTTTCTCTCTCTTAGAACACGAACGTGATAATGGTTGACTGGAAAGAAGGAGCTGGTCGTATTAATTACTTTCAGAGTAGAGCTAATACTCGGGTAGTAGGTCTAGATATCGGTAAACTCATTGGCGTACTGAAAAGCAAGGGAGCGTCTTATGGCAGCATGCACATCATCGGACATAGTCTGGGGGCCCATACCGCCGGGTACGCTGGAGAGTCCGTGTCTGGCATTGGACGATTAACTGGTAAGGTGTCAAAATTCGTGGGACCCCATTCGGAGTTACTTGTCATGAAATTAACTTCGAGGTTATGCCAGCTTGTAGTTACAATGACTGCTTGCCCGGCTTGTAGTTCAACACTTGAAATTCTCGTTGTTTCGGTCCCGTGAAAACCCTTGTCGTTGTTAGTGGATTGTTGTTCCACGGTCTCGTGTTTAAAACTGTAGCGTCACCGTGGACACATGTCATTTATACAGCACGAGGTTAATTATGTATTCAACCAACTGTGGGCATTTTTCTTTTCCTAACTTGAGTAATATAGTGTCTATTTAGGGTCAAAATATAGAATGATTACTTCACAATGGGCAAAATATTAACCGAATGGGGGAAAAAAAAGAAGAAGAAAAAAAGAAAATTTGTGTGGGTACATAATTACACACATGGCAATTTTTTACCCAGTATTCTAAGAGTGTAATATCATTTTGTTATGATGGGTTGATTATCAATATTGAAACTAATATTGTTATCACTATTATCATTATCATCATCTTTATCATGATTATACCAACGGAAACAGACAAACTAAAGCTTTTCGTCGTACCCTCATCAGATTAAATCGCAATTTGATTTACTCCGATGAGGGTAGGAGTAAAAGCTTTTGTATGTCTGTTTTCATTGCTATTTTTCGATTTTACTGTACCGATCATCTCATTATTATCATCAATCATCTCAGGAAGCGGGTATCGATTGCGCCTTGTGACGCACTTTCTTAGAAACTTTTGTAAAGCTCCTCCTTCGTAGCTATGGTAACGCCATGACCTCGATACAGTTCGATTTAACGCATCCAAGGATGAAGAATCAAGATGAAAGAAAGGATGATAAATATTGTAAAGGGAATAGAATCTTGTTGGGATAGATCTGAACCAAATTAAAATATATATTCATCAAGAATATAGAAAATCTTAAAACTATATCTAATTTTAAGATACAAATGACTGGCTGTAAGAATCATTAGGGAATATAACAGACATGGATAATGAATTTGAAGTTAAGAATTGTGAGAACTTATTGTAATAGTGATAATGATTATGTACATTTTTCATACAACGCATCATCATGGTGAATATAGGAATGGGAAAACACGATATTTTGATAATTACGTCTGTTTTTTACTACTATTACGATAAGATAAGATAAGATAATTTATTGGTTTCCACAGTATCTCATTTTACAAAGGGTGTAACAATATATTGAAAAATGATTATAATATACATGTAAATACAATACCGGTACACACTATTAACCCTAATAAGGCCGGGGGGCCATTGTGGCCATTATGCCCCCCCCCCTCCGCAATTTTTCTGATTGTTCGGGAACACATACGGATGGCGCCCCGCCGCTCGCTGACTTTTTTCTTTCGAGTCTTGCGCATCTTTTAAAATATTTTTTTTGAAAATCGGACGTACAGTTACAAAGTCACGTGACCTTTGTCTTTGCATGTCAGCCCAAAAATTGCTCATTTCGTGATTTGTGTACAAAACATATGGAAATGTAATTTTTCCTAAAAAGAGATAAAACATTGGTTATTGGATCTTGTTTAAACTTTAGGTGTTTGTTTTGGGAGTCAAAATAGTTGAATGGTAGTTAGAAATGAAATAAAACAACAAAACCAGTAAAATACATAAGTTAAAAAACAATGAAATACATAAGAAATGAACAAAACAGGAAATAACATAAGGAATAACCTAGCTCTTCCAATTTTTTTTGTCGTATTATTGTTTCAAAAGGTCTAACGAATACAAGTAGTGAAAAAGAATGCTTAAATATAAAGAATATATGGTTTATGGGTAAAAAGGTGAATTTTATGACCTTATTTGCATAAATTACCATAAATATGCAAATGAGTGAATTTTTCAAAAAATTAAATTAACCATAGTATTCTATACACTTCTTTTGACATGCGTGCTATTTTTCGCGACGATCGGCCGTTTCACGGCCGAGATCTTAGGCGGCCTTTTTAGGGTTAAGATAATCGTCCTTCAGTTGAACTTAAGAGATATAGTGGCGGAGCCTATGGAAAAGCAGAGCTTGTTGTGGATAGGCTCCTTAAACTACAAATGACATAATTAACTTAAGTTAGGTTTATAAAATACAAATACACGCTAAAACTGAGAAAGGGAGATTACAGGGATATATGAACCGATACTCACAATTAACTACAAGAGACAAGGGAAAGGTAAGGGAATATATCTGCAGCTTATTGAAATAATAGTACAATGTATTTTGTTCTCAACATGAGTAGTATATGTACATAGTTGGCATGGCCATACCGTTATTTACTCATTGTAATTAACAAAAGCATACTGCTTGGAGACAAAAATAGTCAGGAATCAGAAATGACAATATGTATTCAAATAATGACATTTCAATTTTCTTCTGAATAAATGAACACCAACAAACCTTTTAATCACAGAATCGAGAGAATTCCAGGACTTGAGACCTGTATACATTAAGGTATTTTGAGCAAAGCGTGTCCTTGTTCTAGGAAGGTGATAGGAGAATGCCTGTCGGGTAGGATAGTCGTGAACTTGATTTCTTTTCTTAAACAAATATGATAGTGCCTGGGGCAGTTCGTTGTTATTCAGGTGAAACATGAGGCTGCCTAATTGTAAATTAAAAATATCCAGAACTCTCAGTACTTTAGTATCAAAGAAGAGAGGGCTCAAGTGAGTACGAACAGGTACATTGCAAATTGTACGTATTGCTCTTTTTTGAACAACCAGGATTTTGTCCAGTTGGAGTTTCAATGAATTACTCCAGTCAAGAATACCATAGTTCAAGTAGGGCAACATTAAAATGGAGTACAACATTTGCAATACATATGATGGGAACATAGATTTCAGTTTGTATATCACATCAGCATTTCTTGATAGTAATGAAAAAAAATAATTTGTATGTATTTTCCAGGTCATTCCATCATCAATAAACAGGCCAAGAAACTTGGTCGATTGTACTTTCTTAATTTTGACATTGTTGAAAAAGATATCTCCAGGTAAATCGGAGATTGAATTGCTAAAAAACATGAAATTAGTTTTGTCCAAGTTTAGTGATAGTCTATTCGCAAAAATCCAGTGTGCAACATTCTCAAGTTCGGAATTATCAGATTCAACAAGAATTTGAGGATTCTTATGTGAATAAAATATAATGAGTCATCTGCGTATAGTATAAATGACAGTAGTCGGGATGAAAATTTGAAGTCATTTATATATGTTATGAATAGTAGTGGCCCTAAGAGAGATCCCTGAGGAACACCGCATGTGACAGGCTTGACACTCGATGCAATCCCATTTAATGAAACAAATTGTGTTCGACTACTGAGGTAACTTTTGTACCACTCCAAGGCCTTACCCCTGACACCATAATGCTGAAGCTTTTTAAACAAAATGTTATGATCAATTGTATCAAATGCCTTGGAAAAATCCAAAAATAATCCTACAGTATGACAGCGGTCGAAAGGTAAATAAAAGGTAAAGAAACAAGAAAATAAAGCAGCGCTGAAATTAATGACTGCAGAGAAACCTTCGTTATATCTTTTCGATAAGCCTAATATACAATACAACCATTACCAATATTCAACCTGTAACATGCTTTTTTATATATTTTTACCTCTAACATTTTTACCTCTGACATTTTTACCTCTGACATTTTTACCTCTGCCATTTTTACCTCTGACATTTTTACCTCTGACATTTTTACCTCTGACATTTTTACCTCTGACATTTTTACCTCTGACATTTTTACCTCTGACATTTTTTCCTCTGACATTTTTACCACTGACATTTTTTCCTCTGACATTTTTACCTCTGACATTTTTACACCGAGCCCTGCAGTAGTGTAGTCCAGTTACTGCGGCTCAGCGTAAATTGCACAGCGTGAGCGCCGTGACACCGCGGGAGTTGCCCGATGGAGGCATTTGAAATCCTGTACGCTCGCTGAATGAATGCCTTGGAAGGAAATATCTATGACGTCATCCATGGTTATAGTGCCATGGTATAGTGCATGACGTCACGGTATAGTAGTATTTTTATTATAGGTAACATCATAGCAATGTAATGTTTGGTCACATGATGCTATGTTGACCAATTACTGAACAGGATTTCATTCATCAAAAATATAATTATTATTATTACCCTTACAATAACTTTTACTTTTACTATTATAACACTATTTGTATTACTATTACTATTACTAATACTATTACTATTTGTATTACTCCTACTATTACTATTATTACTAATAAATATGGCAAAGAGTGTATACCATTGTTTATTCATTTTTATATACATTGTATGTCTGTTTGTTTGATTTGTGTGTACATAGGATTGGATCCAGCAGGACCGGAGTTTACTGGATATGGCAGCGAGTGTACCATCGACAAATCAGATGCGACCTTCGTCGATATCATACACACCGATGGAGAGTTTACAGGAGCTGGACTTCTTGATCAGGTACGAGGGGCATTCAATAAGTTCAAACCCGAGTATCAAGGAGCAGGTATTTGGTGACGTAATTATGTCTTATGAATATTTCATCTTTCCCATTACAGGTGACATGATGACTGCAATTTGATGAACAACATCCACTGACATAGTCATTTTTTAAAGTCCCAGGTCCTTCAATTTGAACGGCTGCTCTAATACTTAAGTTGGGATGCTGCTGAACTTAAATCTTGTCATAATTACGTCACCTGTTCCTTCAAACTCGTGCTATGAACTTATTGACCGCCCAACGTAAAACAAAAAGTGCGTAGCTACAGGCGGCGAGGGGACATGTGCACCCATCTAATGACGAAATAAGAAAAGAAAAGAAAAACACGAAAAAATGAAAAATTGAGAGTGGAAAGGAAAGTGAAAAAGAAGTTCTTACGGCCCCTCACACACACTTCCCAGATAAGGAGCGGTGCCGCCGCGAATGTTTTCTATCGTAGAATGACACGTGAAGATCGACGGATTACGCCTATGCAACGAATATACCTAAACTTATAATTATTCATGCTCTTATTACAATAATAAAAAATCCAACCTAATTTTTAGTAGAACGAATGTGATTTAGCATATGGGTTAGGATTCGGGTAACATTTGGGGTTTACGATTAAAGGTTAATGTTAGCATTAGGATTGAGTTTGGGCTTCCGAACAAGTAATAAAAGAAAATTTGATTCGAGCAACGTGATCTCCCTTTGGTCAGACTGACTACACGCGTAGCTTGCATTTAATTTTCACTTGCCATCCTACGATATATAAATAAATCAATAAATATTCGCGTGCCGCCCCCCACCCTCACAATTACACCATTGTCCCTTTATTGCATGGACCCATGTTACTCGGAGACATGTTAGTTGATAAGTCCATGCGTTACGACACTGATGAAACAACGAACTGCAAACATGTATTTACTTAAAGCCCAGTTTAATTATTGTAGTTCAAAATACAAATTTAACTCAAATAAAATGAAATCGCAATAGAAGCGATTTAAACCAGAACAAATCCATTCAACTCAAATCAACTAAAAAATCTAGTCAAATCAAGTCAAAAAATAAAATTAAATCAAATCAAATCTAATCGAGTCCAATCCAATCCAATCTAATCAAATCAAATCAAATCGAAACGAATCAAATCGAATCAAATGAAGACAAAATGAAATTTAATCAAATAGAATCAAGTCAAATCAATTCAACTCAAAATGAATGGAATAGAATCAAATCAAATCGCCTCAAATCAAATCAAATATTTATGTTCTTAAACGTTGCAGCTAGGACATCAGGATTTCTACCCAAACGGAGGAGAATCCCAGCCAGGCTGTGAGGGTACAAGCGTTGCGGAAGGCTGTGATCACTCGAGGGCTTATTATCTCTTTACAGAGAGTATATATTCTAGTTGTAACTTCTCACCCACCAAGAAATGTACTAATTGGAGCAGCTACCCCAACTGCAACAATTGTGGCACCTGTCCAGAGATGGGTTACGGTGCCTTGAAGAGTAAGGGCCAAGGAGCCTACTATCTCACGACAAATAACAAATCTCCATACTGCAAGTAGAGAAGGTTGATGAGCTTGCTATCACTATACAAATAGAAAATACTATCTCACGAAAAAAAAACACTATCTCACGACAAATAGAAAATACCATTTCACGACAAAAAGTAAATATCCATTCTGCAAGTATAGCAGGTCCATAAATTTACTATCTCATAGTAAAATTAGTAAATTATATCTTGCATCAAATTTTTTTAAATATTAAATATTTAGAATTTTACTAAAATTTATTAAATCAAAAGAATTTATTTAAAAAACAATTAACCAAAAATTAACATTTTAACATTTTACAGTTTTAATAAAATTTTGAAATTAAAAAAAAGCTTCAACTCCCGAATAGTACTCCAAAATAAGTACTTTTTCAGAGCAACCTTAAAATGGTTGAAATATTTTTGGTCATGTGAAGAGCTCTCAGCCAATCAAAAATCAATAAACTGTTGATGCAGGATGCGCCCCTCAGCAAATAGTACTATTGGAGTCACCTCTCGCACATAGTTTCACCCAGAACCTCTCACTACAAATATAAAATATCCATTATGTTACTAAATCCGGAATGAGAGGTCCAAAACGTTGCAATGCATTGAAAAAGAAAAAAAGCGCACTGACACAAATTCTTGAATCCTATACTACAAATAAATTCACAATAGAAGTATGTAAAATCATTGAAACCTCCGTCAGTATCTGAGGAGCAGGGCAATTAAAATGAGACTAAATAGAATAAAGAGAAGAGATTATATTTCATGTTAAAAATCTTTGAAAGTAAAATAAATTAGGGGAAGACAGAAATATGCCCGCAATTTAAGGGTTTCGATCAATTTTGATAAGCCTTTTTAAAAGTTATATCAACCAATGAGGGTTTTGAATTGTAACAAAACAAAAAGACCATAAGCTCAATTTCAGAATTAAAAATGATAGTAATATTGATCATAATATCAATTATAATAATAATAACAATAATCATAATAATAATAATAATTATTTTTATTATTATTATTATTCATGCTGCATTACACACTAAGTTGGATGGTTTAAAAACATAAGAAAATAAAGCAAATCTATAACTTTGAGGAAAACGGGAGTTCTAGACAAACAAACCATGGGCTGTCGCTAGTTCATGCAGATCTGAGTTAAAGAATTTGTTCGTCACAAAAGCAAGGATCGAAAATTTGTATTGCCTGCAAAATTTAAAAACAAATCTGTATTTAGTGGATGATTGGATGGTTAACAATATGAGAAACCAGAACCATTTAAAAATGGCACATAATATTGTACTCTTGTTTTTGTTTTCGTCTAGTCTCTTAATTTTCTTTGTGATCAGGTTAAAACGTTTCTCAGTTAAATCATCTAATGGCCTTTTCCCTTGATTTGCTTTGATGTTTAAAGTAGTTTCTTCAGAAAGATTTGAATTCATTTGAATAATTTTAAATTGACGCTAATAAAAACAAATATGGTGCGTATTCAATTATGTCTCGGCTCATATTATGTTGAAAGTTGTCGATTCTTTATATGCTAATTGTTTGTATATGAGCGTTGCTATGGGAGATAGTATAGTATGCAATGCAATAGTATGCAATATTTTGTTGAATTGTTGTTAGGAATTTCATCCATTGCCGTATTCACACTCTTTGTGATCTGACGTTTTATTTTCCAACCATCTTTGACCTCTTGACAAAAGTTTACAGATGGAAAGTCATCTCGGTTCGTGACAATCTCACCAAATTGTGTGGTTTGGCTTAGTAACTTTTGATTCCAAGCTCTTAAAAGTATAACAGATGCATGTGTAAAAAGAGCAAACACTTCCGCACACACTGCATCCAGTTTTCCTTGCACGACCATTTTGCGTTTGATGCCAGGAATTTTAATTAGGAGAATAAGTTTAAAATCCTTAAATTTGCAACTCGTTGAGAGGTTCAAAATCATTTTTTTGGATCAAAATTGGCAATTATTTCAACTTTTTGACAAAGTTCCCACACATAGATTTTGTTTATAGAAATATTAAATTCATCAGAATAATGTAGCAATGAAAGAAAAATGTTATTGTTGCATATTTGTCATAAAAAGGCTAATGCAAACACAGTCAGAAAAACAACCATTTTACAGATAGAAGTTAAGACTGCCTATAGACATGATCGAGTATTTGCTTCAGCGACAAATTCTCCGGGGATTTGTGTCGTCACCAATGATAAAAAGTAATTAAAAATAAAAAGTAGTTTGGGTTATATATATATGGGGTATATATACCGCTAGCATTTAACTTATTTGAGTTTATTATTATTGTATTAATAGAATTACACTTCAACCTTTCTTTTCTTTTATGATTAAGAAACAAAAGACTATAATTATAAACATCCAAACTTTTCAAGTCAGAGACAATTTTGTCATTCTGTAAGAGAATAAGGATGTTCGTTCATTCAGTCACGAATGAAAACAAACCTAGGGTGTAAAGATCATTAGTTAATTTTGAAATCTAAAGCGAATATTTAAAATGGCGTTTTAATGATGATATCTTTTAGAAGTCTCGTTGTAGCCAAAACGTCAGTCAGACCTAGAGAATGATATATATTTTATTCAAATCTTTATTTTAAATTACCACCCAAGTGTTGAATCTATTTTTATCCACAAGCTGACAGGGTTATGTATGTGATATCATGATTATGTATAAGCAAAGCGCCATCTTATTGTTTATAATCCTTTTGCTTAGACAACTCTAACTGTTCTTAGTAGACAATAGACATTCTTCTTCTTCTTCTCCTTCTACTTCTCCTCCTTCTTCTTCCTTTGGTTTTCTTCTTCTTCTTCTTCTTCTTCTTTTTCTACTTATTCTTATTCGTTTTTCTTCTTTTACTTCTTCTTCGTTTTCTTCTTCTTTTTTTCTTCTTCTTCTTCATTTTCTTCTCTTTATTCTCCTCCTTCTTCCTTTGATTTTCTTCTTTTTCTACTTTTTCTTATTCGCGTTTCTTCTTCTTCCTCTTATTCTTCGTCTTCTTCTGTTTATCTTATTGCTTTTTTACACTGAAACACGTTTACGTTTAATACTGAAACAAATTTGAAAGTTTTGACAACCTAAAATCTTCCTCTCTCCCTAAAAGTAGAAGTCAAAGGTAACACAAAACTTAAAGATTGTTGAAAACTAGGAGCTTGAATTAGTCAACACCATTGCCACAGATGCTAGCCTTCCCAGAGCTTATCTTACCTGTTTCCTAATCGTAGACTCTATATTTATTTCCAATTGAAATATAATCAAGCGAAATACTGCACAAGGGTCAAGGGTCGTTAAACTGTCAGGTAATTAATCTCCACGTTTAGGAGCTCGATTGTTTTTCTGAATAACATTTCAAATTTTAAAACAAACTGCTTCTCCTCATTAACAAGTGTTTTTCTAAGTGAACATGCCTTCCTATACTTAATTCTCTTCCCATTTTTTCTTCCATCTACTATCTTTTCATTCCTATCAACTTTCTGATATACAATATGTAATTTTCATAATAATATCTATAATGTTCTCCCAGTAACTGTGTTAAATTATTGTGGGCGTTCCCAACTCAAGCTATGCTTTTCGGGTTTTCGACTCCTTCTGTTATCTGAATTATTTACTGTAAACTCTATGTTGAAATCATTGTTACATATATAATTTATATATACATTGTGTTTCATATTGTACCGTTGAGAAAAAAATAAATGTTAATAAATACAAATACAAAATCCAAATTATAATCGTTAATTAATAACCCATCATACAGCAATTATCATCTACTGTTGACATTGGCTATTTACATAAGGCTAGATATGATGGTTCTTTAATTGCTTAAATAGGGGTGATTTGATTCGATTAAAATTACATTTCTGCTACGAGTAGGATCAGGTCATCTAGCATCTATTTATCAGCTACAAAGATGGGGAGCCTTTCCTTAGCCGTCGTGTTTCTGGCTGCTGCCATTATTCAAGGTAAGATTTGTACTCTATTCATGTTGAGGAGAGAAGATCCACTCTTTTAAAGGAAAATCTAACCTTAATAGCACATTACTCTCAAAGAAAACAGAAAAATCAGAGAAGCAGACTAGTGAGGGTTTGAATGAAATCGGACTAAAATAAGAAAGTTATGAATTTTCGAAAGTTGTAGTCACTATACGTTTGGGTAATTCGAATTGGCTAAATCAGTAATTTCCGTGTGAATTAGTGCTTGAAAACGTTCCCATTAATTTAAACGCACAAAATAACTAAAATGTAAATTTTTCAAAATGTTAGACTCACGAGGGTCACGAGGACCTATAATCCCATGCTAACCATACCATATTTTGAGTAGTGCCCCATAGGAAGGAGGCACTTAGAGGAAAAACAGAAAATTAATGATATTTTTGTACACGACAAACGGGAGAGTTTTCCGTGACATCGTAACAATCCATTGACCAAATTGCCAATTTGAGATTCGCATAGATTTTGCAACAAAGGTTGGATTGCCCTTTACGATTCATATCACTTCATTTGGAGTTGAATCCAGTCCATAATCTAAGTGGAATTCATTATGAGTATACTGGTATGCCTCACTTTTTAAGAGTGGATTCCACTATTTTAAGCGCGAAGTCATCCTTGAAGTGACTTCTCAATAAAAATTACGAGGTTCCACCCCTGTACGTTTTGAGATTATGTCATTTACCCCTCCCCTCTTTGTCTCAAACCACTGTGCTTGTAATTATATTCAGGGTAAATCAAATATTGTTAACATACAATTAGTGTTACTTACTAAATAATAATAGGCCTAATTTAGAACGTTATTTTAGGCTACATTCCAGAGTCTCATCTTATGAACTTGTATTTTGTATATATGTGTTTGAATTTATTAGAAAAACTTCATGCACATGGTGCATGAAGTTTATTTTTTTACAAAACCAAAGTATAATGACAAAATTAAATGTATCTGGTATATTTCAAAAGATCCCTCTTGGATACTTCAAAAGAAACTTTATTCACGATCGTCACTTCGACAGAGTCATAACGATTCTTTGTATGTTTTTTTCCTAGGGTGTCAAGCTGACTCCGTAAAGTACGATGACCTTGACCGGTTATACTACGGCGATGGTACGTCGAAATGTCATCATTCTAAACCAGAGAGCCCTGATGCCATCGTTATTAAATACTGGCTCTATACAAAACAAAACAAGAATAGTGCACAGAGACTGTACAGAAAAGACGCTAGCTCCATCACCAACTCCAACTTTCAGGTATGTTTGTTACCATGGATACCTGATTGCGATAATAATGGTCTGTTCAGAGCCAGAGGGGCGTTGACCAGTATCACTTATCACAGAGTTAACTCTTTTCGATCTCTCAACAGAATATATTAAAACAGAAACTTCAAACTTCAAGTAAAGAATTATAGGGGCATGTTTACAATAATAATGAGGTAATAGATTAAAGCAGGTAGGATCTCTTGTTTATATCAAAGTGACTCGGTAACATTGCCTCAGATTCTGATACAAAATCCTGGATTTAGCTCATGCTGCAATCATAATTATAAACCTTTAGGTCAGTCAGGAATTCCATGACTTTTACAAGCCGATCGCCTGTCTGATTATCAAGATATTTATGATTGGAAATCTAAATTTCATTTTTCGTTTTCCGGTTTTTTATAACGCTACAGTCTATTGGGGAAAATGAGCATGGTAAAACCGGTCACTCAAAGATTTTTAATTTTTTGAGGCACTTTATGATCATTTTGAAGCGCAATTTTGTTAGGGCTTCAATATTATACCATATGACAGACACTGATAACACGTAGGGCCATGCATCTCAGATTTAAAGGGCCCCTGCCAACCAAATGCAAGTTTATTCCTATTGGTGTGTAGTCCTGCATACATCTCATATTTTGATATGTAAACTTCTGAATGTGTTTCATAGATTTTTAAATATTTGTTGAAATATTTGTTTTTCAAACTTGCTAAGCTCCACCCCAAAAACCTCCAGAATCTCATTCCCCTTGTGACATCATAATATTATATCAGTCATCAATGAGCTAACTTGAGAAAGTGGTATGTAACTTTACCGAAGTGGACCACCTGTTACAATACGTAATACAATAGCAACATACAATTTGCTATGTCAGACATGCTGTAGCATCACAAGGAAGACAAAGGCAATGATGATGTATTGTACATGTATGAAAGCATGCAATTCTAATATGAGCGCGTGCTGAGAGGGGGAAATTACATACCATTGTCTATTGTAGAATATTAGTTTAGTCTGACATTTTGACGTCCACCCAACTTTGATAACATGCAATTTGAACATCAATGTAACTCACTTATTACATTCCTGAGGTTGAATACCCATGACCTTGTCAAAACCTTATCTGATTCATGCTCATTTATGTTCCTCGTCCTTTTAAACAATTATTTATGCATTATATGCTCTTTATATTTTCATACTGACCGTAATATTTGACATGAAACTTCATTTTATTTGCATTTTGGCATGTTACGTCATTCTACCATTGAATCTTTGGGCAATTCAATATGATATTGAAAGTGCACTGCCCATGAGCTGATTTGCTTGAAAGTCTTTGCGATCAATTTGAGTATGATTTATCTTTTTTTCTAAATCCAGTCTAGTCGCAACACCAAGTTCATCATCCATGGCTACTCGAGCAACTACAAGAGATCTTGGGCCCAATCGATGAAGAACGCCCTCGTTGATAAGGTAATATCACAGTCACACCTACGAAACCGACAACAGACCGACAATAGATCGACCAAACATCTACATAACCATCTACGACCAATACTCGGTCGGATGGGATTCGGTGTGGGTTCAGTTTGGCGGTGTGACTGACGTATAATCAGGGGCGGATCCAGCCGGCGGCAGGAGGGGGGGGGGGGGCCCAATGCGTAATTTTATTTTATTTTATTTAATTTTTTTTTTTTTTTTTATTTATTTTTTTTTTTTGGGGGCTATTTTGAACCCCCGTCAATGATGTTTTCCTGGCATCTACTAACACAAAAAGCCGTGCATGATAACGTCTTTTTAAATCAAGTAACAGTTTAAACAGTTTGACCCAATGACGATGCCGAGCATCGTCCACTAGCTGCGTAGCGGCGAGGCGATTTTTTTTTTTTTTTTTTTTTTTGGGGGGGGGCTATTTTGAACCCCCGTCAGAGATGTTTTCCTGGCATCTAATAACACAATGGTGACCATAAAAAGCAGTGCATGATAACGCCTTTTTAATTAAATCAAGTGATAGTTTAAACAGTTTGACCCAATGACGATGCGGAGCATCGTCCACTAGCCGCGTAGCGGCGAGGCGATTTTTTTTTTTTTTTTTTTTTGGGGCTATTTTGAACCCCGTCAGTGATGTTTTCCTGGCATCTACTAACACAATGGTGACCATAAAAAGCAATGCATGATAACGTCTTTTTTAAAGCAAGTAACAGTTTAAACAGTTTGATCGTCCATGAGCCGCGTAGCGGCGAGGCGATTTTTGGCGATTTTTTTTGTGGCTATTTTGAACCCCTATCAGTGATGTTTTCCTGGCATCTACTAACACAATGGAGACCATAAAAAGCAGTGTTTGTAAATCAAGTAACAGTTTAATAAACAGTTATATCCAGAATTATCATGTGTTTGGTTAAGTTACCAGATGAGTTGAATATCTTCTCACAATATTTGCACTTGAAAGATTTCTCTCCAGTGTGCGTTCTTTCTTTTTTTTGGCTGCCCTAGGGGGGGGAGGGTTCAAACCCCTAACCCTCCCTGTAGATCCGCGCCTGAGCGGGAGGGGGTAGAGCACTATTTTTCTCCTTTCTCCCTTTCTCCTTTTTCTCCTTTTTTTTCTTTCTCCAACCCCTTTTTTTTGGCGGCCCTAGGGAGGGGGCGGGGTTCAAACCCCCTAACCCTCCCCGTAGATCCGCGCCTGAGCGAATGGGGAGAGCACTATTTTTTCTCCTTTCTCCCTTTTCTCCTTTTTCTCCTTTTTTTTCTTCTTTTCCCCACCCCCCTTTTTTGTTGGCCGGGGAGGGGCCGGGCCGGGCCGCATTACGCAATTCGATATGATGAAAAATTGAGGTAGGGACATTATTTATAGGCAGGGTGGCCCATTAGCAGGCCCCCCCCCCCAAAATGAAATCCTCTGAATCTAATCAGCATTTTGAAGTGAATATTGACTAAGAATCATCTGAAGAATTATTTACTATTGTTTGTACTAAGATTGATAACTTTCATGAAATATGAACAAATAAAAAAAATTGATTTATTAATTCTCATATTAAGTTGTGAAAAATATAATCCAAGTCTACTGACCTAAAATGACCTTTGACCTTGGCTTTGTCACCTAAAATGTTCAAGTTTCATGGAATAGGAATGTATACTTTCAAAATTACAATCAAAATTCAAAATCTTAACCTGATGCCACAACAAAGTCTAAGTTTGATGACCGGAAATGACCTTTGACCTTGAATTAGTGACCTGAAATTCTACTTACAGGATTGGGGATATTTGATAAACCTTTAGTCTAAGTTTCATTGAATAAAAACTTATACTTTCAAAATTATATTAAAAATTCAAAAACTTAACCTCAGGTTAAGTTTTTGATGATGATGCCACAACATAGTCTAAGTTTGTTGACCTTAAATGACCTTTGACCTTGATTTTGTGACCTGAAATTCTCCTCACATGTTTGGGGATACTTGATAACCCTTTAGTTTAAGTTTCATTAAATAAGAACTTATACTTTCAAAATAATATTAAAAATCAAAACTTAACCTTGGTTAAGTTTTTCATGTTGACGCCGCCGTCGCCGTCGCCGCCACCGGAAAAGCGGCGCCTATGTCTCGCTTTTTGCTACGCAAGCGAGACAAAAAAATGGCAAGGTGTAAGACGAATAGTTGTGCGACACTTATAGGAAAAGGCCACTCCACTGAAAAGTTGAGCTGATTAGATAGACAAAAATCTAAAAAGCCCAAATATAACTTGGTTTTGGAAAATGGTGCTCAGATTTATTTTTAATAATTCTTTTAATGAGCAAAAAACAAGTTAATGAGCGAGTCGGTTGTGACGTAGGGTCCTCACAACACAGATTCAATGTAACCAAATTTAATGCATACGTCTTGTAGTGCCTCGATACAAACTATTTCATTCACCTGATAAGAATAATGAAACACTATTTTTCTTATCAGGTGAATGAAATAGTTTGTATAGAGGCATTTCACAAAGACGAATGCATTAAATTTGGTTACATTACAAAAATAGCCTATTGTCAGAATGTATACCGCTGGCACTTTCGTTGTGAGGAGCATACGTCACATCCGTACAGCAATATAAATGTTTTGCTCGAAATACCCGAAACAAAAATCGCTCTTAAAATCACCTGATTGAAGTACGCCCGTGATATTTGGTAGTTTTAACCTTTGATTTATTTACAACATGTTATAATTTTTGAAAATCGGAGTGGACTTGGGCTTTAATGCTCCGGTAACAATTTCTCCGGTCATTTCCTACACTAACCGCGGTCAGTTTCCTTCATTAACCGAAGTCCAAACTTCAACCATGAACCAAACACTAAACCTAACATTAATCGTAATCGTAAACCTAATTAAACACCATATTGCAATTCCATCCAACCAATATATTGTATAACAGAATCCCTATAGATACGCTATTGCTTTTCTGAATAGCTCTAATGTTAGAAATGTTATCATTTGCGAATTAATACAAAACAGCGGAGAATTATTGCAATAGATATCCCCCTTTTTAAGATGTATTTCTGTTTCTTTTGTTTTTTTGTTTGTTTGCTTTTTTGTTTGTTTGTTTTTTATTCTTCGTTTCTTTCTTTTTCAATATGTCAATTTGTCGTTTTCTCTGTCTCTTAGAACACGAACGTGATAATGGTGGACTGGGAAAAAGGAGCGGGTCGTGCTAATTACGCTCAGAGTAGAGCTAATACTCGGGTCGTAGGTCTAGATATCGGTAAACTCATCGGCGTACTGAAAAGCAAGGGAGCGTCTTATGGCAGCATGCACATCATCGGCCATAGTCTGGGGGCCCATACCGCCGGATACGCTGGCGAGTCCTTGTCTGGCATTGGACGGCTAACTGGTAAGTAGTCAAATTTCGCGCGATGATTAATCAATAACTTCATACACTGATGCCCATACAGTTAAAATAAAGTTTCTAAACCTCTTTTCATAAAGTGAGTGTGACAATGTGATTTGTTCTTGCTAGATAAGTTTTTATATTTTCTAATAATTTTATTTATCAATCTCTTTGATTCTTTTAGATTGATAAATAAAGTTCTGAGAAAATATAAACTTGAATTTGAGGAAAACATCATTATGATGGTCCGTAAACTTAAAGGTTGAGGTTTTAAACTTGCTCCACCATGAGCCGAGAGGGGAGGGGGGCAGCGGCGGATCCACCCGGCGGCAAGGGAGGGGCCAGAGAGGGGCCCAATTCGTGAAAAAAAGATCTAAGATCCAAGATCTAAGATCCAAGACCCAAAATCTAGTATTCAAGATCCAAGACCCAAGATCTGAAAACCAAGATCCAAGATCCAACACCCAAAACCCAAGATTCAAGATCTAGGATCCAAGAAAATTGCCAGGGTAGGGGCCCGTCTTCTTTTTTTAAAACAAAAACAAAAATGTGTTTTCTACTTCTTTTTTTTTGCCAGGGGAGGGGGCCGCTGGGGGAGGTCGGGGCCCCATTCGGATTTACGTGTCATGAAATTAACCGACTGCTTGCCCGGCTTGCAGTTTGAAACTCGAATTACTCGATGTTTCGAAGTGAGAACTTATTGTAATAGTGGTGATGATTATTTAACTTTGTCATAATTACAACGCATGATGCGCGTTTACATAAAACAGTAAATCATGGTGAATATAGGAATGGGAAAACAAGATATTTTGATACTTACGACTGCTATTTACTACTATTACGATAACAATAACTACTACCATTACTATCACTAGGCCTGCAACTATTACTATTTCTATCACTGGCACTGCTGCTATCGATGTTACTATTACTTTTACTATTATATCATTTTTTGTGTTACTATTACTGAGCAATTACTATTAATAATACTATTATTATTACTATTTGTATTACTCCTACTATTAATATTTCTATTTCTAATAACTACTATTGCTATTATTAGGCCTATTACTGTTACTACTAATAAATATGCCAAAGAGTGTACTATTGTTCATTCAATTTTGTTTACTTATATACTTGTTTATCTGTTTGTTTAATTTGTGTGTACATAGGATTGGATCCAGCAGGAGCCGAGTTTACTGGATATGGCAGCGAGTGTACCATCGACAAATCAGATGCCACCTTCGTCGATATCATACACACCGATGGAGAGTTTACAGGAGCTGGACTTCTTGATCAGGTACGAGGGGGCGTTCAATAAGTTCAATAAGTATCAAGGAGCAGGTATTTGGTGACGAAATTATGTCTTATGAATTTTTCAACTTTCCCATTACACGTGACAAGATGACTGCAATTTGCTGAACAATATCTATTGACATAGTCATTTTTTGAAGTCCAAGGTACTTCAATTTGAACGGCTGCTCTAATACTTCAGTGGAGGTGCTGCTGAACTTAAATCTTGTCATAATTACGTCATCTGTTCCTTCAAAGTCGGGCTATGAACTCATTGAGCGCCCAACGTAAAAGACACAGTGCGTCGCTACAGGGAGCGAGGGGACATGTGCCCCCATCTAATGGCGAAACAAGAAAAGAATAGAAAAAAAACACGAAAATATGAAAAGGTGTGAGGGGAAAGGAAAGTAAAAAGAAGATATTACGGCCCCTCACACACACTTCCCAGATGATCAGGAGTGGTGCCACCGCGAATATGTTTTATCGTAGAATGGCGCGTGAATATCGACGGATTCTGACTATACAACGAATATACGAAAACCTAATAATTTTTCATGCTCTTTTTATAATAAGTCCGTGTTGATCAGTAACCTAATTTTAGTAGAACGAATGTGATTTAGAATTTGGGTTAGGGTTCGGGTTACATTTTGGGTTTAGGATTAATGGTTAATGTTAGCATTCGGATTAAGTATGGGCTTCCGAACAAGCAATAAAAGAAAATTCGATTCGAGCAACGTGATTTCCCTTTGGTCAGACTGACTACACGCGTAGCTTGCATTGAAATGTTCACTTGCCATCCTACGATATAAATATTCGCGTTCCGCCCCCTCCCCACTACAACATTGTCCCTTTATTGCATGGACCCACGTTACTCAGAGACATGTTAGTTAATAAGTTCATGCGTTACGCCACTGATAAACACAACGAACTCCAAAAAAATTTTTACTTAAAGCTTAGTTTAATTATTGTAGTTCAAAATACAAATTTAACTCAAATCAAATGAAATCGCACTAGAAGCGATTTAAACCAGATCAAATCCATTCAACTCAAATCAACTAAAAAACATAGTCAAATCAAGTCAAATCTAATCGAGTCCAATCCAATCCAATCTAATCAAATCAAATCAAATCGAAACGAATCAAATCGAATCAATTCAAGACAAATGAAATTTAATCAAATTAAATCAAGTCCAATCAATTCAACTCAAAATGATTGGAATGGAATAAAATAAAAATCACCTCAAATAAAATCAAATATTTCTTTTCTTTAACGTTGCAGCTAGGACATCAGGATTTCTACCCAAACGGAGGAGAATCCCAGCCAGGCTGTGAGGGTACAAGCGTTGCGGAAGGCTGTGATCACTCGAGGGCTTATTATCTCTTTACAGAGAGTATATATTCTAGTTGTAACTTCTCACCCACCAAGAAATGTACTAATTGGAGCAGCTACCCCAACTGCAACAATTGTGGCACCTGTCCAGAGATGGGTTACGGTGCCTTGAAGAGTAAGGGCCAAGGAGCCTACTATCTCACGACAAATAACAAATCTCCATACTGCAAGTAGAGAAGGTTGATGAGCTTGCTATCACTATACAAATAGAAAATACTATCTCACGACAAATAGTAAATATCCATTCTGCAAGTATAGCAGGTCCATGAATTTACTATCTCATAGTAAAAATGATAAAATATATCTTGCATCAAATTTTTTAAAATATTAAATATTTAGAGTTTTACTAAAATTTATTAAATCAAAAGAATTTATTAAAAAAAAATTGATTAACATTTTAACATTTTACAGTTTTTAATAAAATTTTGAAATTAAAAAAAAGCTACATCAATTTTCAACTCCCGAATAGTACTCCAAAATAAGTACTTTTTCAGAGCAACCTTAAAATGGTTGAAATATTTCTGGTCACGTGAAGAGCTGTCAACCAATCAAAAATCGATTGATGCAGGATGCGCCCCTCAGCAAAAAGTACTACTGGAGTCACCTCTTGCACATAGTTTCAACCAGAACCTCTCAAGACAGTGTATATTTGTCTACTATCTCACTACAAATACAAAATATCCATTATGTTAGTAAATCCGGAATGAGAGGTCCAAAACGTTGCAATGCATTGAAGAAGAAAAAAAGCGCACTGACACAAATTTTTTAATCCTATACTACAAATAAATTCAAGATAGAAGTATGTAAAATCATTGAAACGTCCGTCAGTGTTTGGGGAGCAGGGCAATTAAAATGAGACTAAATTGTATAAAGAGAAGAGATTATATTTCATGTTAAAAATCTTTGAAAGTAAAATAAATAAGGGGAAGACAGAAATATGCCCACACTTTAAATATGCCCACACTTTAAGGGTTTCGATCAATTTTGATAAGCCCTTTTAAAAGTCATTTATCAACCAATGAGGGTTTTGAAATGTAAAACAAATCAAAAAGACAACAATTTCAATTTCAGAATTGAAAATGATAGTAATATTGATAATGATATCAATTATAATAATAATAATATTAATTATTGTTATTATTATTACTCATGTTGCATTAAACACTAAGTTAGATGGTTTAAAAACAATAAAATAAAACAAATCTATAGCTTTGTTGAAAACGGGAGTTCTTGACAAACAAACCATGGGCTGTCGCTATTTCATGCAGATCTGAGTTAAGGAATTTGTTCGCCCCAAAAGCAGGCAGCAAAATTTGTTATTGCCTGCAAAATTTAAAAACAAATCTGAATTTAGTGGATGATTGGATGATTAACAATATGAGAAACCAAAACCATTTAAAAATGGCACATAATATTGTACTCTTGTTTTTGTTTTCGTCTAGTCTCTTAATTTTCTTTGTGATCAGGTTAAAAACCTTTTTCAGTTATATCATCTAATGGCCTTTTCCCTTGATCTGCTCTGATGTTTAAAGTAGTTTCTTCAGAAAGATTTGAATTCATTTGAATAATTTTAATTGACGCTAATAAAAACAAATATAGTGCGCATTCGATTATGTCTCGGCTCATATTATGTTGAAAGTTGTCGATTCTTTATATGCTAATTGTTTGTATATGAACGTTGCTATGGGAGATGTAGTATGCAATATTTTGTTGATTTGTTGCTAGGAATTTCATCCATTGTCGTATTCACACTCTTTGTGCTTTTTTGTTTTATTTTCCAACCATCTTTGACCTCTTGACAAAGGTTTACAGATGGGAAGTCATCTCGGTTCGTGACAATCTCACCAAATTGTGGGGTTTGGCTTAGTAACTTTTGATTCCAAGCTCTTAAAAGTATAACAGATGCATGTGTAAAAAGAGGAAACACTTCCACACACACTGCATCCAGTTTTTCTTGCACGACCATTTTGCGTTTTATGCCAGGAATTGTAATTAGGAGAATAAGTTTAAAATCCTTCAATTTGCAACTCGTTGAGAGGTTCAAAATTATTTTTTTGGATCAAAATTGGCAATTATTTCAACTTTTGACAAAGTTCCCACACATAGATTTTGTTTATAGAAATATTAAATTCATCAGAACAATGTAGCAATGAAAGAAAAATGTTATTGTTGCATATTTGTCATAAAAAGGCTAATGCACACACAGTCAGAAAAACAACCATTTTACAAATAGAAGTTAAGACTGCCTATAGACATGATCGAGTATTTGCTTCAGCGACAATTTCTCCGGGGCTTTGTGTCGTCACCAATAATAAAAAGTAATTAAAAATAAAAAGTAGTTGGGGTTTCAATATGGTTTAGGGGTAGGTTTAGACTTAGGTTTAGGGGTAGGGGTAGGGTTTGGGGGATTTTGTCATGGTTTAAAGTTAGGAAAGCTGTTATAAGGTAAAATATTGTACATGAAGCAAAACAAAATCGCAGGAGCATTGAGTATAACTTTATTTGTCGGTGACACATTTCTGTCATTTGCATCCTTGATTCGGTTTTCTGTTTCTACTGTGTTTCATTCATTAACTTTTTTCCCTTTTTTCCTACCCCTCACTTCCCCCTTTCTCTCTCTGTCTCTCTGTCTTACTCTCTCTCTCTCTCACACACACACACACACACGCACACACACGTATATACACAAACACGTTCTCTCTTTTTCTATAGGTCTTCGTTAATTATAGAAACTGTGACAAAGCTAATGTCTTTCTTTGGGGATCATTTAGAGCCGGATTTAAAATTGAGTCTAAGTAATGCAAATACATACGGGAGAATAAAAGAGATAAAAAGGGGAATAGAGAGAGGTAGAGGGAGAGGGGGAAGAGTGAGAGAGTGGAGAGAGTGGACGAGAGAGGGAAAGAGAGAGAGAGAGAGGGTTTGGGAAGCAGAAATAAAGTGAACTAATAATAAAGTTATGAATGTTTAAAATATGAGATTACTAAGTCCATGCGAGTCTTACATTGGCAGTCTGATCAGTGGATTGTGACGTAGTCAAGGATAACTCTCCCATTTCTCGCGATAGCATATTATTATAGGTCCTTTAACGAGAATAGACCCTCCTATGTCATAACTTTTCAAAAATTAAAATTTTAGTCATGTTATGTGTTGGAACAAGTGGGAAAGTTGTCCGCCATTATATGAAAGAGACATAATTATTACCGATTCAGCCAATATTTGTGCACAGCCTAAAGCTATAGCTATTACAGCTTTTAAAAATGCATAACTTTCTCATTTTTTGTCCGAATTCATTCAAACTTTCCAGATTTTTCCGCATTCCACTAGTCATAGCATGCGACCAAGGTTCGTTTTCCCCTTAATTCATTCCGCTTGAACGCAGCCAAGCTACCCCCTTTGACCCAAAATAATGAACACCCTGTTTATAGCTAACCTATGGAAAGCCAAAGCCATAGGGAAAAAAGCTATATATATGTTCGATCCCTGCAAAATATAGGCCTCCTTATACAAATATATTAAAATATATGCGATGTTACTTTATAAATAAATCTATGCGCTTTTAAAAAAGGCCTATGTGTGTACAAATATATGCGATGTTTAGAAAAAAATATATGTGCTATTAAGATATATTGGATGTTTATAAAATATTTGCGTCTTCAAAACATATTCGATGTTTCAAAAAATACATGCTTTATTGATTTATGCGATAAAGTTCGAAAAAGTTACGTGCGAGGAAAAAAATATGTTCAACACAAAAATTATATTTGACAATTTACATGTACCAAGAAATAAATTACATGCATCAATTATATGCCAAAGACGAAGTATTCTGGAAGAAACCATTATATGTGCGATCTATAATATCCTTTAATATAAACCAGAAAATAGTAACTCAATTATATCGTTTGGTCCTGTGATATATGCGTGCGCGGACGTTTTGTTCGTACAAGATTTTTTTGTTCGTACGAAATTCTGGTTGTACGAGAAAAAAATATGTGCGTCCAAAAATATATATATATAATGATGCTCCCTTGCCTTCGATAGTCTTTGAATGGATCTTATTCAGACCCTATTTGGTCCTAGCCAGAGGTCCGAAGCATGCTGCATTGATATTGCCGCGCCGCCAGCTAGGTAGAGATTGCACTGGCGTAGGCCTGAGTACAGTTACTGCTGGGGGGCAGTTTGCCCCCCAATACAATTCAAACGTGGTTTATTTCTAATTCGATACCAGTGATTTACAAATGTTGCTTAAACGGCAAGATTTTGCGGGGTCTTTCTCTCACTATTTGCTGTAAATTATACTTTTTTATGATGCGGATATTTTTCTGCCCCCAAAAAAAGTTTTTGCTCATTACGCCCCTGAGAGATTGTATACAATGGTTGCCGACAAGAATTTCGTTAATGGTCTAAGCCTTGAGCTAAAACAAATGATTGATAGTTGTTATGTATCGGGTTGTGTTATAACGGGGTTCAAGAATGTAGCCAATGAGAAGCGTCAAAATGGATCACGTGACCGTGCATTATTTTTTACCATATGCACGGGGAATGCATTTTGATGATAACAGCCGTGCAAAAGAGGTGCAAAAGAGGTGCAATTACAAAAAGGCATAATGCACGCTGCGTGTAATTCAATGCATGTTTACGACAAGTCGCACCCATAGAGATATATACTTATATCTCTATGGTCGCACCACACTGCAACTAAGGACTTTTAGATTTTACACGACGAGAACGTGGACTGCCACTGTGACATCCTTTTAAGGTAATGTGACGTCCTTTTAAGGCACTACCGGGCACGGGCCAGTGTCTTGAAAGATTATGGCACACGTGGCAGTCCACGTTCTCGTCGTATAAATCTAAAAGTCCCTAGTGACGAGGCCACTGCTGCCGCGATCGTATGTGTGCACACGTCATTTCTTATGAAGGTTGCAGGTTTACAGTGTTATCGCCTTGCTAAGAAAGATTGTCGACCCATTTTATAAAACAAATAATACACAGGTTTTCGTTCGTGACGTAATGGCGATGCAGCACTATTCGGGTATTCACAATGGCACATACACTCGGCTACGCCTCGTGAATTTTATTGCACCGAATTATGTGAATACCCTCATGAGCTTCATCGACCATAACGCACTCACACCTAGTAGAGTCTACCTGTGTATTATTTGTAACGACTGAGTTGAATTGTTTTGCATGAGACACTGGAAAAAAAAGTGGATTATGGATCTTGATTGGATTGCACAGCATAGTGATTGTGATCCTGTCACAGTGTCAGTGCAATGCCATATTATCATTCCCATCTATGTAAAGTTTTGTATAGTTTTGTTTAGGCCTAGTTTTTAGTTTTGTAATGACGCCAGCTAAAAGCAGTCCGACGGTGTAATAGTAAATAGTCAACTCATAGTTTGCTTAGCACATCTAGCCCATCTGTTATGAGCCTAGACATTCAGTACCAGCAAAAAAAAAACCTGCCAGGCTCAGCCATAAATAAGCCCAGGGCCAGGTAGACCTACAGACTTTTTGTCAGCCCTAAGCCAAGGCTAAGACTAAGCCTAGACCCTCTACTGCTCTAGAGCCTAGACTAATTTAGCCCAGCCAGTTCTAGCCGAACGGTCCAGATGAGTTCCAGCCCAGCCCAGGTCCAGCCCGACACAGCCGTGTAGCCCAATTTCAGCCCAGCTCAGGTCCAGATAAGCCTGAACTAGCCAGCCAAGACCAAGTCACCAAGTCTTATAAACACTAATTGACTAAATCAAAATGAATAGACTCTAAATCTAATGTGTAATGAAAGCAAACAAAATAAACGAGCTCAGTTGAAATTTTGTTTTGTGTTGATAGCTAGATCTAATAGGAAGTGGAGTCAAAACAATTAGCCCCATGCTAGTGTCACAAAGAGGTAAGTGTAACTCTAACTCTAAGACTAAAATGTAAAATATGATTAGGCCTAGAGTGTATGAGATTTTACCGTGGTTAATTCCAGAAATCGAGACTTTTGTAACCAATTCTGATTCTGTTCAGATCCTGGTCCGGATCCGAGATGTATATGTATGACCAATAAGAACGTTATCGCTCGAGAGAGAGTGTTTGTTGCATCTAAAACATTTTGGAATTGAGTCCCATCACATTGCGTTGTGGGGAGGGACTATGCTTATATTACCCCTTTGGATTGCTTCCCAGAGTCTGGTTTTGAAGGTTTCAACCGAGTTGCAGGCAATGATACTGGGGGTAATAAATTCCAGACCCGAATGGTTATTGGAAAGAAGGTGAGTTGATAGATATCCGTTTTGCATCTTATGTTAGAGAAGGAGAGATCATGAATATGATGTCCCTTGACTTCCTTGAGTATCTTCTGGGGATGAGTGATGTATTCAGGTCTGGGTATGGCTACTTATACTTATTGTTGATCTAGATCTACTTACTTGGTCTTTGATCGATTTGAAGAAGAGCGAGTGTCTAGCCACAAAACGTCGACTCTGTAGAGGTTGCCATTTTAGATGGTCCACATTTTCGGGACCAGGTACTTAGTGCACTGGTTGATATTGACAAGTGAATGAATTCCTTGTTCAAGTTAGTAATGGAGAATTTATGATTTTATTGAAGCTATACTAGTCTAGATCTAGACCTACAAAGGTCTATATGTTGGTAGACCAATCACTAATTAATTACTAAATAAGTGCAGTAGTCGATACAGTTGCACTATTTATATTTATAATGTCTTAATACCCCTGTACAGAAGTGTAAACCAAGTCAAGGTCCAGAAATAGACCGTATCCAAGTGTAGTACTAGTAGTCTATATGGAGACCTACATCCTACATTGTTTTTGTAAGGTCGCAGTATAAAAGCGTAGGGCCTATAGCCATAGGCCTAGTCTAAAAATGGCCAATCCAGTTGTTGGGAATGGCCCTAGGCCTAGTTATAATCTGGTTATAAACTTATACATTTGGAGAATGGACGGAAGTCCTAGAAGCTTGGTTCACTTCAAATGACATTCAGACTGAAGAAAAGAAGAGACTTATTTCTAGTAGGGTTAGGTAGCAAGGGCTGTCACACCCTTCGTATTACTATTGTTGCAGCCAGATAAGCCATCAAGTAAAACCTAGCCTACACACAAAGTACAGACTCACAGAGGCTTTGAATCCACATTACGCGCCAAAACCCACATAAATAGTACTAAGATACAGGTTTTACACCTGCACGCAACAAACAAACGAAACGATCCCTCAGTTCCCAGCAAAGCTTCGGCAACTAGGCCCTATATAAGTGATTTCAAGGAATTTCAAGGAACTAGAGAACTTGCTGGGAGATCGGTTGGTCGTCGGATGTGCAGACGCACGTCAACAGCCAGCGAAAACTATTGGGAACGCCAAAGCCCGCGCCCAAGTTGACTTTTGAGAATGCAGTGAACATTGCAACAACGATGGAAGTCTAAAAGCGAGATGTAGAACAGATCAAGACAATTGGAAAGCCGCAATATGATCCTACGTCTGTTCATAAGCTTCAGAAGAAGGCGCCAGAACCACCGACAAAGACTCGAGCAAGGGTATCCAAGCCCAACGACAACTGTTCTATTGCAAAGAAGTTTTGGAGATGCGGTGGAAGCCACGCGCCGGAGAAGCGCAGAGAAGTGCAGCTCGAGTGGATACTTGAAGCCCACGGACTATCGTATCAAAGGAAGTGCTCAGGAAAATCAGGAAAGATTCCAAACTGACTTCCAGTAACATCAAGGTGAAATCCTATACGGAAGAGAAGGTAGACATTTACGGAGAAGCCGTGGTCGACGTTCAGCTTGAACCACAAATGAAGCCGGAAAAACTTAATCTTTTTATAGTTAATAAAGGTGCAAGTCTAATCGGAAGAGGCTGGATAGACGCCGAGAAGTAAGGGAAGCTGCACAATTTCCAAGCCAAAGTCTATACCCAGGATGTGAAGGATCAGCCAAGATTCATCAAATCAAATCCACTGCCCTATGCAATGCGGAAGGAAGTGGATGAGACATTAGATGAACCCCTAAAAGAAGGGGTCATCGAGCCAGTCAAGTTCTCGGAGTATATGCCTGCCCGCCGTTGCTGTAAGGAAATCTAATGGTAAAGTGCGAGTTTGTGAGAACTACAAACTCACAGCCAATAAGGTGCTTCGCGTTGAACAGTACCCAATACCGAGTCTAGAGGATATGTTGCAAGATCTAGAAGGCGGAGAGAATTCAGTAAACTAGACTTGTCTCATGCCTACCATCATATTGAACTTGATAGTGATGCGAGAAAGTATACTGTCTACTATCAGCACCCACAGAGGACTATTTCAGTATACCAGATTGCCTTTTGGCATAACAAGCGCACCTGCTCTCTTTCAGAAAACTATGGAAACGCTAATAGCAGAAGTGCCGATGGTGTCGCACATACTTAGACAACATAATCGTGAGTGGAACCACAGATGAGGAGCACCTAGCCAACTTAAAAGCAGCACTTCCTCAGATAGTAGACAGCATTCTGCAGACACCCAGATCAGTGAACCGGACCCAACTCAAGGCATATCTCGGACTTCTTGGTTACTACAGGAGATTTCTGCCAAATCTCAGCACAGAGATAGAGCCACTTACGGAACTACTCAAGGATCAGTATGTTTCAAAGAATGCCAAGGGTCACCGGAAGCACAGCCCATGTGATGCCGACCCAATATTCAAGTGGGGGTCCCAAGCAGAAGGCATTTAAGAGGTCCAAGGAACTACTTGTAAAAGGATAAGTACTCTGACTATGAGTCAAGTACTATGACTTGAAGATGCCGCTCTTACTGCAAACAGACGCGAGTCCTTATGGACTTGGTGCAGCCATCAGTCATGTGAATGCAGATGGCCAAGAGCAACCAATCGCCTTTGCATCAAAAATTTTGTCAAAAGCCAAACACAACTATGCCAAGTACGAGAAAGAAGAACTGTCAATCCTATTTAGCCTCAAGGAATTCCACAAGTACTTATATCATGGTAGGTCATTCACCATAGTCACGGACCATAAGCCACTGGTAGGACTTTTCGGTGAGAAGCAAGCATAATGGCCTCATCACGAGTAGCACGATGGCACATGATTCTTTCTGCGTACAATTACAAAATCGTCCACAAGGAAGGACAAAAAAAAAATTCAGAGCGCACATGCTCTATCGCGCCTACCTATGAAGGATGATACATCTACTTGTTGTACCAAGACCTAGCAGAACTTGATGAACAGCCCGAAGTACAGATAAACATTCTTGAAGTAGACACCAGGCTGGTGGAAACTGGAGAAGTTAGAAGGTACACCGAGAATGACCCTGTACTGTTACGCGTAAAGGTGTACATCCTCGAGGGATAGCCCTCAACCCCCAAGAATTTGTCACCAGAGTTCAGCCTCTATGTCAAGAAGAGGGAAGAACTGTCACTTAAAGATGACGTAGTATTGTGGGGACCTCGAGTTATCATCCCAGACAATGAGGAAATGGGACAAAGGATCATTGGTGAGCTTTATAGTACTCGCCCTGGTATTGTCAAGATGAAGGCTCTATCAAGATCATATGTGTGGTGGCCAAGAATTGACAAGAGTCTGGAGGAGGTGAAAACCTGTCCGACTTGTCAGGAGCACCAACGTAGCCCACCACCTGCCCCGTTCCACCCATTGGAATTCCTAGAGAGGCCATGGAGTAGGATTCACATTGCCTATGCCTACATTGACAATCAGAATGTCCTGATAGTTGTTGACGCCTACACCAAGTGGATAGAAGCTGTTCGGGTAGCAAACACAACTGCAGCTGCCACTGTGACTATCATGCGACATCTCTTCGCAACATACAGCATTCCTGAGACGGTCGTTAGCAATAATGGCACTCAGTTTGTTTCTGAAGAATTTGCAGATTTCCTACACTTCAACAATGTAGAACATGTTCAAACAGCCCCCAAACAACGTTAAAGCAATGGTCTAGCTGAAAGGGCCGTACAGACGGGGAAGAACGGTGTAAAGAAAACCGCTGGTTCGTCCTTGGAGATGCGCATCCAGAGGTTTCTGTTGATCTACCGGATAACCCCTCAAGATACCACAATGAAACCACCAAGTGAGCTACTCTTCAGGAGAAGGATTCGAAGTAGGTTAGACCAGGTTTGCCCAAACCTGCGTAGATCTGTCATGAAACGACAATCTTCTATGAGGACAGCAAGGATACAAGCAAAGAGAGTAGAAAGCACAGGATAACGTCCTTGTGAAGAATTTCGCACCAGGACCAACCTGGCTTAGAGGGAAAGGAATCTCCACAATCTCTTCGTCCATGTACACCGTAGAGTTAGAAGATGATAGACAAGAAACGTCGCCACGTGGACCATATGAGACACTATACTCTAGCAAGAGAAGCCTATACACCCGCCACGCGAGAGGAAGTGATTCATCAACCGCCTAGTCCACAGACATAGTCTCAGCCAGATCAAGCACAGCATTCAAGCCAAAAAGAAGCGTACCCAGCAGGTGAATCTGGTACGAAGGAGTTCCGTTGCCTTGATGCTGAACACTCTAACTTTGATACTGAAACAGTTACCGACCCTGTCCAAACAGAGCCACTCAGTAGCTATGGAAGTAATGTTGCCCCGGGATTGTCAGACCCTGATCATTCCATGTCGGGAAGGAGAGTGTCAAACAGACAAACAAAGATACCCTAAAAAAATTCATGATTGTATAACAATTGCATTGTTTAAGACAGAAGAAAAATGCTTACAAAACCGGTCATTGATTTTGGTATCCTGCTTCCATTTTAGGAGGAAGGAGTGTTATGTATCAAGTTGTGTAATAACATCATTACATTGAGCCACGATTGCACGCATGCGCAGAGTTGAGATTTGGCATTAAACATAGAGTTGGAAGTCAACATTATAATGTTATAAATGTTTTCTGCTTACTGCGTCTTTGCAACAACCCACATACCTAAAAGATAACAATAGTACATGTAATTTAAAAATCAAATTTCGAAAACAAAGAAATAAAACAAATCTATTCCCTTCTCATTTGGAAAAGCTGGTGTAATAAAACGTAATAAACTTTTCAGGACTTTGGAGCTCTCTTTCTTTACCAATTCCTTGAAAGTTTTGAGTGTTCTCTATTAAACCAGGTGCAATACATAAATTCATCTTCCATAGCTACTTGGATGAAATAAGTGTTTAAATATTTAGATATCCTTGAGCCACTTGTACTAATTAGTGTATGGTGTGATAATGAAGTTGATATCCACATTAATGAGAGCTAACGAGTAACGACACTAATTATCCTTGGGTAAGTAAACTTAATTAACACACCAATTAATCACACTGCATACCAGATGCTTGGTTCACAGTGAAAATGGGGTGATAGTCGGGAAGGTCACGTTGAGGCTATAGATTAACCCTCTGATTACCGCATTCAATCATTACAACTGTTTTTCTGCATGGTACGTACTTGCCTATGGCACGAAAAGACTTAATTTTCTAGTATACCGCTAGCATTTAACTTATTTGAGTTTATTATTATTGTAATAATAGAATTTCACTTCAGCCTTTCTTTTGAAACAAAAGAGTATTATAAAAATCCAAACTTTTCTAACACTGAAACTCAGTTTTAAAAGTGAGTATTTTAAAGTCAGAGATAATTTTGTCATTCTGTAAGAGAAATTGGATGTTCGTTCATTCAGTCATGAATAGTAACAGACCTATAGGGTTGGAAAGATAATTATTAAATTGTGAGATCTCCAGCGAATATTTAAAATGGCAATTTAATGATAAGATTTCTTCGAAGTCTCGCTGTAGTTAAAATGTCAGTCAAAAGTATAGAATGATAGTTTTTTTAATTCAAATATTGATCTCAAATGACAAACCAAGGGTGAAATCTATTTTACCCACAAGCTGACAGGGTTATGGATGATGTGTTATCATGATTATGTATAAGCAAACAAAAATGATGTAAAGCGCCATCTTATTGTTGGTAATCCTTTCGCTTGGACAACTCCAACTGTTCTTTGTGGACACTAGACATTCTTTTTCTTCTTGTTCTTCCTTTTTTCCTTCTTCATCTTCTATTTCTTCTAATTCGTTTTCTTCTTCCTTTTCTTCTTCTTCTTCTTCTTCTTCTTCTTTTACTTCTTCTCGTTCTTCTACTCCACCTTCTCTTCTTATTCTTCGTCTTCTTCTGTTTATCTTATTGCAGTTGTTTTTACTGAAACACGTTTTTTTCTTAAATACTAGCATAAAAAAACAGAAAAATAGAAAGTTTTGACAACCTTAAATTTTCCTCTCTCCTTAAAGAGAAAAAGAAGTAAAAAGGTAACACCTAACGTAACGATTGTGAAAAATTAGGAGCTTGAATAAGTCATCACCATTGCCACAGATTCGAGGCTCCCACCCAGAGCTTATCTTACCTGTTTCCTAATCGTCGACTTTATATTCATTTTCAAATTTAAATATAATCAAGCGAAATACTGCACAAGTGTCAAACAGCTTCCCTTATAATCATGTATATTGAAAAACAATCAGATGTTTTTATATCCGAATTATCGTTAAAATGTCGGGTAATTAATTTCCACGTTGAGGAGCTTGTTTGTTTTTCTGAATACCATATCAAATTTAAAAACAAACTACTTATCCTCATTAACAAGCATTTGACGTGATTATAATCGCTAATAAATTAATCACCATTGGTACAGCAGTCATCGTCCACTGTTGACATTGGCTGTTTACATAAGGCTGATATGATGGTTTTTTTAATTGTATAAATAGAGGTGATTTGCTTCGATTAAAATCTCATTTCTGCTACGAGTAGGATCAGGTCATCTAGCATCTATTCATCAGCTACAAAGATGGGAGCTTTTCCTTAGCCGTCGTGTTTCTGGCTGCTGCCATTATTCAAGGTAAGATTCATACTCTATTCATGTTGAGGAGAAAATTAACTGTTTTAAAGGAGAGTGTAACCTTAATAGCATATTACTCTAAAAGAAAACAGAAAAATCAGAGAAGCAGACTAGTGAAGATTGGAATGAAATCGGACTAGAATAAGAAAGTTATGAATTTTCGAAAGTTGTAATCACTAGACGTATGGGTAATTCGATTGGCTAAATCAGTAATTTCCTGTGACGTAGTGCTGGAAAACGTTCCCATTTATTTCAACACACAAAATAACTAAAATGTAAAATTTTCAAGATGTAAGACTCACGAAGGTCTTTTTTCTTTAGAGGACCTATAATACCATGCTAATCATAACATGTTTTGAGTAGTGCCCCATAGAAGAAAGCACTTAGAAGAAAGACAGAAACTTAATGATATTTTTGTACACGACAAACGAGAGTTTTCCGTGACTTCGCAACTTACAATCCATTGACCAAATTGCCAATTTGAGATTCGCATAGATTTAACATAGGTTGGATTGCCTTTAAGATTCATATCACTTTATTTGGAGTTGAATCCATTCCATAATCTAAGTGGAATTCACTATGAGTATACTGGTATGACTCACTCTTTTAGAGTGGATTCCACTATTTTAAGCGCGAAGTCATCCTTGAAGTGACTTCTCAATAAAAATCACGGGGTTCCACCCTGTACGTTTGAGATTATGTCATTTACCCCTCCCTCTTTGTCTCAAACCACTGTGCTTGTAATTATATTCAGGGTGACTCAAATATTGTTAACATACAATTAATGTTACTTACTAAATAATAATAGGCCTACTTTAGAACGAATATTTTAGGCTATATTCCAGAGTCTCATCGTATGAATTTGTATTTTGTATTTGTGTTTGTATTTATTAGAAAACTTCATGCACATAATGCATGAATATTATGTTTTTACAAAACCAAAGTACAATGACAAAATTATATGAATCTGGTAAATTTCAAAAGATCACTCTTGGATACTTCAAAACAAACTTTATTCACGATCGTCACTTCGACAGAGTCATAATGATTCTTTGTATGTTTTTTCCTAGGGTGTCAAGCTGACTCCGTACAGTACGATGACCTTGACCGGTTATACTACGGCGATGGTACGTCGGATTGTCATCATTTTAAACCAGAGAGCCCAGATGCCATCGTTATTAGATACTGGCTCTATACAGAAAATAACAAATACAGTGCACAGGAACTGGAAAGAACAGACTCTAGCTCCATCACCGGATCCAATTTTAAGGTATGTTTGTTACCATGGATACTTGATTGCAATACAA